>ML801966.1:28800-64576 GCA_009831015.1 Picea engelmannii | reverse complement strand
TATATATATAGGAGACAAAGGGGTACAATTATTATGAAAGGGTGCAATGAAGGGTTATAACTGGCCTACACATATAACACTAGAAATATAATAATTCAATATCTAGGGATTAATAAGGGGTTTTATACATAACATGGGGATTTATCTAGGAATTAACATGCCCCTCCCCTTCAAACAAGTGTTGTCCTCAACACTTGACTAACCATGGATGCTTTTACACGAATAACTCATCTTCCCATGTCACCTCTTCCACTAGTAGGTTCTTCCATTTGATGAGGTGCTTTGTAATTTCTCGATTTCTCAGCTACTCAATTATTGTTTCGAGGATTCTTTCTAGCTCTAGTATGAGTTTCCATTCTTCATTGATCTCTGATAAAATAGTTTGTACTAGGATATTGTTGACGATGAACTTCTTTAAGTAAGAAACATGGAAGACTGGATGTACACGTGAAGATGGAGGCAACTCCAATTTGTAATCCATGCTTCCAATCCTTTGCAAAACATTATAGGGGCCACAATATTTGGGTTCTAACTTATTGTACTTCTTTTGTTGCTTGAGGGACATCTGTTTGTATGGTTGTAGCCTCATAAATACCCAATCCCCTACTTTAAATTTCCTTTCACTGTGATGTTGATCTGCTTGTTGTTTCATCCTATTTTGTGCCACAACCAAGTTGTCCTTCAATAGTTTGAGAACCTCTTGTTGGTTCCCTATGTGGTCCTCCATTGCTTGAACCTTTGTATTCCCCTTTAAGGGTGATGCAATGGATGGAGGATGATATCCATAAAGTGCCAGAAATGGGGACATTTTTGATGAAGTATGGAAGGATGTGTTATACCACCATTCTGCCAAGGGTAACCACTTGACCCATTGTGTCCATTTATCAGATGCAAAGCAACGAAGATATCCTTCTAGACATTTATTCACAATCTCAGTCTTCCCATCGGATTCAGGGTGGTAAGATGAACTATGAGCCAATTTAGTATCCAAACAAGAAAATAATTCAGTCTAAAAACTTCATGTGAAAATTGGATCTCTGTCACTTACAATAATCTTGGGACTCCATGTAGCTTTTGAATTGTTTCCATGAATGTTTCAGCTACTGTACTTGCTTCAAAAGGATGAGAAAGAGATAAAAATATTGGCATAATTTGTCAATCGAACGATTACCACCATGATGGCTGTCTTTCATTCGAATTTGGGTAAACCTGTAATAAAATCCATTGAAACTTCTTCCCAATATTGAATTGGTATAGATAATGGTTGTAGGAGACTTGGAGTCTTGATTGTCTCTCCCTTATTTTGTTGGTAGACCAAACATCCAAACACAAAATTTTGAACATCATTTTTAAGACCTTCTCGGAAAAAATCCTTCTTGATCCTATGGTATGTTTTCAAGAATATTGAATGTCCTCCTATAGGAGAAGTGTGCAATTCCAATGGGATATTTTGTTTGAGTTGAGAATTCTTACATAAACATAGGTGATTATGATACCATAATAAATCATTCTTCGATACAAATTATCTACTGAACTGGGGTCCTCATGTAGTTGTTGAATGATCTTGCATACCTCTTGATCTTGCTTCCATTATATCCTTGCTTCTTCCACCCAATCAGATTGCGGAATAGAAATAACACAATGAACCTTCTGTTTCTTCTTCTTTCCTTGAAAGGGCATGTGCCACAACATTATGTTTTCCTTTTTTGTAGATAATTTCAAAGTCATAACTCAACATCTTTGTAACCCATTTTTGTTTCTCTTCTAAAGATAATCGTTGCTCCAAGAAGTATTTAAAACTATCATGTTCTATTTTTACTTTGAAGTGTCTTCCTATTAGGTACGATGCTATTTCTAAACTACATGTAGTATGGCCAAAATTTCTTTTTCATAAATGGGTTTGACTAATTTTTTCCCTTTAATTTGGTTGCTTTCAAAGGCAAGGGGCCTTCCTTCTTGCATTAAAACTACACCAATTCCATGGCCTAAGGCATCACACTCCACAATAAATGTTTGTGTAAAGTCAAGTGTGGCCAGGACGAGAGTTGTACACATTGCCTCCTTAAGTTTTTAAAAAAATTTGGTTGTTTCTTCAGTCCAAGAAAATGCTTCCTTCTTTAATAATGATGTTAGAGGTGCTGCTATTTGAACATAGTTCTTGACAAACTTGCAATAACAACCTGTCAATCCTAAGAATCCTCTAAGTTTCTTCAAGGTCTTGGGAATTGGCCATTCCCTCATATATTTAATTTTGTTAGGGTCCACTTTTACACCTTCATGAGATACAATATGACCCAAATATTCCACTTCTTGAACCCCAAAGGTACACTTGGAAGGCTTTGCATAAATTTGTTGCTATTCCAATAGTTGTAATACTCTGTCAACATGTTGTACATTCTCTTCCTAATATTTGTTGGAGATTAATATATCATCAAAAACACTAACACAAATTTTCTAAGGGCTTGAAAATAGAATTCATCAAGCTTTGAAATGTTGAAGGCACATTAGTAAGTCCAAATGGAATAACCAAAAACTCATTGATCCGGATTTTATGAGCATAACGAAATGAATACAGATTCTTAACACAAAATAACAGAGATACAATAAAACTGGTTTTCTATTCAATAATGAAATACGCTGAAACTGTGAAATGCAACGGAAACAAGCTTGCTGGAATGGTGGCGACTTATCTCTGAGAAGAGATGTGACGGTTGCGCTCATTCACAAGAAGATCATTACAATGAGGCTTTGAAGGCCTTTTACAATAAACAGGAATTCCAGAAACCCTAGACATCCAAAACATAACCCTAGGAGATGAAGCACCAAAAGTCATGTGGGCCCCGTTTGGGTAAGTTAGTACATTAACTTCCTAGGGTCGTAACTTTTGCATACAATCTCCGTTTTAGGCGTATGATAGCCCGTTGGAAAGGTATCATCGAGGAGATTAATTTTGGGGCCTCAATCATGTCATAGAAAATCATTGAGAAGATCGATCCTGAAAAACCTTCATTTAGGCCCTCAAAATGGCCCGGGAAGTGAAAACTACTAAAAATATTAAATTGCCAAAATTGCCAGAAAACTGTCTTGAGCTAGTTGGAAAAGGTGGGTGGCCACCGATATCCATATGGATCAATCCTCCCTCCTTAGGAAGTAATGGTCTCCATTGCGTTGAGTTCCCCCATCAGATGAAGAAATTTCTGTTGAATTTGGCCCCGGGTGAGCCGCTTGCCTTGGTGCAGGAGCTGCCCTACTTTGATGACTCGATAAAGCTGGATCCTTTGCTGTCAAGTTCCCTTGATCTATGTGTCCACAATCTGATCTCTGGATTCCTGTTGGATGCATTCGAGGCTGAGCTCTGTTGGTGTCATTTGTTTTTCTATGTTTGAGGTGTCCAATAATGGTGGGAAATAAGGGCGAAGGAGATCCACGTTGAACACTGGGTGCAATCCAAGGAAAGGAGGAATGTTGAGCTCAAAATCATTATCCCCCATGGCCTTGGTGATGGTGTACGGCCCATAACGGAGTGGGAGAAGCTTCCTATGGGGTCATGTAAGGCGTTCTTTCTGCAAGTGCAACCAAACTTTGTCTCCAACCTAAAACTTATGTGGCACCCGATGTTGATCATGGCATTGTTTGTACTATTCATTGGACTTCTTTAGGATATCCTAAACCTATTGGAGAATGTGCTGGATCCACTCAATGAAACAGGTGGCTTTGTTAGCTTTAGTTGGAACAGGAGATGAGTCGGCTGAGCTGAACGCAAGGGGAAGTGCAACATCTAAGGGACCCAATGGTTGGAATCTCAACCCCACCTGAAAGGGGCTGTGGCCGGTTGAGCTATGCAGGGCTTGGTTGTAGCTATGCTGAACATAGGGAAGGCTCTCATCCCATGTGCGAGGGTGCTTTGAATTATACATGCGAAGGATATTCACAACCATTCGATTTATGACCTCGGTTTGACCATCTGCCTGGGGGTAGAAGGCCGTGGATTTGGTTAGCTTGGTGTCCAACAGTGACTAGAGGCTTGACCAGAATGTGCTGAGAAATCGACTATCCCTATCTGAGACAATGGTTTGTGGTAGTCCAAAATGTACCCAGACCCGTTCAAAGAAGAGCTTGGTAGTGGCCTTTGCTGTGGTGCTCTTCTTGTAGGCAACCGGAATCACCATCTTAGAAAAGTGGTCAACAACCACAAAAACACAGTCATTTCCTCGCTTGGTGGACGAGAGGCCCGACATGTAGTCCATTGAGATGGATTCCCATGGCCTGTCAGGAGTAGGAAGAGGGGTGTACAGGCCCTGTTTCTTAGTGGTTGGTTTGGCAATAGCACAGGCAGTGCAGGACTTGATATACTTGCTGACCTCCTGTCGGAGTTTCGGCCAATAGAAATGTTTCTGTAGCATTGCTGCTGTCTTTTCGACGCCAAAGTGTCCCACCACTCCACTGTAGTGGGCTTCCCAGATTATCTTCGCTCATTCGCTTGATGGAACATAGATATGGGACATACGACACAACAACCCATCCCGAAGATAGAAATTATCGACAACTATGTTTGCACCCAACATTTGGTAGGTGGTGGCGAAGTGCGGGTCTGTCTCAAAGAGTTGGGGCCATCCAGAGGTCTCATGGTCGCAAGAGTCTAGCACCATGGTGAGTGCCGCGACTGGTGGTCTGCCGAGGCAATCAACGACGCAATTGGTGCTTCCTATTTTATACTTGATGCTGAGGTGGAATTGCTGCAAGTATGTGGACCACTTTTGATGGCGGTCATTTTGCAATTTTCCTTGTGTCTGCATAAACTGCAGAAGCTTATGATCAGTGTGGATGACTGTCTCCTTCCCAAGAATGTAATATCTCCACTGGCGGTAGGCTTGCACAATGGAGTACATTTCTTTGTCATAAGTAGGGTACTTACGGACAACATCGGATAGTGTCTCACTATGATAGGCCACGGGGTGGCCGTGCTGAGTGAGAACGATGCCCACAACATAGTCTGAAGCATCTATCTCGATCTCAAAGGGATGCTGCAGGTCTGGTAGTTAAAGTATTGGGGATGAGCATAAGCGCTGCTTCAAATCATCGAACGCTTGTTGTTGGGACCGGCCCCATGCAAATTGTTCCTTACCACCACCCCTAGTGATTTGGCTAAGGGCCCATGCAATATGGGAGAATCCCAACACAAACCTGCAGTAGAAATTGGCAAGGCCCAAGAAGATCTGAAGCTCTTTGAGTGTGGTTGGGATTGGCCAGTCACGGATGACTTGGATCTTGGTTGCATCCACATGTACACCATGCTGATCAATGATGTAGCCCAGGTAATGGACCCTGTCCATGCCGAAGGAGCATTTTTCCAAGTTGGCGTATAGCTTGTGATGCCGCAGGGTGTGCAGAACTTGTTGAATATGCTGCAAGTGTTCGGCCCAAGTCTTGCTATAAATGAGAATGTCATCCAGATACACCACTACAAAATTATTCATGAATGGTCGCAGGATATCGTCCATCATCCTCATGAAAGTGGTCGGAGCATTTGTCAAACCAAAGGGCATGACCAACCATTCAAAAAGGCCTTCCTTTGACTTGAAGGCGGTCTTCCATACATCTGTCTTTTCTATCGGGACCTGGTGGTAGCTCGACTTCAGATCAATCTTACTAAAGTATTTAGCCCCCAGGAGTTGATCAAGGGGGTCGCTGATTCGGGGAATCGGGTACCGGTTTCTGACTGTGATTTTATTCAGAGCCCAGTAATCAATGCAGAGTCGCCAGGTTCCATCTTTCTTTTGTACCAACACAATTGGGCTCCTGCAAGGTGATGAGCTGGGACGGATGTGCCCCTTGTGGAGCAGTTCTTGGATTTGTCACTTGATCTCCTCATTCTCTAACAGAGAGCGACGATAGACTGGCCCATTAGGCAGTGGTGCACCCAGGGTTAGATTGATGGGGTGCTTGACTTGGCAGTGCAGAGGTACCCTGGTAGGCGAGGAGAAGATATCCGAGTATTCTTCCACGACCTTATCTACTTGCTTCTGTTGTGTGGAGAGGTTGGTTGCAGAGACCCTGGATGTGGCTGTGATCTTTCGCTTATTCTGAGAGTGAATCACAAAGAAGACAAACTTCCTCGTCTGAGAGATGACCTTCCTGCATTGCTTAACAAAGATCAAGGAAATAGAACTAGGTGGGACTGCCTCAGGTATCCTGTACAATTTCCTGTTCAAAGTAATAATAACACTACGAGTCCTAGACTCATATACAACATGACGTTTCCATAAATAAGGTTGGCCCAAAAGAACATCACAAACTTTGAGAGGAGCAACATCACACAATACCTCATCTTTGAAGGGCTTGATGCCATATGACATTCGACATTGTTGGCTGATGCAAAGATCGCTTCCTTGGCAGAGCCATCCAATGGTGTAGGGTTGTGGCTGAGGCGTTGTGGACAGGGCCAGTCACTTGATGACCTCTGCAGAGATGAGGTTCTTTTGGCTACTGCTATCAACAATGAAGTGCAGCGGGGTGCCTTTTACCCACATTTGTGAATGGAAGAGGCACTCTCCTTCTTCTGGCTCATTTGGTTCACCAGGCTGGAGCTTGGTGGTAGCAACGGTGGCACTGGGTTCCGCGTCAATGATCCGTCTTCCCCTTTCTGGTTCTGGCTCAGATTCAAACTCCGCATATGATTCAGAGGCTTTCACTTCGGCCACCAATGACTGCTTTGAGCGACAATCAACAATGTTATGCCAAGGGATCTTATGGAAGTTGCACCACTTCCCGGTATCTTTCTTTGTCTTTCCAGTGTCCTTCTTTGCTTGCGGCTTGGACTGGTTGTCCTGATACTATCCATATTTTCTATGTCCTTTGTTCTGTGGGTTGGGGCTGTCCTTTCCTGTATTTTGTTGTGAGGGGTTCCCAGGCCGAAATTGCTGCGTCTTTTGTTTGAGCTTCTGCTCGATTTTGACGGCATATCGGTAAGCTGCGCCTAAGGATGAGATGTCTAGAAATTCCATTTCGGTCTGGGTGTATCTATGCAGAGCACCAGATGTCACTCCGAATCTTTGATACCCAACTTGGTGTGCAAGGTATGGAAGATATTTGTGAAATCTGGCACTGCTTGGTCTCTTTCTTGCCGCAGTGTGGTCCATTTGGTATATAAGTCGTCATAAGTTTTGACAGGGTAGTATTGTTCCTTAATAACATCCCTGAAGGAATCCTAAGTGGATGTGATTGTAAATAATGAGGGTTCCTCTATTTCCTTTTGCTCACAGAACGTTTCCCACGAATCTTTGACATGGGGGACGACTTTGAGGAGTGAAAAAGTAATCTTTTCTCTATTCGAGAAGTTATGGACAAAAAGATACCCTTCTAGCAGATTCAACCACTTGTCTACAACATCTGCGTCTATATGACCTTCAAATATAGGAATATCGAAGTTTATTTGTACCTTGAAGGGGGTGGTGCCTCTACTCGAAGAAGATGTGTTGCTTGTTGGTAGCCGCCGAAGGATTTGCGCGAAACTATCCATCATCTCGTTCCTCTATTGTGTGAGGGCTTCCTCAATCAACAGTTTGAAAGGATCTCATGTCCCATCATCTTTCTTTTCTCCTGCCATAAGAGGTCTCTTGGGCGTGTGAGAGCTTTTGTCCTCAAAGAGAAACAAGCTCAAGACCCAACTCTTTGTACCCTAACCTCGTTGGGGACATGCATTAAGACGACAAGGAGCAGACCGCTCTGATATCACTGATCCAGATTTTATGAGAAAAATGAAATGAATGCAGATTATTAACAGATTCTTAACACAAAATAATAGAGATACAGTAAAACTGGTTTTCTATTCAATAATGAAATAAGCTGACACTGTAAAATGCAACGGAAACAAGCTTGCTGGAATGGTGGCGGCTTATCTTTGAGAAGAGATGTGACGGCTGCGCTCATTCGCAAGACGATCATTACAATGAGGCTCTGAAGGTATTTTACAATAAACAAGAATGCCAAAAAATATAGACATCCAAAAACCTAACCCTAGGAGATGAAGCGCCAAAAATTATGTGGGCCCCGTTTGGGTAAGTTAGTACATTAACTTCCCTGGGTCGTAACTTTTGCATACGATCTCCATTTTAGGTGTATGATAGCCCGTTGGAAAGGTATCTTCGAGGAGTTTCATTTTGGGGCCTCAATAATTCCATAGGCTATCATTGAAAATCTTGATCCCGAAAAACCTTCATTTAGGCCCTCAAAATGGCCCCGGAAGTGAAAACTGCTAAAAATAAGAAATTGCCAAAATTGTCAGAAAACTGTTTTGAGCCAGTTGGAAAAGGTGGGTGGTCACCGGTATCCATATGGATCACTCATAATGACCTTCATGTGTTCTAAAATCTGTTTTAGGAATGTTTTCCTGCCTCATTTTGATTTTTATGATATCTCGAACGAAGATCCAATTTAGTAAATAATTTTTCTCCATGCAATTCATCTAATAATTCATCAATGACAAGGATAGGAAACTTATCTTTGATGGTCATTTTTTGGAGTTGTCTATAATTTGGACACATATGCAATGAACCATCCTTTTTTGTAACCAACACCACTCGTGAAGAGAAAGAAATTTGGCTAGGTTGAATGATTCCAACCTCTAACATTTCCTAGATCATGTGCTAAATCTCACTCTTATGTGCATATGGATACCTGTAATGCCGAATGTTAGGTGGTACACTCCCTAGTTGCAAATGAATAGCATGGTCATGATCTCAAGCATGTGGAAGACCCTTCGACATTTAACAAATACCTTGGAATGATTGTTGATAACTATTTGGAGGTCTTTGTAGAATGTGGCCAGTACTTGCACAAGAGATCTAGCCAACAAAAGATCAAACACAACTTGCAAAATAGAGAATACGAGAGAAAAGTTGGAGAGAAACGAATAGAAAATGTATTAACCAAATGAATGAATGATAATTTACACATGATACTCTGTATAGCTCAACTAATGAGCACTGGAAGAGAATCCAATGCATCGTAGTGGTGGTATAGAGAGACATGGACACACACATGCAGTTACCGGAGTTAACAACCACCTAGTCCTAGTTAATTAGTCATGTAGTCTTTAGTTAACTGAGTCACACGTGTGGAAGTGAGAGAAACACATGCAATTGTTGGTGATAAAACTGAGGTTTCCATGGATGAGTGACTTCCACTAGTATAACTAAGTGTAACTGATTCTAAATTGAAGAGAATATTCTCCTAGAATGTAGGAGAGGTTCCTAAAAAATAGGAGACCCAAAATAATGACTAATAAACAGAGAGAAATAAGGAGAAATATCCTAGGTGTGTGTAATATCTCCAACACCCCCACTGAACAATACTATGGGGTAGTGAAGAATGGGTCCCAACAACTAAGGCCATGTTAGGTACCCATGAACAATGCAACTAATGAACACTAAAAATAAAGTGAGGAAAGAGGGAAAACTTCATGGGAAAACCCCCCCTCAAAGTATAATGTATCAAAAGAAGAGAAAGACAATTGCTAGGAAATTGTGTCCTTCACTCCAAGATGATCGTGCATAGAGTGAAACTTCTTCTCAGTGAAATTATTGGTGAATATGTCAACAGTCTATTTAGTGGAAGGACAAAACTACATGTCGATGATCCTCTCGTGGACTAAATCTTTGATATATTTCATATGGATCTCGATATGCTTTGTTCGCTTCCACTGCGCTGTGTCTATACAAAACTTGAGAGTACTCTCATTGTCACATCAAAAGATAGTTGGTCTGTGGAACTGGATTCCCAACTCTGTAAGGAAGTTCTATAACCACAATGCCTATATGGTAGTGTTAACTACTCCTCTGTACTTGACCTCAGATGAATATAGAGAAATAACAAACTACTTCTTGCTAGACCAACATATAGGCCCTGAATCCAAATTGAGAGTGTATCCGGATGTGGACTTACGATTAGTGTTGTCTCCTACCCAGTCAGAATCTGTGAATCCTATGAGATCCAACTTGCAACCTGTTTCATAATGGAACCCATAACTGATGGTGCCCCGAACATACCGAAGGATATGTTTTGCAGCCTTTCATTGTAACTCATGTGGCTCCTACATGTACCTGGAGACTTCTCCCACTACATATGATAGTTCTGGTTGGGAGTGGAAGAGATACAAAAAAATCCTCACTAACTGTCTGTATAGAGTGTTGTCAACCAATGGAGTGTCCCCACCATCTTAAAGTCTCACCCCAGATAGGAAGGGGGTAGGGGCAGACTTGTAGTCTTTCATGTGAAATATCTCCATGAGATCCTGAGCATACTTGGATTGAGATATCTTGATTCTTGAAGCATCCTGACTAATCTCGAGACTAAGGAAGTAATTGAGTGGACCCATGTCTATCATCAAAAACCTATCATGCTGAATCCTCTTCACCACAACAATCGATAATTTCGAGCAGCCAGTGATCAAAATATCATACACATAAATAACTAGAATCAAAAGTGAATCAATATTCCTAAGCATGTAGAAATTTGGATTATATTTGCATCTCAAAAAATTCTTTGGAAACAGGTAGGAGTCCATCTTGGCATACCATGCTCTCGGTGCCTGCTTGAGGCCATAGAGAGACTTCTTGAGCCTGCAAACCAAAGATGAATCATGTATGAAGCCAAGTGGATGCTCCATGTAACTATCCTCTGAGAGATCTTTGTGAATAAATGCATTCTTCACATACATCTTATGGAATTCCCATCCTATGGATGCCGCAATAGCAAGTGCCAAATGAATGGATTCTATCTTCACTACTGGAGTGAATGTCTCATCGTAGTTTATGCCATGAACATGCTGAAAACCTTTGGCAACCAGTCTTTCCTTGTATATGATAACCTGTCCATCCGCTGTGCTCTTTGTCTAGTAGACTCATCTGCATCTGACAAGCTTCCTTCTGGAAGGAAGTAAACTAGTTCCCAAGTCTGGTTCTCGAGGAGGGAGTTGTACTCCTCCTGCATGGCTAATTCCCAAAAGGGATTCCCTGCAGCCTCACCATAGGTCTGCAGGTATGAATATTGAGCCACATAAAAATGCATAGGAAACATGGGCTCAGTGGTTGTGAGTACATTGGGGGGCTCCTCGAACTGAGATCGAGTCCTACTGAGATCCACTAGATCCCCAACAAGATCTCTTGCATCCCGAAGAGTGGTCTATGCCCACTTGGTCCTCTACTATGGCTCCTCATATTCCTATGCAGACTATGCATATGCATATTCTGAATCCTTTAAGTCTATATCAGAACTCGAATCTGAAGTAGATTTTGAATGTGCAGACTCATAATCTCGAATTGGTGGAAGGACAATAGTACCTGCATGAGGCTCCTGTGGAGCATGCAAGAGACTTTCCTCAAACTGAACACTATGCTCAATGATGAGCTGGTCTATAGAGGGATCAATGAGTTTGTATCCCTTCACACCGTCTAGGTATCCAACAAAGATACACACAATACTACAAGAATCAATTGCTTTCCTCTTTTCAGAGGGAATCTGGGCTCATGCACGTGAGCCGAAGACACGAAAGTGGGTGACTTCCGGTTTGTTGCCACTCCAATCCTCGAGAGGAGTCATGTCGTTAACATATCTATGAGGGGATCTATTATGAATCTGATTGGAACAATTAAGTGCCTCAGCCCAAAGCATGGGAGGAAGTGATCTTGCATGCAACATGCAAGAGGCCATTTCTTTGAGAGATCTTTTTTTCCACTCAACAACCCTGTTCTACTGTAAAGTATATGGTACTGTGTGCTACAACTGTATCCTATCCTCAAGACAAAGATTTTGAACATATATGTTTACGTACTCCCCCCCATTATTTTTATGGAGGGATTTGATATTTCTCCCTAATTGAGTCTCAACAAGTGCTTCGAACTCTTTGAGATGCTCAAAGACCTCATATTTCTGCCTGAGAAAAAATACCCAAGTATAACGTGAGTAAACATCCAAAAATATGATCACGTACCTTGCCTAGCTGATGGATGGATGTGGGAATGGACCCATGAGATCAATGTGAATCAAATTTAATGGAGAGGAGGCCCTACGAGCCTTCCCCTTCTCGAAATTCTCTTGAGGGTGCTTTTCAAGGACACATCCTTCACAAACCCCTTTGGAAAAGTGGATATCAGGTAATCTGGTGACCATCCCTTTCTTGCTAAGCTGTTGCATGTACTTGAAGTTCATGTGACCAAATCTCTCGTGCCATAGTCTACTATTGCCATCAACATGCATAAGTAGTACATATGAATCAAGTTGAATAAACTTAGAAAAAGTGTATAATCGATATTGATGATTTACCTCCCCGACAACGATCCTGGAGTTGTCTTGCATGTCAAATATAGACACGGATTCTCGTGTGAACTCCACCTTTTTTCCTGATCCTGAGTGTGTAATCTGATACACCGAGAGAATATTCATGGAAAGTTGAGGAACATGGAGAACGTTCTAAAAATTCCATGATCTAGTTCTACTCTCCCTTTTCCGGTGACCTCGATTGGAGAGTCATTCCCCATGAGGAAAGAAGGACCATTGCATGCAGTCAAATAAGATAAGATATCCTGTGTTGTATCCATATGATGGGATGCACCTGAATCCACAATCCAGGCATCAGGTGAAGAGTGTACAACAACTAATGCATGATGATTACCTTTGGGAGCATGATCTTCTGGCTTATTCTTGGCACCCTTGGAAATTTGATCCCCAAGGTTATTCTTTTGAAGAATCTAAGTCATAAGGTCTATTTTCTTCTTCATGCATGTAGATTTTGGATGGAATCCTCGATTTTAGTAGGTACACTTCTGTCCTTTCTTCACTTTTCGACTTTTGGATCTTGAGGAGTCATTGAAGGGTTTGGAGTACCCTTCCCTCTTTTGTTATGCATGCACCTTTTATTTGCCTTTATTTTTGGATTTCTGATGTTGAGAACTGCTGCCATCATGTGCAGCAAGTGCATGCACTTTGGAATATTTTATTACACCCATCTTGATGAGTTTGTCTTGCTCCTAAATTAGGGCCTCAATGAAGGTCTCCAAAGAGGGCATAGTCCAGGATGCTCCAACAAACAACCTCTGAGTTTGGAAATTAGAAACAAAAACTGACTAATCCAGACCAAGTTTTGAAAAAATGGTGAGAACCATTCACTTTTCCTCCTTTGATTTATCAACCCTGCAAGACTTGAGTTGCAACAACAAATCCTTTTACCTTGTGAAGAAATCCTGGATGTTTTCAAATATTTTAAGATCTAATGCAAGTAATTCCACCTCGAGCATGTGATCTCTCATCTTGTGTTGTTTGCCAAAGATTCCTTCCATGGTGGTCTAGATCTCATTTGGAGTTTTGGAAGAGGATACACGAAATAACAACTCAAGGGATATGTGCATGCAAAGGACTCTGTAAGCCTCATCCATTCTATTAAGGTATTTGGATTTTTTAATGGCTGATGTGGGTTTTTTTTTCTTTGGCCATGGTTAACCTGTACAATCCTCTACCTCGAAGAAAAATCTCCATCTTTTTATTCCATTTAAAGTAGTTGTACGATGTTAGCATGAAAGACGATGGAGATTCCATTCTTCCTGCATTCTTCAATATTCAGTAGTTGTAAATAAAAAATGTTGGTGCACCTTCTTCCTAGCAACTTGTGGGCTCTGATACCATGTAGAATGTGGCGAGTACTTGAACAAGAGATCTAGCTAGCAGAATAACGAACACAACTTGCAAAATAAAGAAGATGAGAGAAAATTTGGAGAGAAAAGAATAGAAAATGTATTAACCAAATGAATGAATGACAATTTACGCATGATATACTTTGTATAGCTCAACTAATGCTCATTGGAAGAGAATCCAATGCGCCATAGTGGTGGTCTAGATATATCTAGACACACAGGCAGTTACCGGAGTTAACTGCCACCTAGTCCTAGTTAACTAGCCATGTAGTCTTCAGTTAAATGAGTCACACATGTGGAAGTGAGAGAAACACATGCAACTGCTGGTGATAAAACTGAGGTTTCTATGCATGAGTAACTTCCACTAGTCTAACTAAGTGTAGTTGACTCTAAACTGAAGAGAATATTCTCCTAGAATACAAGAGAGGTTCATGAAAAATAGGAGACCCTCAATAATGAATAATAACCATAGGAAAATAAGGAAAAATATCCTTGGTGTGTGTAATATCTCTAATAGTCTAATGGAGCAAAGGATATAGATGTTTGAAAATCAAGTGAGCACAATTGTGCAACTACACCCTGGTGTCCCTTTTTGAGTAATTTTTTCATGCTATTAGAGCTTATCACTTTAAAGGGTTTTCGGTGGATACCTCTAAGCTCAATTTCCTTTCCATTTGAGGAAAGTCTCATGAAAAAATCTTGAAAATTAAGGGTCATTGTTCCCAGTGATTGCAACCATTGGACCCCTAATACAATATCAACACCCCCCATTTGGATGGAAATCATGGGGATATCCAAAAAATACTCCTCGATGTTGAGCTTAATACTATGGAATTTCCATGAACAATTTATGGTACCTCCATTTGCAATCATTACTTGAAACTCTCGTGTAGGATATACAAAGAAATTGAGATATTTTGCTAATTTGTAATTGATGAAATTATGGGTACTTCCCGAATAAATCAATATTACTACCTTTTTCTTTTTGATGTATCCTTGTATCTTGAGGGTTTGTGGAGTACTTACAACAACCAATGCATGACAATATATTGTTGGAGTAATCTTTTCTAGATCTAGATCTTGTCGCAGTTCTAGTTCCTGATATTCTTCCTCTTCATAGTCTATGTAGAATAATTTATTCTCACCACATTTATGCCCCTTATTGTACTGACTGTCACAATTGAAACATAGTTTTTTTTCTCTTCTTTCATCCATTTGTTGAGGCATCAACCTTGTTGTTTGAGGTATGATATCTTCTTCCTCTTCATAGTATAGGTAGAATAATTTTTTCTCACCACATTTATGCCCCTTATTGTACTTCTTGTCACAATTGAAACATTGTCCTTTTGCTCTTCTTTCATCCATTTGTCGAGGTTTCAACTTTGTTGGTTGAGGTACACTTGTCTTATGACCCCAAAAACGATCTCTGCTTGTTGTGTATGCTCCAATGGTACACTTGTGTGTAGCCTTATTTTGTCTTGAATATGACAAACATTTTGCATAGCTTCCATAATATTTTTGGATGTCTTAAGAAAATCTCATGTTTGATGTCTTGTTCTAATCCACCCATGTAATCTTCCAACAATTGTTGATCACTTATGTCATCCACGCTTGTGGCCAGTAACCAAAATTATGAATTATAATCTTCAATATCACCTAAGTGCTTGTTTCTTCTCGATTGACTGAAGTAGTCATGTTCCAATAGTTTCCCATATTGTGCTTCTAAGTCTCTTGTAAATAAACACCAAGTATAATGATAACGAGGGGGTTGCCTTTTCACTATCCATTGATACCATTGATATGGTTTTATCTCAAATTTCAAAGTTGCTATGTGAATCCTTTTCTTATCATCCATAATACTATGTAGTTCAAAATATTTCTCCATTTGGTTTACCTAGGTAAATACCCTTGTTTCATCAAACTTCTTTAATTCAATCTTGGGAAAGTTGAATTTAGGACCCCCACCATAATCAACTCCACTATTAGAGTTAATTCCACTTGAAAATTGCTTATTATCAGAAGGTTGTTCAACATGAATACTACCTTTATTTTCATGGGTTCTTGGCATTTTGATATCTTCTTTAGGGAGTCTCTCATCTAGAGCATGAAATATTGTGGAACTCATAGGATTTTGTATTTCTTATTTAATTTCATCCATCTTACTTTTCATATCATCCATCTTCTTCTCCATATGTTCCCGTTTTCCTTGATCTTCTCTTCCATCTTCTTTTTCATTTCTTTTTTTAGGGCTTCTTAAGAATGTGCTAAATCGTCTTGTTTCAACATACTACCTTTCATTTCATCCACTAGGTTCTTTAATTGGGATAATATGTTTTCAAAGTCTTCATTTTCTTCAGAAGTCATGCTTGTGTTTTTATGAGGAGTACCACTATTGTTTGGAGGAGCCTTTGGAGCCATGTGAGAAAATGACAATTCTCCTCTATTTTCTCTTTATCACAAATTTTGAATCACCAAAAACTAATTTTCCAATCAAACGTTATGCCAATTGTAAGTTACGTAACTTTTAAGCCCTTAATTTGGAGTCTATCCTCCTAGCTGACCTTCCTTCTAATGTATTTATGAAATTTCGGTCCTTCTGAGTCTGGAATTTTGGATCGTAGTACTCTGAAATGTCTTCTCTGCAATTCCATATGTCTGACCAAAATTGGATGTTCCAAGAGAAAGTTAGGGTAACTTTCCCAAACCTTTTTTATTTTTGGCCTTTATAGGATAACAAACTTATATGAAATTCCACGTGTCCAATATCTACTATCATATTTTGAAAATTGTGCCAGAAAAACCACATACTTTCCTCTTTCCAATGCAATAGGTATCACTGAATTTGGATCCTCTCTGAATAAGATATGACGATTTTACCCGGAACACCTATTTGAGGTACTAGGACTAGTCAAAAACCCTATATTCCACAAGGTGTAACTCTGAAAGTATAATGACCGAGAAGTTGAAATGTTTACCACAGATACCTTGCAATGGCTACTAAATAACCTCAAAGGTTAGCTATCTGAATCATCCTAGAAAATAAGTTATAGTGAAAATTCTAAGATGACTTGCTTGGAGAAGAAAAACCCTAAGATCAATGCTATGATACCAAATGTTATGATCCAACACCTTAAAAAAGATAAAAAGTCAAGAAATTACAATCCACTTTGAGGGAGAAACATCCTTTTATCATACATACAATTCAGAATACAATATTAGATGATATAAGATGCTCCTAAGACTAGGTCTCCTTGATATATATATATATATATATATATATATATATATATATATATATATATATATATATATATAGGAGACAAAAATGTACAATTATGATGAAATGGTGCAATGAAGGGTTCTAGATGACCTACACATATAACACTAGGAATGTAGTAATTCAATATCTAGGGATTAATATGTGGTTTTATACATAACATGGGGCTTTATCTAGGGATTAACATGGAACCTCCTTTGTGTTTTCTTGAATTTGCTTGTGGATTCTCACTCTCTTCTAGTTTTGAGATTATCACAAAATTTAAATAAGATATAGTGTGTGGTTCTCCCATGTCCTTCATTAACCATAATCTCTTTAGGGTTGAAGAAAAATCTAGTATGGGAGAATCTATCCGGGTTTTAGGGTATCTAATTCAGAAGCGTTGTGTTTTGAACTCTAACGTTTCCCCCTTAGAAGACACTAGCTAGGATTTTAGTGGATCAAAACCTTTTAATTCCCTACCCGATGAATTTGAGGACGTGTATTCTCTCCTAGCAAAGGACCATAAGAAAAATGATAAAAAACCTTCCTAGAAATCCTCATACCATTTGAGATCTAAGAAAGAATTGGAGGTGGAGTTAGAGGGTCTAGTCGGGGCGGGGGTGGGGAGGGATTGACTCTTGTAAGAACTTGTCTTCCGTTGTTGGAAGGAAATCTCTTTTTTCCTTGACTATGTCCCAAGAAAAGAGGGAGATCAAGGAAGGTAAACATACCACTATAAGAGGGGGATAATTAGATCAAGGAAGGACCAACAAAGATTTAAAAAATAATAATCCTTCTTCTCACTAGATGTTGTAGGGTTATCTAGTGGTTTAGTTTCAGGGTGAAATTCTAAGTTTGGCTCATCTCTTCATCAATTTTGACCTTAGGAATTATTTTGGACCTAAAGGCTAAACATATTGGGAAAGACTTAAGACCGCTTAATGTTTATAGGCCTTATGGTGATAAACGACCCTTTTAAAAAGGCCTCATGGACCGGGGCTTTATTACTAGGGATAATATTATTTTGGAAGGATATCTAAACCTAAACCTAAAGCTAAGGGGGATTTGGGGGGAGGTTTCTAGAAAGGATCCTCTTAGAGATTTTTTCTTGTAGTGGTTTGAAACACAACACCTAATCAATGTAGAACTTGTTAAGGTTATTCCTACTTAGAGGAATGCAAGAAGAGGCCATGAAGGGGATGTCCAAAAGACTTGATAGATTCCTAATGGAGGATATATTATTTAATGAGAATATAAGAATTAAATCCTAGCTGGGCACTAGGGATGCTTCATATCGCCCCCAATTTTATTAAACTTGGACCTATAAGATTGGAAGCCACCAATTCCTCTTAAATTTAACCACACTTGGTTGTTGGAAGAAGATTTTAGGAATATTCAAGAAGGGAATAATGCAATGATGAATTTGTAGATAACTTGAAAAGAACCAAAGATGCTATGAAAGGTGTTGTAGGAAAATCCTCCTGCGGACAGGTAGATCTCCTCTTGAGAGCTAGACTCTTAACTCTTAAGACAGAAGGTGCTTAACATGGACACTGACATCCTTTTAGATATAGATAAACTAATGTGTGAGGAGGAAGGAGAAAAGAAGTACCTTTTTACCGGTGTTTGTCCCTGCACAGTCCGAGTTGAGCTCCAATCTTAAACTCCTCGATAAACCCTGTAGACAAACAAAGATACAACCAACTTCCTACTCTACTGAGATTAGCTCAAAACAGATCTATCTATTAGAGACAAGTTCATGTGATATCAAACACAGACTTGAAAGAAACATGCCAAGCATATTATATTAATGAGAACAACAATGAAGAAAACTTACAACCATAGATGTGAGTGCAACAACTTCATCAAGTTCCCCTTGTCCAAACCCTTGCTTAAATAGTCCACGTATAGAATGCTGATGTTCCAGATGGAATCTTCCTCATGAGATCATAAGTTAGATGCTTCACAATACTTTTCATCTCCCTTCTTCAATACCACTCATGAGATCATAAGTTTGGTATAATTCTCAATCTCCATTCCCCCTCCTCCATGGAAATCTTTCATTATATAAGATTTGGAGACTTAACCACCATGGAGAGAATCTCTCATCAGATCCACTAAGAAAGGGATCTCTAAGATATTTAGGGAGAAAATATCTCTTAAGGATTTTGGGGAGGAAATATCTCTCAAGGATTTTAAGGAGGAAATATTTCAACCATCCATGAGATCCTCCACCTTCCCTAAAAAATAGGAAACCAAATGTGAGGTGGATCCTCACACTTAATTACTTTTTTTTTCATGAATATTAATAATAATTCATGTGAACTTGATTCTCTCACTTAATCAATTTCTTTTCCATGAATATTAATAATAATTCATGTGTACTTAGTATTTTTTCCTTCATGTAATATATCCCTCCTCCACATTGACTAGGGATTGTGACATAGGTTATTCCATAGTGTCAAGTTGTATGCGACACTTATATGACACTTAGGGCGAGGTGCCCAGGTGTGCAAATTTCATGTGTAACATAATGCCCCCTAAAGTGTGAGGTCAGAAGAGAGAACGATGGCCGAAACACTTTACAAATCTTTAAAGCAAGGGTGTAGATGCAGAGAACCTGGTAGAAGCTGCAAACAAACATCCAACAAATATTATGACATGTTTCAAACCCAAGGTAGGCATACCTATGCTTGGGTGATAAAGACTTACAAGATATGGCCGCCATAAAATACACCACGGATCCATAATTATATTGACAAAATGATATAGCCACTGAAGATACACTGTGGATCTATACTCCCATGACCTGAACTGATCGTAGCCACGAAGAATACACAGTGGATCTACGAGATGACAAGACATAGCCACGACCAATACAAAGTGGATCTATGTAACAGTTTATGTGTCATTGTTCAAAAGAAACTCCTTCGCAACCTTGGAAAAGTACATATAAGAGTGATGACTCAACCTAGGGCCTTCTTACCGATCCCGATGTAGTACGAATCTAACCATGTGAATAGATGTCCTGATGTCGAACATGGTAGAAACCACTTGATTAACGGTCAATGATGTAAACCGTTAACAAGCGCGAGGGAGGTTACCATTGATATCAATGATTCCTAAGGTGCTCTAGTACATTCCAACGAATGTGAATGGATGAGCTGAAGTCGAACATCCGTGGAATCATACGATCAGAGGTCAATGATGTAAACCCACTGTCGAACACGAGGAGGCCTTCCATTGAGGCATGAAGGTCCCAAAGTACTAATTGGTCTCTAAGTCTAGTTCCTGGATAATGTGTTGAAGTCGACATGAATAGACTCGTCGAAGGAGGGCCTTAATGTATCCCCCATCGACGACACGAAACAGACACAGAGATGTAATTGGTAGATCAAATGAACATGGGCTGACATGGGTATCGAGACAAGATATTTGTGATGGCTGACTCTCGAGGCGGATAATTCCCTTGAACACTGAGGCACAACAACAGAAACATGACACGAACCAAAACACGATAATGCAGTGGATACTGTGACTTTTGTTGGGTGACCCAAAGGAGTAAGAAAAACTCAGAGGATTGGTTCAGTGCAGAGGTTCAACGAATTAATATGTGCGCAAAGACAAAGTGCCATGTTCAAGGGCGACTCTAAGAGTTATTGGTAATGTTCTCAAAAATTGCTTGGCTTGCTTCTTTCAATTCCCCCCCCCCATCCAGATAGACGAGTACCTCTTTTTAATTTAACGAGCTCGAGGAAGGTAACACATGCTCAATATAACTCACCTTCGGTAAGTTCCTCTTCCTTTGTTTAACGAACTGGAAGAAGTAAGGGTTCGGTCCCATATGGGTCTGTCGATGTTTGTTTAACGAGTCCAAAGATAGAAAAATCGAAGGTTTTTCATGAATATAGAGTCTAGAAAAACACTTAAAAGAGAACTCTCTCAGTTCCTTTTCCGTAAAGTAGTCTGATGAGACCGAAAAAGAGATAAACTATCACTCAACAAACGTTTTCTTCAAATACTTTAACAAGCGTGAAGATAACAAGGTCGCTTGACAATCTTTTCATGTTTAGAGAGTCTGAAAAGAACTTAAAGAAGACTTGAGGGGGTTCCTTTTTCGTGTATCCATACAGGTCTGAAAAAGAGATAAAATTCTACCCGGATGCATTCTCATGTATTTACGAGCACGAGAAAGAACAAAGACTAAGCTCTGTATGCCCCCATCTTGAAAGCTAGTGGCTAACTCCAGAATGATCTTCAAAGGATGGAGACATGCCCTCCAAGCTTCAATTCATTCACCGACTTTGAGGTTGTCACCAATTTCTCTACTACATGAGAAAAGGAGAAGGGTGGATGAAAAGAAGGTTCAAGAGAGGTGATTATTTCATTTTTTAACGAGCTTGACACAGGAAAAGAACTATGCTTAGGGTTCCGGGTTCGATCCCCAGATTGTTGTTTCATTTTTTAACGAGCTTACTACAGAGAGGAAAACTATGCTCAAGGCCTCTGTTTCATTTTTTAACGATCTTTCCACAGAGAAGAGAAACTATGCTCATAGCCTCTGCTTGATCAGGGCTTCCAAGAGGATAATTCTCTGGAAGGACACCATGTCAAGGGAAAAAACTCAGTCATGGCTTCCAAGAGATCTTCGTTGGATGGAAGATAATCACTTTGGAAGGAACACATGTCAAGGGCCGCGACAGGGATAAGGAGATCAGGTTCCAATAGCCCTATCGAAGAAATCACCATGTCAACTACTGGATCCAAATCGTCGGAAGTCGAAGGCATGGGAGACAACGCCACATAATTAACATGCGGCGGGGGCGACCATAATGGGGATCCTCCACCTTCCCTAAAAAATAGGAAACCAAATGTGAGGTGGATCCTCACACCTAATTACTTTCTTTTTCATGAATATTAATAATAATTCATGTGCACTTGATTCTCTCACTTAATCAATTTCTTTTCCATGAATATTAATAATAATTCATGTGTACTTAGTATTTTTGCCTTCATGTAATNATGGTGTCAAGGTGTATGCGACACTTATACGACACTTAGGGCGAGGTGCCTAGGTGTGCAAATTTCATGTGTAACATAAGACCCCCTAAAGTCTGAGGTTAGAAGAGAGAACGATGGCCGAAACACTTTACAAATCTTTAAAGCAAGGGTGTAGATGCAAAGAACTTGGTAGAAGCTGCAAACAAACATCCAACAAATATTATGACATGTTTCAAACCCAAGGTAGGCATACCTATGCTTGGGTGATAAAGACTTACAAGATATGGCCGCCATAAAATACACCGCGGATCCATAATTATATTGACAAAACGGTATAGCCACTGAAGATACACTGTGGATCTATACTCCCATGACCTGAACTGATCGTAGCCACGAAGAATACACAGTGGATATATGAGATGACAAGACATAGCCACGACCAATACAAAGTGGATCTATGTAACAATATATGTGTCATTGTTCAAAAGAAACTCCTTCGCAACCTTGGCAAAGTACATATAAGAGTGATGACTCAACCTAGGGTCTTCTTACCGATCCCGATGTAGTACGAATATAACCATGTGAATAGATGTCCTGATGTCGAACATGGCAGAAACCACTTGATTAACAGTCAATGATGTAAACCGTTAACAAGCGCGAGGGAGGTCACCATTGATGTCAATGATTCCCAAGGTACTCTAGTACATTCCAACGAATGTGAATGGATGAACTGAAGTCGAACATCCATGGAATCATCCGATCAGAGGTCAATGATGTAAACCCACTGTCGAACATGAGGAGGCCTGCCATTGAGGCATGCAGGTCCCAAAGTACTAATTGGTCTCTAAGTCTAGTTCCTGGATAATGTGTTGAAGTTGACATGAATAGACTCGTTGAAGGAGGGCCTTAATGTATCCCCCATCGACGACATGAAACAGACACAGAGATGTAATTGGTAGATCAAATGAACATGGACTGACATGGGTATCGGGACAAGATATTTGTGATGGCTAACTCTCGAGGCGGATAATTCCCTTGAACACTGAAGCACAACAACAGAAACATGACATGGACCAAAACACGATAATGCAGTGGATACTGTGACTTTTTTCGGGTGACCCAAAGGAGTAAGAAAAACTCAGAGGATTGGTTCAGTGCAGAGGTTCAACGGATTAATATGTGCGCAAAGACAAAGTGCCATGTTCAAGGGCGACTCTAAGAGTTACTGGTAATGTTCTCAAAAACTGCTTGGCTTGCTTCTTTCAATTCCCCCCCCCATCCAGATAGACGAGTACCTCTTTTTAATTTAACGAGCTCGAGGAGGGTAACACATGCTCGATATAACTCACCTTCGGTAAGTTCCTCTTCCTTTGTTTAACAAACTAGAAGAAGTAAGGGTTTGATACCATATGGGTCTGTCGATGTTTGTTTAACGAGTCCAAAGATAGAAAATCAAAGGTTTTTCATGATTATAGAGTCTAGAAAAACACTTAAAAGAGAACTCTCTCAGTTCCTTTTCCGTAAAGTAGTCTGATGAGACCGAAAAAGAGATAAAATATCGCTCAACAGACATTTTCTTCAAATACTTTAACGAGCGTGAAGAGAACAAGGTCGCTCGACAATCTTTTCATGTTTAGAGAGTCTGAAAAGAACTTAAAGAAGACTCCAGGGGGTTCCTTTTTCGTGTATCCATACAGGTCTGAAAAAGAGATAAAAGTCTACCCGAATGCATTCTCATGTATTTACGAGCATGAGAAAGAACAAAGACTAAGCTCGGTATGCCCCCAACTTTAAAGCTAGTGGCTAACTCCAGAATGATCATCAAAGGCTGGAGACATGCCCTCCAAGCTTCAATTCATTCACCGGCTTTGAGGTTGTCACCAATTTCTCTACTACATGAGAAAAAGGAGAAGGGTGGATGAAAAGAAGGTTCAAGAGAGGTGACTATTTCATTTTTTAACGAGCTTGAGATAGGAAAAGAACTATGCTCAGGGTTCCAGGTTCGATCCCCAGATTGTTGTTTCATTTTTTAACGAGCTTGCTACAGAGAGGAAAACTATGCTCAAGGCATCTATTTCATTTTTTAACAAGCTTGCCACAGAGAAGAGAAACTATGCTCATAACCTTTGCTTGATCAGGGCTTCCAAGAGGATAATTCTCTGGAAGGAAACCATGTCAAGGGACACAACTCGATCATGGCTTCCAAGAGATCTTCATTGGATGGAAGATAATCACTCTGGAAGGAACACATGTCAAGGGCCGCAACAAGGATAAGGAGATCAGGTTCCAATAGCCCTATCGAAGAAATCACCATGTCAACTACTGGATCCAAATCGTCAGAAGTTTAAGGCATGGGAGACAACGCCACATAATTAACATGCGGCGGGGGCAACCATAATGGGGATCCTCCACCTTCCCTAAAAAATAGGAAACCAAATGTGAGGTGGATCCTCACACTTAATTACTTTCTTTTTCATGAATATTAATAATAATTCATGTGCACTTGATTCTCTCACTTAATCAATTTCTTTTCCATGAATATTAATAATAATTCATGTGTACTTAGTATTTTTGCCTTCATGTAATATATCCCTCCTCCACATTGACTAGGGATTGTGACATAGGTTATTCCATGGTGTCAAGGTGTATGCGACACTTATACGACACTTTATGACACTTAGGGTGAGGTGCCTAGGTGTGCAAATTTCATGTGTAACAAAAGGTTGGGTTAAAAATCTTGTAGCTAAGATTAAAAGGGACCTCAAAAAAGTAGAAGAAGGCATCTCTACACGTTTTGAAAGTAATGAGTGTTTTTAGAAGAAAAAGCCAAGAAATTGAATGATCTTGAGGAAAAGAAAAATGAAATTTTGGAAGACATAAAAACAAAGCTCCATGGATAAGGGAAGGAGATAATAATATATATTTTTTCTTAATAATTTTACTAGCCACATAAAAGACATTAACACTATTTGGGATATCACTATTCCAAATGGTTCTATGGTTATCACTTTAAAGATATAGAAAAGTTTATACAAAAACACTTCAAGTATTTGTTTAAGGAGCTAGAAACTACTAACATTGGAGAAATTATAAAAATATTAAGTCTTTTTCCTTGTCTCATAGATAACGAAATGAATAAGGATTAAGGAGTTAGAAACTGCTAACATTGGAGAAATTATAAAAATATTAAGTCTTTTTCCTTGTCTCATAGATAACGAAATGAATAAGGATTTAAAGGCTAAAATTACAATGGAAAATTTAATGTCTATTATTTCCTCTTTCGATAAAGGGAAGAGTCCCGGGCCTAGTGGTATGTCAGTGAAATTCTACCTTAATTTTAATTATTTATTAGAACAAGATCTGCTACAAGTTGTTGAAGAATCCAAGCATTTGGAAAATTTTCGAGGGAATTAAATACCACTTTCATAACACTCATTCCCAAAAAACAAAACTGTTAGTTTTGAATATTATAGGCCTATTTATTTATGGAATTGTAATTTACAATCTAATTTCCAAAATCTTTGCTAACATATTGAAGGGTGTTTTTTCAGGGATTGTGTTTGATGAATAATTTGGATTTCTTTTTAACTACCAAATTTGTGATGTGGTTGGATTAGCACGAGGATGAATGAATTATGTTAAGACCCAAAATTGCTAGTAGCTATCCTAAATATAGATTTCGATAATGCTTATGATAGGGCAAATTGGATATTACTTAGATTATTGTTACTTCAGTTGGGTATGAATTTGAGGACTATAAATTGGATCATGGGTTACTATCATAAGTTTCATTTGTAGTGTTGATTAATGGATCTCCTTTTAGCTTTTTTGTTTCTACTATAGGTCTCAGGTAAGGATGTTAGCTATCTTCTTTTATTTTCCTTTTAGTGGTAGAAAGATTAAGTATGTTAATCAAGGATGCAAGAAGGGAAGGAGATCAATGAAGGTGTTTTAAGTTGAAAATTTTGTCTATCTCTCACATTTACTTTTTGTAGATGACATTATGATTTTTGTTCATGGTTCATGTTAGTCCCTAAAGTTGCACTTGATTGCTAAAGGGAAAGCTAAGGCATCATTAACTTATTACAATGATTTTTTATAAATAAAGATTTGTTTGGGTTTTGAAATTGGTTTTAAGGTTAAGGAGTGGTAAAATAATAATATCAATCTTAGATAACAAGAACAAAATCCTATCACACTTGCTTAGTAAATGGTAGTCAATCTGATGAATTGGATAACAAATTATAACATGAAAGACATAAATATGTAAGTTTCCAATCTGTTCACTCACATAGGAAATCCTTGATCCTAAATATCATTCAAGAACAACAACATGCACTTAAACAAAAATCAGGTTATGAACAAGCAATCGACAAAATCTCCACTGACTTAAATCACAAATAAGATATATCAAATGCTTTGGAGAAGATACATATGCATTCAAGTAAGAAAATAAAGAACAAAGACAAGAAGAGGAGTCTAACCATCAAATAACCTTTTCCATTTAGTACAAAATGTAACAAGTCTTAGTCTTTACAATCAGAAACATAGTTTTCTTCAAAAATATCACCACTTCCAACCCATAATTCTGTCAACAAGTTGCCTTTTTATACACAACAGTGGTTTCCATAGATCCTATTTCCTAGAAATAGTTTTGATATGATCCTATTTTCTAGATAGCATCAAAGAGACAAATCCTCTTACATATATTGCATTCGGATCTCCATAACCTAGTCATTAGATAGATGGCTTGACATTTGACTAGTCTTGATATAATAAGATAGTTGAATCCTATAAAATAGGATGTTGCAACTGATTGCTGAGTTGGTTCTTCAAAACTTGCTCAAAAAGTGAATAAAACTGTTGTGGTAGATAGATCTATGATTGACTCAAAACATTTCAACAACTGATGGAAAAAATTATGTTGACAAGGTATTCATATGTTGCATATGTTGAGTCATTGAATTCTCCTTTACTTGCAAAATATTCAACCTGTGTATAACCCTTCAAAAACAGCTTTAGGATTTCCATTTCATTTAGAAGTAAGTGCTCCTCCTATGGACAACATTCAAAATTGTATGTTGCCCTGGTTGTGGAACCTTTAGTGTGGAGTAGAAGATCACCCTTTGATATTTTCTTGCTTCATCTTGGTCTTGAGAACTACATTATGCCAATAGAGATTAATGCTATTTTTCTTCATCTTTTCTTCACATTATGCCAATTGTATGCTTAGCAGTCCAATGTTCAAGTGTCAACTTTTCTTGCTTCAGTACTTTAATGGTTGCCAACAATTTTTTGTTTTCTTGTCTCAATTGATTTCCCGTTTCTATGGAATGTGCTTCATGGATTTCCTCGGTTGTAGGTTGATTTAGATCAATTAACAACTTGGGATTTCTAGCTCTAAATACATACCTGTCCTCTTTTGAAGATGAACCTAATATGATTCCTCTCTTGTGTAATTTTTTGGAACTTGAACTTCATGCATATCTGGACATAGTAACTCATCCATCTCAGGGGTATATGTCAGATCTTTCTCCAATTCGTCTTTAGAACTAACTGTCTTTGGCACTTGTAATTGTTCCTTTGTTTTCTTTGTAATTTTCTCATCATCATCATCATCAAGCACAATGCAATTGCCCTTCTTCAGAGAAGGCTTGAATAAGGCTTCAGTTTGAGCCTTAATTTATTAGTATCCCTTGTCTTAGGCCTTCTTTTGTAATTCATAACTCTTTCACCCTTTTCCATCTTACTCTGTTTTTTATCAGTGGTCTTGTTCACAGGTTCATTACTATAATCTTTTCCAGGTTCTGGCTTAATTTCCTGCAACTGCGTTGTTCTTTGTCTTGCCATCCGCCTTGTACATATTCTGTCAAAACTCTTTATCCATGTTCTGAAACAGGGGATTCATATTCATGTTTGATTTCAACTTCTTGTTGCAGTTGAAGATTCCTTTTGTTAGACCTATTTCTTGTAGATACATAGGGATCTCCTTGTGACTTTGCATAATTTTTAGAGGCATTCCTTCTCATTTTTGAGATTGTAGATTTCTTTTCTGGAGTATTTCGCTATTTAGATCCTTGTTCTTCCAGTCTTAATGAATTCAAAAATTCATTCCAAGACATTTGAACCTCACTTAATGCATGCAGAACCAGGGTTTTGATTAATCTTTGATGAAACAAACTCTTGCTAGCAGTGTTAGGATGAGTATAAACCCTTTTGGACATCTTTGTTAAATTCTTCAACAAATAAAAGGGTAAACACATAGGATTATCACCATTTAAATGCATTAATAATATTATGTGATAACAATGAATAGTTGAAAACCTTCCCTCATAGGTAATGTACCTTCGAATTATGGACAAAGCAGTTTGCCATTCCTCTTTCAACCATTTATGTGGAATACCCTGGCTCCAATCCAGGTCACAGTGCTCTAGAACAAGAAACTAATTGACTATATTAGTAGGCAACTTATCCTTCTTCCATCATCTCTCTCCATACATAGACACTCTACATGCAGCTGCAATGAAATGTTTAGTAACATGAATCAACAGGTTTCCCAATACTAGACATCGAAATTCTCAGCGGAAATCATGGAGATGTCTTCGTGATACCCCTGAAATGTACAACATAACTCATACCACCCAACGTTCTTGAATTTCTGCAAGATTTCAGGGAAATCTTCGAGCAATTCTACCCCTTCTGGTTCCAATCAACCGATCTGTCCACCCTTTTTAGGAGCCATAACCTGTAACTTCTAGGGTTTCAAATCAATAATAGATTTGGAGTCTCCTGGATAAACAAACAATTGGAAGAAGCTTATCTATAGGTACAAACTCGATCTCTTTGAATCATCACCCAGACTCAAGTCATGATTTGGTCACAATAATTAAATTTGCTTGATCCTCAACATGATTTTGGGTAATTGCTGATGCGATCTTTCAGGATTTAACACGTTCATAATAATGAAGATTTCAAGTGCTACAAGAATAACAATATTCTCGTAGCGCCTTCCTTTGATTCAAATTTTCAAATTTAAACAAGAAATGACTCTTAATCACGATAGAAGATACACTAAGAATCTTAATTCAAACTTTATCTCACCAATGCATGACAAAAAATTCTAAACAAAACAATAAAAGCACACGATAAGGTATATAAGAAATTAGTCAAAGGGGAAAGTTAGGCAACCACAACATGTCATGAAAGGATAATTTGTGAATAACAAGTCAAAACAAATTCAAGGACTAACATTGGCTCCTTCTGGGGATAGTGTTTCATGATGAAACATTAAGAATGTGCAGATCAATGCCTTTCATCTTTCTAGCTTGTCATAAATTGTTACTCATAATCTTTCCCTATTCATTCCCCTTGATGACTGCTTATTCACCAACCAATCACACTTCATCTTTAACTATAAAGAAAACTAATTACACACCAATACTTCCATTGGGCCATGGAGTCTTATTTTCTCTAATCCATTAATCACACCAAATCAAAACAAAAACTATATACAAACTGGAAATTCTGGTTTGCTAAAAGTAGTGTTTCAGAAACCGCCCATTTATTGGGCCACCAAAAATTTCAGTATCATCCAAATTGTGCAAGATGAAAGTGTTGTTATTTAGTACCTTGGATATTTTGAAAGGACCAAACCATAAATTGTCAAACTTACCATTCTTAGATTTGTCCTCTCTTCTGTCATACCACCTTAGCACAAGATCTCCTGCTTTAAAATTGTCTTTTTTAGTCTTTTTGTCAAATGTTGCCTTAACTTTACTTTGTTAGGCTTCAGACCCTTCATTCAAATTTTCTCTCTTTTGCTAAAATTCAATGATTTGGAAAATTCTTCTTTCAATATCAATTGGTTCTTCTAACTCTTCTTGCGGAAAATTTAATACTGGAAAACCAAGTTGAATTGGAAGGATTACATCTGTCCCATAGACCAATTGAAAAGGTGAAGTCCCAATAGATTTCTTAGTAATGATTCTATCAACCCATAAGGAAAATTTAAACTTAGAATCCCAAGACCTTTCATTTTTTGTTAACAATTTATTCATGATTATGACAAGACTTTTATTGGAAGACTCTACTAATCCATTTCCCCGAGGGTAATATGGGGTGGAATGTGACAACTCAACATTGTATTTTCCATAAAATTCAATAATGGAAGTAGACTTGAATGCCTGAGCATTATCAGTAACAAGTTTTCTGGGACATCTAAACCTTGAGAAAACATTTCCTTCAAGAAAACTCACGATGACCTTAGCTGTGGAATTCTTTGTAGTGACAACCTCAATCCATTTTGTAAAATAATCTGTGGTTGTAAGAATCCACCTATGTTGTCTAGAAGAAGGTGGGTGGATCTCTCCAATGAAATCCATGCCCCACTGCTGAAAAGGTTCATTTGCAATTACATGTTTCAGGGGCAGGGATAGAAGTTGGTGCATTCCTGCAAACTTCTGGCATTGTTCACATGCTCTAACCTATGTAAATACCTTAGAAAATAATACATGCCATTAGTAGCTTGCCCTTAGGATCTTGAAAGATTTAACTTTCCAATGATGATGTTCGACACAAAATCCTTTATTAAAATCTGTCAAAATTTGTTTGCTTTCTCCCTCATCAACACATTTGATTAGAATTCTATTAGGGTCTCTACAAAATAGTTCTTGATTAACTATACAATACTTCACAGATTTGAGTTTCAAAGATCTAATTTTTGATTTTTCAAAATCAAGAGGGACTTGGAGATTTTGCAAAAAGTAAACACTGTATTTATACCAAGGTGAGGAGAGATATTTGTCCATTACCTGAAGGCCCGATCCTTCATCCCACAATCTTGATTTATCTAATTGGCTAAAAATTTGATGCAAACCAAGAACTTTGTAATTTGAGTCAGTAAGTAATTTGACACGACCCTGTCCTTTGATCAGTTTAACAGGTTTTATGACCAAATTGTATTCCAAGAGCTTGGTTATCCATTTCCCCCACTTTCCTTCACTGTCTGTTTGAACAAGAATTTCTTTCACAACACTATTTGGTAGATAAACAATTAGTTCAGACTGCAACACATACACCCTGAAGGATTTCAATGCCTTAACCAAGGCGTAAGCTTGCTTTTCCATAATGTCATATTTTAACTCTGCACCTCTAAGAGTCTTACTGAAGAAAGAAATAGGTTACTCATACCCTTCATCATTCCTTTGCAACAAAACATCAACAATGGTATCTTCAGATGCAAATGAGAAAATCAGAAACTCTTTAGAGTAATGTAGGATGATGAGAACTGGAGCTTCAATTAAGGATTGGTTTATCCTATCAAAGGAAGACTTTGCTTCTGGTGTCCATTTAATTTCTGCATCTTTTTTCAACTTGTTGGTGATGAGCTTTATGATTTCAACAAAATTGGGTATGGACCTCCTTAAAAATTTTATTCTCCCTATGAAGGATTGTATTGCCTTTTTGTTCCTTGGAATGCCAATCTTCTGAATGGCCTCCACTCTCTTAGGATCTATCTTGATTCCTCTTGCATATACAATATGCCCTAGGAGCTTACCTTCATGCACGAAAAAGTGATATTTCTTTGGATTTATTGATATTCCATATCTCCTACACTTTTCAAATGTTTGCTTGAGGTGTTGTAGTTGCTCATCATAATACTTCGAGAAAACAATAATATCATCTAAATGAATTACCATGAAATTTTCTTTTTCCTCCACAATTGCGATGCCCATGGCCCTCTGAAAAGTATCCCCTGCATTCATCAAACAAAAGGGCATCTTGTCATAGATGAAAGTGCCCCAAGGAGTAGTGAAAGCAGTCTTCTTATTGTCTTCTTCAAAAATCGATATCTGATTATATCCGGAGTATCCATCCAACAAGGAGATCCTTTGAGCAACCACTACTCTCTACAGAATATGATCCATCTTGGGCAATGCATAGTTGTCCTTCAAACACCATCTGTTCAAATTATTTAAATCTACACACAACCTTATCTCACCATTATTTTTCTTGACATGCACAAGATTGGCCACCCAATATGAGTATCTGAGAGGTACTATGATCTTGGCATCAAGTTGTTTCTTCACCTCTTTTTCAATTATATGAAGCAACATAGGATAGAACTTCCTCATTTTCTTCTTAAAAGGTTTAGATCCTGCCTTCAGAGGGATCTTATGATGAATTACTTCTGTATAAAAAATGTTAAGGTCTTCATAAGACCAAGCAAACACATCAAAAAATTCTTTCAATAAGCTGACATACCTCCCCTTCTGTTTTCCAGACAAGGCTTTAGATAACTTTATAATATTTGGGTTTGGATCAGAACTGATATTGCAATCAACAACCTTTGTTTCTTCACTTTGAACAATAGACTTCTTATATACATCATTATGGTTGAGAAACCTTTCAATGGGAACCAAAACTTTTGGTAAATGGTTTGTATTCAATTCTACAATATTTTGACCTACAATTTTATCCTGAAATGGAATATCAGCTTTAATTTCTGCATCATCATCTTCATTTTCCTGATCAATAGAGATTGCATAAAACTCACCAGTAGTCTCTAAAATCCTCTTCAATTCCTGATCATCATTGAAAACCTGCCAATATTTGATATTATCTGGAATAGAAGGCCTATGCCTTACTTCAATTTCATATCTCAGTTTTGAAAACATAGGAGTTTTGAAATTGCTAGCTGCCAGGGCTAAAGAATCAACTTGTTGGTTCAGACTTCTCTTGAAAAAGGTTATATTAAAATCTAGAAAAACGTTTTCAAAAAGGTCCCTTAACTCATTTCTGTACTGCTTCAATCTTTGATGTTTTGTCGGATACATATTTATGATTGGATGAATAATAAACTCTGAATCTCCAAAAACAACAAGTTTATCAATCCCCATTTCCTTTGCAGCCCTTAATCCCAGTAGTAAGGCCTCATACTCTACAATATTATTGGTGGTATCAAATTCTAATTTATATAACAAAGGGATGACTTCCTTGGGAGGAGATATGAAAACAACCCCAGCTCCAAATCCTTCCTTTGAACTAGAACCATCAACAAACATCTTCCAAACTGCATATTCAACCTCTTTTGCTTAGCTATTTACATATCTGATTGCTAATGGCTCAAGGGCATCGCCACTGATATGAAACATGGATGATCCGATTTCATCTTCAACTACATAAATGGGGTGATTTCCATGATTTTCATGATGACTTACAAGATAGGCTAGTATGACTTCCCTGTACAACCTTCAATGTTATTCCCCCAAAAAAGGTATAGTAGCATATGTAAGGTCCATATCCAATGAGCCTCCTACCTTCTTAGCCTAAGATCTAGATAGTAGCATACCAAATTTAGGTGGTATATCAACAACCACCACATCCATGACCACACTTTTCATAGGCAACTTAGATAAGGTGACAACGAGGTCTTTGATGACTGCTAAACATTTAACCTTTTTAGAGTCAAAATAGTATAAGTCTTGGTAGGGCTTAGTGATATCCAAATCTAACTCATCCATCACTACCTTAGGCATGACATTGTGTGAAGCTCCTGAATCCATAAGGTAGTTATGCAAAATTTTCTCATGAACATTCAGATATATATAAAATGGAGGAGAAATATCAGATTAATTTTCAATATGTGGGTGTTGTTGGGAAAAACACCTTACGGACTAGCAAACTAGGGTCAGACTTGCATGCAGATTTGACCGAATAGAAACTACTTTTTTACCTACATCCCAAGATTTAAATCCCTTTTTCTCACTAAATGCATGGAAAATGACCACCTACCTTATTACCGGCGTTTGATGTAGATCCTCCGTTGTGCTTTGATTACTTGCTTGCGCTGCTCCTTCCATAGATGACCTGCACTCAAGACAAACAACAACTATGCATGCATGCTACTTCTATACTCAAGGGTTAGAAATCAAGCATAAATTAATCAAACCATAGACAATTCATGAATTGGGACGGGAAAAGCATTCTTTTTATTACTGAAAGTGGATCAACTTACAAAAGCTGAGACCGACCACCGCTGCTTGAACCTGATCGTGGGCTCCTCTTCTTCTATCCTTCAACTGCTTTGCGTTAAATCTCCTTTAGCATGAGGAAAGGCTAAAGGGTTGGGACAATGGATTACGTAAATGGGCAGAGTTTCTTCGCTATATTTTTTCCTCCTCCAAATGGTACCCCTACCCCTTCTTTTATAGGCTAGAAGGAGCTAGGGTTTTGGACGAACCCTCGACCATGCATGGCTGGGAGTTTCAGTTAACTGACCCATAGTTTTTTGTTCCGTTGGCAACTTTCCTTTTTTCGTGCTTTTGTAGGTACACGTGGACTGCTGTGAGTTAGACAACGTGTACATGCGTGCAGTAATGGGTTAGGGCGCGTGTGCCTTGACACAAGAGGATTTTCAAAGAGTTGTTCTGTAGAGTTTTGGCAAAGAAGGGATATGAGTTGGCCTAATGCCAAGTAAGCATGTGTGGTGCAATTTAGGGTTATAACAGATGCCCCCTAATGTGTGAGGTCAGAAGAGCATCTGATGGCTGAAATACATTACCAATCTTTACTGATGTGTCGAATGATTGAGCCCAAGGATCAGGAACCATGAGGTGCCGTCTGCAAAATAAAAAATGTCTCATCAAGGCGGGCATACCCATGCTCGGGATAAAATAGAACCATGGCTACCAATCAAATACACTGTAGATCCATGCCAAATAACTATAAAGAGTAGCCACGAACAATACATAGCGGAGCTACATCTCGAAATCAAAAAGATATAGAGTATCCATCTTCCAGAAGCTGATTCGGCATGATGGCTGGACTTCAAAGCTCGAGCAACAACTTCAAAATCTTCCAAAACTCGGGTAGGAGTGTAATATGAGTGTACGACTACACTACCCAGAGGTCTTCGATGGCTCGTCGGTCATGGATTTGATAATCTTGATGATCGGACTGAAGGCTTCAGTTATTTCGAACAAGGACTTGATTGGACGTTCATGATGGCTGGGTATGCGAACAAGAGACATATTGCAAAGGGGCCGAATCAGGCTTAGTGACAAACTTTCCTTGGACAATAACACGACAAGTGATAAGACTCAGGCAACATATATGTTAATCATAAGTCTACGAAGCAGGAGGCAACGCAAACTCTCCATATGTTTGGAAGAATAACCAAATGGTGGAGGACACAACTCTATATAGCGAGAAAATCTTCCTAAGGTCGTACTACATCCCATAGTCTGATGATCAAACAGACAGATGTGCTTTATCCAAGGGTGACTCATTATGCTGCCAATAAAGAAAATACTTTTCCCATCCTCGTTTTGGGGTATGTTTGATTTTTTTGTTCTTTTCGATAATTTTGGAAAAATAATAAAAGAATATTACGTTACAATGGAGGAACGAGTACTGCAAACATACAAGCTCAAGGCACAAGGACAAGACTGATGTTCTGGTAAAATGATACTCGGGTAAAATCCTCCGGTGGCCAAAGGTGTTAAGATGCAGAAGGAAACGTTCACAAGGCTGGTGGATAAGGTATGCAAATGCGGTTGATAGAACACACAATGGTAACATCCTTCGATGTAAGTTTAACGAGCCCAGAGAAGGTAAGCTTGGTGGTTTTTTATATTTAGAGAGTCTGAAAAAGCATAAAAGGAGACTCCGCTAGGGTACCTTTTTCGACAATAGTCTAGTCGGTTTGAAAAAGGGGTAAACTAGCACCGATTAGACGTCAATTCAAAACCATTTTAACGAGTGTGACAAGGACAAGATCACTCGGCCATTTTTTCACTTTTAAGGAGTCTGAAAAAAGCTTAACTATGGA
>ML801966.1:0-28750 GCA_009831015.1 Picea engelmannii | reverse complement strand
ACCGAAAAAGGGGTAAACTACCGCCGGACAGACGTGACTTCAAATTTCAGTTTAACGAGCGTGAAAGGCCACAAGATCGCTCGACAATCTTTTCATTTTTAGAGGGTCTGAAAAGGGCTTAAAAGGAGACCCGTTATTTTTGGAAGTCCTGAGGGTGAGACAAAGAGCGAAAAAGAATCATGCAAATGAGGCTCAAACTCATATTCAGGAAAGACTATACGGACTCTCGAGCCTACAGTGTTTTTAGAAATGGCATGGACACCATAATGCAACCAGGACCTACCTAGGGCATCCATGTTCTGGTAAGCTCTACCGCCAAGCTGTGACACTTCTAAAGAAAATATTATGGTTCCGTGTCACAACCTGATGGGATCAATCCTATAGTAGAGGAAAAAGACTCCGAGGCACAAAAGTCGGGGTGGTAGCCTAACCTATATGCTCAAGTTGATTTTTGAATTTTTTTATGGACCGTCAATATTTTCTCAAAACTCAAAAAAAATGTCCCAATACCCGATCAAATCCCTCCCATGTAACTTTTGAATCACTCTAAATGGTTTTTGGTATAAAGAAACTGATAAGGGAGGCCAAAAAAGTGACAAAAAGAGGCCAAAAAGTCTATAAATAGAAGCTGGCAGCTCATTATCACCATTGCTGATTTGGAAATTGACTCTGGAGCCAAAAGACCCCCTTTGCCAAAAGCAGTGATTCCGAGAGCTACAGTGGACGAAACGAACTTCTGCTTGAACCAAGTAAGTACAAACTCCCTTATCTAGCTATTCAATACTTCAATTTCAGTTTTTAATTTGTTTTTTAGGTGGGCGTCGACCTTAAAAGGGCCGTCCCTAGGTACACGCGGGCTGTCTTTGGACAGACCGCGTGTACATTCGGGCAGAGAAAAGTCTGCCCGCGTGTACACGCAACTGTCACCTCTACAGCCCGCGTGTACCCCCCTTTTGTAGTGAAAAGAAAACCAAAAGTAAGTACTAACCCTCCTTCACCTTGTTGTGTTGGCAGGATGTATGTCCAGTGGAGGGAAAGGGAGCATGAGGCCATCAATGAGTTGGTTGCAACAGATCTGAATGTCGTGGCCGTGTTAATGCAATGCGGTTTACTAAAATTCTTTCTGTGTCCATTTATGCGCGCACAACCAAGGCTACTGAATGCCTTGATTGACTACTGGCACCCTGATGCAGAGGCTTTTATGCTAGAGGGGCAATCACTGGTGCCCACCACCGAGGATATCTACTTTCTGAATGGCCTCTCAAGGAGAGGGGAACGAGTCAACTTCCGGACGTTTCCTGCAGGACCGAGCAAGATCTCGGAACTGATAACCGAGCATTGTGAGGCTGGGATTGACCGTGTGGGATCCCAGGTACCTATTAGTAAGATTAATAGCTTAGCGTTGCAGACTATATTGTTACTGATTGGGCGGATTACCAGCTCAGTAGCCTTGCATCAGGTGTCTCGCGCACAGATGAACCATGCCATCCAGTGCTTGAATGCACATATTTTTGATTGGAGTACCATACTCCTCGAGTGCATGAAGAGGCAATTGACAGATTGCTGACAACAGACACAGAGGAACTTCGGGTTCGGGACCATCTCGTGTTCATTCTTTTTTGAGAGACTTCCGAGTTTTAGTCCTCGGGTTGTAGTATGAGGACATCAGGCCTCATTCCCTGCAGTGTGTAGATGGGCAGTATTACTGCCGCGACAGGGTGGTGGAAGGACCGTTGAGTCCTTCGACGTTGATTTCTTTGCGTGGCTGTCACAACAGATCCCTGTGATTGAGGACTACCCATATGCAGGGATAGATTTTTCTAGAGATCCTGAGATACTCGTGCCTCCTGGTGAGGAGCGAGGGGAGATGGGTGAGTCTCCACCTTTGTAGTTTTTTTGTTTGCATATGTAATTTTTATGTCATTTTTGCTATATTTATATCATTTTTTTTGTATGCCAGAGTATTTGACGGATAAACGTTTGTTGTATGCAGATGTGGGACCCATACGACCTGCCAATTATGCACGGAACATGCATCGTCCACGGCCAGAAGCCGCGGCTGCCACCGTTGGGGGAGCAGCAGTAGCAGGGAACCTTCCAGCCGGAGAGGCTGAGAGGGTCCTTAGACGAGTTGAGCAGAACTTCACTGCACTCACTCGCACAGTCCCGATGGCAGAGATAGAGGACCTGCCGCCATCCATGCAGCCTCATGTAGTGGGGGCACCTCAGACATGGGTCCGATTGTTTAGGCGTTTAGCCCGTGCTGTGGATGATTATAATAGGGCCCATAGGCCCTGAACCTACTTAGACTTTTTATGTGCCACGAGCACCTACTTGTATATATTTTTTGAGGGCATAAGCCCGGTGACTCGTTACTATTCCCATTTTTGAGGCGCTTGCGTCCATCTATGTACTCTGGTTATTTTATGATGTTATATATGTTTTTTATCTTTTGTGTCTTATGGATTCTGTGTGAAAAAATGTATTTACATGTTTATGTCAATGTTCTTTCATATGTGTGCAAGATGCCAATCTAAAATTTGATTAGCTAGAGTATCTGTAATTTGGTTTAATCTCCTAGGAACATGAAAATATGTAATATAATCAAAGTTTCGTTCTAAGAGACGTACCCTAAGGAATCGTCGGTGTAAAGTTGGATCATGAACCCAGTGTACTCTGTTTAGCTGCGACACAACCAGTTGAGCGTCGAGATAGACTTGGAGATGATAGATACCCAATGACAAGGCATCACGAAGTAACTCAATAACTGCACTATACTCGACGACATTATTTGTGGTGTCACCTAAGCATATACCTCCGGAAGATAACAACTGGCCCTGAGGTGTAAATATTACCCAAGCTGCGGAGGCAAGCCTCCGCGTGTGTTGACTAGCACCGTCTGCATACCCAACGAACACTTCGGAATCACTTGACATTTGCCATATTGGTGAAAGCTAACATCAATGACACGTCCACAACACTTAAAAGAAATTTAAAAAGTAATAGTACAAAGACTATACATATGTTACAGAAAGTTACCCACAGTGACCTGTCTATGAGTAATACTTCTTGAGGTAGAGCCCATTTGTAGGCTCTTCCAAAGCATTCCCTTCAAAATCAACCAAATGATAGGCGCCCTTTCTTAATACCTCTTTTACGATGAAGGGTCCGAACCACATGGGTTTAAACTTTCCTGCCCCCAGGGGGTCCTTGTCTTGGTCATAGACCAGGACAAGGTCGCCCTCAGAGAAAATCCGAGGACAAACAAACCTATCATATTGACACTTGACCTTATGTTTGTGAGCCTCGTTGGCCAGGGCCGCATCGCGACACTGCTCATCGAGCTTCTCAAGGTGTACTAACCGTTCTTCAAGCGGAGAAGTGTCTGGCAATAACTGTACTACCAATTTTAGAGATGGGATTTGACATTCGATGGGCAAGACTGCCTCCAGCCCGTAAACGAGTTGAAAGGGTGAGAAACTGGTTGCAGTCTTAATAGATGTTTGGTAAGCCCATAATGCCGAGTATAACATCAAATGCCAATTTGACTTGGCTGAGTTGATAGTTCGCTGTAGAATAGTCTTAAGAGTTTTGTTTACAGCTTCCACCTACCCATGGGCTTGGGGGTAGTAAGGTGATGAATGCTCATGCCGTAACCCAAGCTTTGATGTTAATTCAGTCATCATTTGGTTCTGAAAGTGACTGCCATGGTCAGTGACAGTATCTCTCGGGACGCCGAACCTTGCTATGATTTGGTTGAATAAGAAGAGATCCGCAGTCTCTCCATCATCTTTAAACGTTGGCATAGCTTCGACCCACTTAGTGAAGTAGTCGACAACTACGATGATATAGCGGTGCCCCCTTGCTGACGGGGGGTTGCATGTAGTGTAATCAATCCCCCACTTAGTGAAGGGACCAACTGTGATGACAAGAAACATAGGAGTGGGATGTGCCCTCATCTTCCGAGAGAAGATTTGGCACGGATGGCACTTCTTGACCGATTCGATACAATCTTTGATAAGTGTCGGCCAGAAGTAACCTGCTTGTAGAATCTTTTGGTCTGTTTCCAACCTAGATAAATGACCACCACAAGCTCCAGTATGGAAATCGTTGAGCATGATGATGGCCTCCTCATGAGTGAGACATCGACGCAAGATGCAGTCTACACCGCTCCGATACAATGTATCATCGAGTATGAGATAATTCTTAGCCTGATGGCGTATCCGCCGACGCTCATCACGAGAAGTAGAGGTGGGGCATTTCAAAGTATAGAGATAGATAAGTATATCTCCGTACCAGGGGTCTGAAGATGCAATCAAAAACATATCTCCCCGGATAGGTGATTCCTCAGGCACAACGTCACCCGACTCAACCGGAAGTTCAGAAATAAGCTCTACGAAGACCAATGACTTCTTGGACTTTGTTGAAACGAAGTCTAAGTCAAATTCTTGGAGGATGACTATCCATCTACTGATTTTTCCGTCGATAACTCGTCATGTCAACATGTATTGAAATGGATTCACGACAGCAATGACGGTGGTCTTGCGAAACAGAACATAGTGACGGAACCGTTGAACAACAGGAACTGCTACCAACACAAGTTTCTCAATATGAGAATAATTGAGTTCCAGTCCTACGAGGCCTCAAATCAGGTAATAGATCACGTATTCAGAGAATGAATCATCTTCCTGAACTAAAACCATGCCAATGGTTGACTATGTGGCAGCCAGATATAATAAGAAATCTTTGTTATAGTTAGGTGGCCGTAGCAGAGGTGCGGTTCTGAGGGCGTGTTTTAATGCGTCGAAAGAGCGTTGAGCGGCTTCGTCCTAGAAAAAAGGAACGTCTTTCTTTAGTAAACGCATAAAGCCCTTGGTGATTTCGGCATAGTTGGCGATGAAGCATCGTAAGAAGTTCACCTTGCCTTGTAGACTCTGAAGTTGTAGGATTGTGCGTGGGGGGGGAAACTGGATTATTGCCTCCACCTTAAGAGGATCGACCATGATCCCTGTTGTTTATACGATGAAACCTAACAAACGTCCTGATGTTACGCAGAATCTGCACTTGTTTGGATTTAAGCAAATCCTAAAGTAGCGACATCGTTCGAAGATTAGTCTAAGGTGTGTGGGATGATCCATTCACTTGCGAGAGCGTGATGCTAAATCATCTAGATAGGCCTCAACTATATGCTCGAGGTCATGAAAAGAAAAAGACATGGCCCGCTGGAATGTTTTTCCAACATTTTTAAGGCCAAAAGGCATCTTACGACATGCGAATGTACCCCATGGACAAATGAATGCCGTTTTATGTTGGTCTTCGGGTTTGATTTGGATTTGATTATATCCAGAAAAATCGTCCATGAAAGAAAAGACTTCACAACCGACACATTCATCAATGATCTGGTCAATGAATGGTGTTGGAAAATTATCTTTGGGACATGCCTTGTTTAAATCACAAAAAATGGTACATACACGAATCGTGCCTTGATTTTTATTGACCGACACAGGATTTGACACCCATTGAGTCAAATGGATAGGATAAATAAAACCTACCTTTAGCAATTTCTCAACCTCAATCTTGATGGCTGTTGCTTTCTTGGGATTAACTGGACGAAGTTTTTGTCGAACAGGCTTGGCATCAGGATACGTTGTGATTTCATGTTCAACTATTTTCGGATCGATACCTGGCATTTCCTCATAAGTCCAGGCAAAAACGTCGCGAAATTCTTTGAAAAGATCTGTGTAAATTTGAATCTCTTCGGGGGAGAAATCCGCTTCGATGAAGACATTCTCCACGACACTAAGGTTTTGGGAGATGTTGATGGGTATAGTTTTAGCGATAGTCGCCATATTTCCCTTAGCATAAATTTCCTGCGTAGCTAAGAGATTAATAGGACATGGCTGATCTCCCATCATGGTAATGGTGAATTCTCCTGCTTCGATTCGGCTTAAATCTGGGAGAAAATATGATCTGTGATGAAGATCTTCCCAAGGTTTGTCCGGACTAGTCATTGCTTCGATTACTGCTTCGTCAGAAGGCAAGACTAAGTCTAACGAATCGACGTTAGCGAGAGAACCCTGAGCCCAAATAGGCTCTAGAAATGGATCTAACTCTTGTGCAGGAGTCGGATCAGGGTTAGCTAAAGATTGCTGGACTAAAGAGTATGCTACCTCAATGACAGAAAAGGGCATGGACATGTCTGAGTGTCCTATCTCATCCATCGTGGCTGATGGGGAAGGAAGAATCCAAGGATCCTGAAAGTAAGTCGTGCAGAACGACGAAACTTGAAAAATCTCAGCCTTATGGTGATTAGATATAAATTTGATATCGTTGTGAGGAGGTGGGAAATCGAAGGTACCCATCAAGGATGGGCACAAACCTACTCCTACGTTAATGACACCTGGTTGAGGATTATCAATCATTGGGACCGTGGATGCCCCCAAAGCTGGGTCAGGTTTGGAGAAAGATAGTTGATCAATGGTTACTATCCGACCCTCGTGTGGAAACAACAAGACTCGAAAAACTGTAGCAACCACATATTGCATAACATAAGTCCAACTCCATCCTAACAAGAGGTTATAGTCGAGGGGAGCATCGACTACCTCTACTTCGACACACATGGTTTTCCCTCCTAACTGCATAGGGAAAGAAGGAACTATGCCATGTGGTCGGAATGAACGACCATCGAAAGCAGTGAGGAGAGTAGGTGATGGCGACAAAACGGGCTGGACAATGGTGTTCTAGCATGCTAATGACATAACGCATGTCGAGGCGCCCTCGTCGACCGCCGTGCGGAAGATATTCCGAGTAAAAGTTTTCGTGGGATGAGCCACTACTATCTGAAATGCTACGTGGTAAGGCAGATGAGGTTTTAAGTCGGTTGTATCTAACATGATGGTGCACGGATTACAAGTCTCAGTAGAGACCAAAGCGGTTAACAAGGCTTTCCTCTGAGCAGGGCAGCTTTGGAGGACCTCCAAAGCAGACATCGCACAAGGGGTTTGTGATAAATCCTCCACCACAGAGTAATTCTGGGCGGCCCTTGCGTTTGGGTTGTGAGAAGCTTTTTTAAACACACCCTTTGGAATGCGTGTCATTGTTTCTCCCAACGTCTTCTCAATCTGTAGAGGAAGAGATGGGAGATCAACTTCTTTACCCTTCTCAGAAGCGCTTGGTTTACTATAGTCGTGCGCTCTAGTCATTATGAAAGCATCACCCCTAACCATATATACGTTCGCGGATGAGGGATTGTTTGGAGGAGGGAAGGTTTCTTGGCTGCCCCCTTCTGTGCTTGTAGAGGCTTGAGTTAGATTTTGCCCATGTTGAAAGTGATTAGTCAACACAACTTGCTGTTGCTGTGTGACAAACTTTTGGGCCTCTGCAAGTTGAGGAAAAAGATGGGTCGGGTGGTCTTCCGCGCACAAGTTGCATGGATACCTCGCCTTCCATTTTTCTGTGTTGTCGCCGCCAGTATTATCAGTGGGTTTTTTATCCCCCTTACCCTTCTTTCGTTGTTTTTTCTTCCCTTCAGGCTGCTGGGTGGCCTTTGGGTTAGTCGACTGCACGGTGTGTACTTTCGACGTTTGGGTAGGGGGAGCATCCAAAGCAGTAGTTTGGCTGGACGCTGTGTGTTGTATGGATAACTGTTGCAATTGTTTTGTCAATTGCTCAACGAGCTTGGTTTGTGCTGAACCAACAATACCATCGGCATGTGGTCCAACTCTCTGTCTAGTTTTATCCAATATCGAACGTGGCGCATTTCACAAGATGTTGTATAATAAACCAGACTGAGAATAGATGAGCTCAAACTGTTGAGCCCTCATGATGGCATCTTCTTCGGAGAAAACTTCGGATGTTGCGATGTCTTTGGATAACTGTGGGACCAAAGACTTAAGGAACCACTCAAGCAGGAATGCTGGTGGGACTGGTACTTTGATTAGACTCTTCCAGCGTCTCCACTCTCGGATATGATCAGAGATATGGTCCGCTGTTGTCTGTTCGAAATTGGCGAGCAACTCTGTGCCAATGTCGTATCTCACAGGTAACTATAAATGGTTAAGGAAGGCCATCGCCAGTTTTCCAAAAGAAGAGTATCTTGAGCGATCGAGCTCGATGTACCATTTCGCGGCACTCCCAATAAGAGTACGTTGAAACAATCACAACTGTACGGAGTCATCTTTCAATGAGTTAGATGAGCACCAAAGATGAAAGGTAGTCACATGATCACTTGGATCTTCATTAGGCTTGGCCTCGAATTTTGGAATATCCGAAGGAAACTTCGTCGACATAGGAGGCCAACGTGGATCGTGACAAATAGGATCATTTAACAACCTTGTCAAATCTGACAAGTGTAAAGTCGTCAGGAATGGTAGTTTGGGTTGTTGCTGATAACCTAGGAAAAAGGGTCTTGGAGTTTGACTGGCAGTAGGTTGCCAGGAAATGTTTGGCTGCTGGCCCGGATTCTGGCAGAAACCATGGCCCTACCAGTGTAAGGATTTTTCATCCGTGGAGACATCATCGGCTGATTTCCCAAAAAGGACATAGAGTGTTGGGCATGCATTGTATTCAGAGGACTTTGGGAAGGATTACCCCATGCCGGTCCTGCGGGGAGAGGCATAGTAGTCTGTCCAGGGTTCCATTGAATGTTGAAAGAATTACCCCAGAACAACATTCCGGAGGAGGGAATGAATCCTTGTCCTGAATTCCAAGGTCCTGCTATGTGTGCCCCCTGTGCAGGAATACCCTGCGCAGGAGTAGATTGTCCAAAAACGGGGTTGCCCCCAGACGGGAAAGCGACTGACGAGAAAGTGTTGTTACCAAACGTTCCGTTCCAAGAAAACGATGTTGAACTTACCGGCATATTGTGTGAAGGGGGTCCCTGACTCCCTGCTCCAAATAAACTAGTGTATGTAGGATGCCCAACGGACTGCTGATGCAGACCACCAAGCGAAGGGGATGAAGGAGCGATATGACCTCCTGCGTAAGGAAAAGCGTTAAAAGGGACAGGAGTGCCCCTAAGGTGACCTTGCAGAGGAGCGCTAGAGCTCCCTGCCCCCAGACCCAAAGTCTGTAAAGTGGAGGAGGTTAGTACAGGACTTGCTCCCGAACTAGGCATACCATATGAAAACAGAGGGCTTGTCGCACTAGGTGTGAAGGGGGTTGTGGCCGCCGACATAGACGGGTTCGGTCCACTGTGCGACGTAGTTGTGGCCGAGACCATGGTGGCTCGGACCGACGACGGTAAGTTAGGAGATGACTCTCCCGTGGTGGAAACTGTGATGGGAATTGACGAATTCCCAGAAGGAGTAACAACATTTGTTTCCATTGCTGTGTGAGGCACTGTCTGGCGTTCGTGAAATTGGATTGGTACAATAAACGGTGCCAAGATATCAGTGGTTGGGGTTTCAACCGAGCCAAGAGTGGCTGCTTCAAGGTTCAAAACGGTTGATTCCTCCGGGAGTTGTTCGGGCACAAAGGTTTGTAACCCGGTCGCTTCAGAAGACCCTTGTTGGTCTAGCTTCCGCCTTAATGGTGGCGGGGGTGGCTCCAGTGTAACCGGCGGTAGGCCAAGAATCCTTTGTGACCGACGGAGCTCAGGATCCTCCACTATGTGAGAAGATCCAAGACACGCTAAGGTATTCTAAATGTTCAAAAGTAACACACACTAAAAAGAAGCTCCTAAGAGATAAGACAGACAATCACTAAACTATTTGGAAGAACAGTTACAACAACCAACACTAGAGAAACTTACCGGTGCAAGTGAAACTCAAACACTGAAGCACCCTCCGGGTATACTCTGCAAAGCGTGGCCTGATGTCTATCCTAGGTACCGCGGTATACCCCCGCAATCACCTGTGTATGTCCCTAAAAAGATTGGCAACTAGGTTGCCATCACGCGAACAATCACCAGGCAGGTACAGTCGAAAGTCGGGTAGACCACAATGAGCAGGGTATCAAGCCCGAAACCTATCAAGGGTATCGAGAGAAAATGGTTTGGAAGAAAACTGAGGACCTCGAACGGATTCGAGACCCACGAAGCCCTGTGGAAAATGCAAACGATGGAATCCAAAAACAATCCCTCTATATGTGTTCTCCACTACAATTGGTCCGACTTTGGAGGGGTTATCTCCGCTACCTTTCCGCACGCGACCTCGTGTTTATCCCCTGTGTTAGAGGGGGGTCCTGGATAAATTCCATAAAATTGGACTTAGACACTCCCTATCTCAGACTCTAATGTTTGGTTTTGAATGGCCTTGAAGAGTTTCCTCTCCAACCTAATCCAAGGCCCTAGTCCTGAGCTAGTTTGTGAACCCTACAAACAAAAACGTCTAGTAGATTTTAAAATTAGCGTTGCTTTTATGGATTTATCTTACGTCAAGGGGTATGAGGGTGAAACTGATGATGTGTACAAGATGAAAGCAAAAATGAATGAAAAAGATGGAAACAAAAAACTTTTACGAAATGCAAAATTTCAACAACTTTTCACAAAGAAAGATTTTTTTTTAATTTTTTCTAAGATTTTGGACAACAAACTCACAGGAATTTCGCTCGACTACGAGCTACTTATCATCTAAGTGCACTGCAAAAACTTACGAAATAAAAGACTTTTCCCTAGCTAATGATGCAGAAACATATTCTTTAACCAAAGAAGAAAATGAAAAGAGATTTTTTATTTATTTAAATGCTAGTAAAGGAAAAAAGGGAAAATACCGACAAGCATAAAACCAAGAAAAACAATTCTGGATTAAAGCACAGATCGCAAAGAATCAGATTGAAGAATCACACAAAGGAAATTGACCAAACAATGACTCTCACGCTTGTCTAAAAACCATAAAACAATTTTTTTTTTTTTTTTTTTTATATTTTTCTGTCAACTATTAACTGAGAAAAAGCAGGCTAAGGGTAAGATGAATCCTAAGCTACTGACTGTTCAAACATAGATTCAAACACCTGAGAGAAATAATTCTTATCAAAGGAGGGGATGACTGCCCCACCCTGAACAAAAAGTAGTCTGTACATGCACGCGACTGTCCCTCAAACAGCACGCGTGCAAACGCGTGCTGAACAGAAATAAAGAGTGTGTACACGCGGGCTGACCTTGTACAGGCCGCGTGTATATCTAAATTCCAAGGAAAAATATGAAAAAAGGTAGTCCAGACCAGGAAGAGGCCTCTGGTATTGATAACCAGGATCCCTTGCAGGCTTGGATACTTTTTCTAACAGAGAAAAAAAAAATGCAAGGAAAAATAATAAGGCAAAAAAAAAAAACAATCTGAGATAGGACTGTTTAACAAGCAAGACTCAGACATGATTCCAGAAAACCCCCTGTGAATGTTTGATTCTGACAGGGAAGAGGAGGACTGCCTCTAAGGTTCTCTGAACTCTTACACGCTACTGCTATCTCTACAGCCAACGTTCACACGTGGGCTGTCAGAGGATAGGGCACAGGTACACACGTTCAGGCCTTATGCAGGCCACGTGTACCTCTGTGTGTTCCGAAAAATACAGTCAAGCAAAAGTCAGGGAAATCTGGTATGGAAAACCAGACTCCCTGCTAGCTCAGACTTTACAGAAAAAGAAAAGACAGGAAAAGAAAAAACATAAAACCTAGTCTTTTAACTACCCAAAAACTTATATAAATCCAGGAACCCTAAAGAGTATTCTCCCCAGTACGGTCGCCAATTATGTTGTTGGGAAAAACACCCTACGGACTAACAAACTAGGGTCAGACTTGCATGCAGATTTGACTGAATAGAAACTACTTTTTTACCTACATCCCAAGATTTAAATCCCTTTTTCTCAGTAAATGCATGGAAAAGGACCACCTACCTTATTACCGGCGTTCGATGTAGATCCTCCTTTGCGCTTTGATTACTTGCTTGCGCTGCTCTTTCCACAGATGACCTGCACTCAAGACAAACAACAACTATGCATGCATGCTACTTCTATACTCAAGGGTTAGAAATCAAGCATAAATTAATCAAACCATAGACAATTCATGAATTGGGACGGGAAAAGCATTCTTTTTATTACTGAAATTGAATCAACTTACAAAAGCTGAGACCGACCACCGCTCCTTGAACCTGATCCTAGGCTCCTCTTCTTTTGTCCTTCAACTGCTTTGCGTTAGATCTCCTTTGGCATGAGGAAAGGCTAAAGGGTTGGGACAATGGATTGCGTAAATGGGCAGAGTTTCTTCGCTGTATTTTTTCCTCCTCCAAATGGTACCCCTACCCCTTCTTTTATAGGCTAGAAGGAGCTAGGGTTTTGGACGAACCCTCGGCCATGCATGGCAATTAATTGACCCATAGCTTTTTTGTTCCGTCGACAACTTTCCTTTTTTCGTGCTTTTGTAGGTACACGCGGGCTGTTGTGAGTCAGACAGCGTGTACACGCGTGCAGTAATGGGTTAGGGCGCGTGGGCCTTGACACAAGAGGATTTTCAAAGAGTTGTTCAACAAAGTTTTGGCAAAGAAGGGATATGAGTTGGCCTGATGCCAAGTAAGCATGTGTGGTGCAATTTAGGGTTATAATAGTGGGCCAATGGTAATAGTAGGATTTTCGTCTTCAAGACTTCTAGTATCAGAAGAAGTTACATGAGTAGGAGGTTGTAAGGAGTTCAGAATAGTCTTTTTAAAAGGATCAATCTTCATTAATTCTATCAAAGGTATGGATATTTTAATCTTATTGATCTCATGTTCCAAACTAAAAGAAATAGATTGCTTTTCTGCTTCTTTTATTCCTATAACACTAACCTTGACAAGATGTTGTTGTTGCTGATCTGATTTGTTCTCTACTTCTTTATTGGGTACCTTTTTGACTGGTGCACTTGTTTTCTATGTCTGAAATGTTGTATCTGCCTTTGATCCACTTGGTCTAGGTTCGAGATCATATTTCTTCTTAGGTTCATTCTGAAAAATTTCTTCTCCATCATCCTCATCAAACTGATTCAATGTAAGGGAGTTTTCGTATTCTTGTTGCATTAGATGAGGTGAAGGCAAATCAATATCATGTAAATGAACTGCAGAATGATCTTCAATGTCATCAACCCCTTCAGTTTCTTCTACTTCATTATTTTGAAAGGGAGGTAATACCCTTTGATCATCCTGATTCCTCCTTTCTCTTTGCATCATTTGAGGTGCATTTGATGGCCTTCTAAAGTAATTAGGGTTCCTATTTGCTCCTTCTTGAATAAGCCTATTTGGTGTCTTAGCTTCCAATTTTAATGTAACAAGCTCACATGTCAAAGTTTTCATCATTTTGGCCATTTCATCTATTTTAGGATTTGATGATGAATGGGAAGAAGATGTAAGTTCTTCCTTTTGTTTCTTCTTATCTCTATAAGATTTTGATTTTAATCTTTCAGCTGCTGAAATATTTTATTCTACTTCAATAGCAACCTCTTGCATCAGACTTAGAGTGACAAACCTTCTTTATCTTAACAAGAGGGAGAACTCAACATCAAAATCATAGGCAAAAGTGAATTTTTCAGAAGTTTCAGAGGGTTTAATTTCATCAGTTATTTTAATGCACATTTTGTTGAACCATTTGGTAAAGTCAGAGACAGACTCACCTTGTTTTCCCTTTAGAGCTCCAAATTCAGTAATATAGTACAATTAGTATTTTTTGTCTCCCCATTATTTCAGAAAAAAACATCATCTAAGGAATCAATTTCTGCAATAGAATAGGTAGGGAGACCTCTTAAACATTTCCTTACCTCCCCATCCAAACTCTGTACAAATAACCTCATCCAAACATCTGTGTGTTCAACATTAAAGTTGTTTGCAAAGATGTAAAAAGAGGACAAATGTTCTTCAGCTGTTACTTCTCCTTCTCCATTAAAACTAGGTGAGTATATCATATAGTCTACATCTAGGAAATCATATAACTCTTGAGGTAACACCAGGGGTGCATACCTAGCAGCTATGACAACGTCCATTCTATTGATAACCATGGTGTGAACAACTGCAGTAGGAGATTTAGGAGGAGAAGATGACTGTGAAATATGAGGTGAAAGGAGAGGATGAACTTTAGGAGGTGATGAAGGCTAAGAATGGATCTGCTGAGTTTCTAAGAGTCTTTCAATAGCCAAAATATTATTGAAAATTTGAACTTTAGGTTTCACTCTCTCAGAAGTGCAAATGTGAGATAAAGATGAGGATAATATCTGGTCAATTTCTTCTTTGGTATGTGCATGAAACTCACTTAGGGTTTCAGATGTGAAGGTAATATCTTCTTCTTCTGGTTTGATCAGTTCATAAAAATCTTTCCATTGTTCTACTGTCAAATCATTAATAGAGATTGTTGTAGGAAGAACTAATTTTGAAGGATGTGTAACACGTTTTTCCTTTTGAGGAACAACAATGGGTACTTGGGACTCATAAATGGTTTCTCCAGAAAAATCAGATTTACCCTTTGAAGATGAATACTTTCTCAATACTTTCTGAATGGTTTCTCAATATTTTTTTAGGATATGATACAGATGGAATTGGCTTAGGATCAGGATTGTTTCTGGTCACTTTCCTTTTTGAATATGAAGTTGATACTGAGGTTTTGGTGGGCTTAGGATTTGATCCCTTCACTTCTCTTTTAGGAGCCAAATCTCCAGTAATGGAGTTGCCAGGTGAAAAAAAATGCAGTCTACTTTTGTATCCAACTCTTGTTCACCATCAAGAGCTAGTTTATCTCAATGTCGTTCTTCCCAGGGAAAATACCTTCCTTTTTTCATCCCCGACAACGACCCCAAAAGATGTTAGTCCCTAAAGTTGCACTTGACTACTAAAGGGAAAACTAGGGCATCATCAAGTTATTGCAATGTTTTTTTTATAAATAAAGCTTTGTTTGGGTTTTGAAATTGGTTTGAAGGTTAAGCAATGGTAAAATAACAATATCAATACCATATAACAAGAAAAAAATCCGATCACACTTGCTCAGTGAATGGTAGTCAACCCGATGAATTAGATAGCATATTATAACATGAAAGACATAAATATGTAAGTTTTCAATCTGTTCACTCACATAGGAAATCCTTGATCCTAAATATCATTCAATAACAAGAACATGTACTTAAACAGAAATTAGGTTATGAACAAGCAATCGAAAAAATCTTCATTTGATTAAATCATAAACAAGATATATCAAATGCTTCGCAGAAGATAAATATGCATTCAAGTAAGAAAATAAATAATAAATACAAGAAGAGGAGTCTAACCATCATATAGTCTTTTCCATTTAGTACAAAATGTAATAAGTCTTAGTCTTTACAATCAGAAACAAAGATTTCTTCAAAAATATCATCACTTCCAACCCTTAATTCTATCAACAAGTTGCCTTTTTATACACAACAATGGTTTCCATAGATCCTATTTCCTAGAAACAATTTTGATATGATCCTATTTTCTAGCTAGCATCTAAGAGACAAATCCTCTTACATATATTGCATTCGAATCTCCATAACCTAGTCATTAGATAGATGGATTGACATTTGACTAGTCTTGATTTGATAAGATATTCAGATCCTATAAAATAGGATGTTGCAACCGATTGTTGATTTGGTTCTTCAAAACTTGCTCAAAAAGTGAAAAAAACTGTTGTCGTAGGAAAATCTATGATTGACTCAAAACACTCAGCAACTGATGGAAAAAAGTCTGCTGACAAGGTATTCATATGTTGCATATGTCGAGTCACTTTATTCTCCTTTAACTACAAAATCTTCAACCTGCGTATAACCCTTTTAAAACAACTTTAGGATTTCCATTTCATTTAGATGTAAGTGCTCCTCCTATTGACAAAATTCAAAATTGTATGCTTCCCTGGTTGTGGAACCTTTGGTGTGGAGTAGAAGATGAACCTTTGATATTTTCCTGCTTCATCTTGGCCTTGAGAACTACATTATGCTAATAGACCTTAGTTTTCATTTTCTTCACATTTTTAAGCAGTTTTCGCTGATCCTTGCACTTTGTTTTAAGCTTCTGCATTTTTTCTTGTTGCTTAGCAGTCCAATGTTCAAGTGCCAAATTTTCTTGCTTCAGTTATTTAATGGTTTCCTGCAATTTTTTGTTTTCTTGTCTCAATTGATTTCCTGTTTCAATGGCATGTCCTTCATGGCTTTCCTCTGTTGCAGGTCGATTTAGGTCAATTGACAACTTGGGTTTTCTAGCTCTAAATTCATACCTTTCCTCTTTTGAAGATGAACCCAATGTGATTTCCTCTCTTGTGTAATTTTTTGGAACTTGAACTTCATGCATATCTAGATATAATAACTCATCCACCTCAGGAGTATATGTCAGATCTTGCTCCAATTCATCTTTAGAACTGACTGTCTCTGGCACTTGTAACTATTCCTTTATTTTCTTTGTAATTTTTTCATCATCATCATCATCAAGCACAATGAAATTGTCCTTCTGCAGAGAAGGCTTGAATAAGGCTTTGGAATTCATCTTTAATTTATTAGTAGCCATAGTCTTAGGCTTGCTTTTGTAATGTGGAACTCTTTCACCCTTTTCGATCTTACTCTATTTTTTTATCAGTGGTCTTCTCCACAGGTTCATTACTATAATTTTTCCAGGTTCGTGCTTAACTCCTTCCAGCTTTGTTGTTATTTATTTTTCCATCTGCATTGTACAAACTCTATCAAAACTCTTATATCCATGTTCAGAAACATGGGATTCAGATTCATGTTTGATTTCAATTTCTTGTTGTAGTTGGAGCTTCCTTTTGTTAAACCTAGTTCTTGTAGATATAGAGGGGTCTCCTTGTGTCTTTGCAAAATTTTTAGAGGCATTCCTTCTCGTTTTTGAGATTGTAGATTTCTTTTCTAGAGTATTTCTCTGTTTAGATCCTTGTTCTTCCAGTATTAATGAATTCAACAATTTATTCCAAGACATTCAAACCTCACTTAATGCATGCAGAACCAAGGTTTGATTAAGATTTGATGAAACAAGCTCTTGCTAGCAGTTTTAGGATGAGTATAAACCCTTTTGGAAATCTTTGTTAAAATCTTCAGTAAATAAAAGGGTAAAAACATAGGATTATCACCATTTAAATGCATTAATAATTGTATGTGATAATAATGAATAATTGAAAACCTTTCCTCATAGGTAATGTACCTTCGAATTATGGGCAAAGCAGTTTTCCATTCCTCTTTCAACCATTTCTGTGGAATACATTGCCTCCAATCCGGGTCATGGTGCTCTGGAAAAAGAAACTGATTGACTAGATTAGTAGGTAGCTTATCCTTCTTCCACCATCTCTCTCCATACATGAACACTCTACATGTATCTGGAATGAAATGTTCAATAACATGAATCAACAGGTTTCCCAATACTGTTTCGTAGCCATCGAAATTCTGAGAAAAAATGATGGAGATGTCTTCGTGACACCCATGGAATGTACAACATAAATCATACCACCCAACCTTCTTGAATTTCTATAATATTTCAGGGAAGGCTTCGAGCAATTTTACCCCTTCTGGTTCCAATCGACTGATCTGTCCACCCTTTTTAGGAGCCATAACCTGTAACTTCTAGGGTTTCGAATCAATAATAGATTTGGAGTCTCCTAGATAAACGAGCAATTGGAAGAAGCTTCTCTATAGGTACAAACTCAATCTCTTTGAATCATCACCCAGACTCAAGTCATGATTTGATCACAATAATTAAATGTGCTCAATCCTTAGCATGATCTCGGGTAATTGTTGGCACGATATTTCGAGATTTAGCACGTTCATAATAATGATGATTTCAGGTGCTATAAGAATAACAATATTCTTGTAGCGCCTTCCTTTGATTCAATTTTTCAAATTTAAATAAGAAATGACTCTTAATCATGATGGAAGATACTCTAAGAATATTAATTCAAACTTTATATCACCAATGCATGACAAAAAATGCTAAAGAAAACAATAAAAGCACACCATAAGGTATAAAAGAAATGAGTCAAAGGGGAAAGTTAGGCAACCACAACATGTCAGGAAAGGATAATTTGTGAATAACAAGTCAAGACAAATTCAAGGACTAACACTAGCTCCTTCTGGGGATAATGTTTCATGATGAAACATTAAGAATTTGCAGATCAATGCCTTTCATATTTCCAGCCTATCATAAATTTTTACTCATAATCTTGCCCCGTTCATTCCCATTCATGACTGCTTATTCACCAACCAATCACATTGCATCTTTAACTGTAAAGAAAACGAATTACACACTAGTACTTCCATTAGGCCATGGAGTCTTATTTGCTCTAATTCGTTAATCACACCAAATCAAAACAAAAAATATTTACAAACTGGAAATTCTGGTTTGCTAAAAGAAGTAGTGTTTCAGAAACCGCACATTTACTAGGCCACCAAATATTTCAGTATCATCCAAATTGTGCAAGATGAAAGTTTTGTTATTCAGTACCTTGGCTGTTTTGAAAGGACCAAACCATAAATTATCAAAATTATGATGCTTGTATTTGTCCTCTCTTCTGGCATCCCACCTTAGCATAATATCTCCTGCTTTAAAACTGTCTTTTTTGGTCTTTTTGTCAAATGTTGCCTTAAATTTACTCTGATAGGCTTCAGACTCTTCATTCAACTTTTCTCTCTTTTTCTGAACTTCAATGATTTGGAAAATTCTCCTTTGAATATCATTTGGTTCTTCCAACTTTTCTTGCAAAAATTTTAATACTCGAAAACCAAGTTGAGTTGGAAGGATTGCATCTATGCTATAGACTAGTTGAAAAGGTGAAGTCCCAATAAATTTATTAGTACTGATTCTATCAACCCATAAGGCAAATTTCATCTTAGAATCCCAAGACCTTTTATTTTATGTTAACAAATTGTTCATGATTCTGACAAGGCTTTTATTGGAAGAATCTACTAATCCATTTCCCTGAGGGTAATATGGGGTGGAATGTGACAACTCAACATTGTATTTTCTTGAAAATTCAATCATGGAAGTAGAATTGAATGCCTAAGCGTTATCAATAACAAGTTTTCTAGGACATCCAAACCTTGAGAAAATATTTCCTTCAAGAAAACTCATGATGACCTTATCTGTGGAATTCCTTGTAGGGACAACCTCAATCCATTTTGTAAAATAAGCCCTGGCTATATGAATCCACCTACGTTGTCCAAAAGAAGTTGGGTGGATCTCTCCAATGAAATCCAAGCCCCACTGCTGAAAAGGTCAATTTGCAATTACATGTTTCAGGGGTAGGGATAGAAGTTGTTTTCTTGCAAGCTTCTGGCATTCTCACATGCTATAACCTATGTAAATACCTCATAAAATAATACAGGCCAATAGTAGCCTACTCTTAGGATCTTGAAAGCTGTAGATTTCCAATGATGACGTCTGCCACAAAATCCTTTATCAAAATCTGTCAGAATTTGTTTACTTTCTCCCTCATGAACACATTTAATTATAATTCCATTGGGGTCTTTGCAAAATAGTTCTTGATTAACTATACAATACTTCACAGATTTGAGTTTCAAAGTTCTAATTTAGATTTTTCAAAATCAGGAGGAACTTGGAGATTTTGCGAAAAGTAAACAATATATTTATACCAAGGTGAAGAAAGATATTTGTCCATTACATGAAGGCCCGATACTTCAACCTGGAATCTTGATTTATCTGATTGACTAAAAATGTGATGTAAACCAAGAACTTTATAATTTGAGTCAGTAAGTAATTTGGCAAGACCCTGTCCTTCGATCAGTTTAATAGGTTTTATGACCAAATTGTGTTCCAAGAGCTTGGTTATAAATAAGTTTTTCTTTTGCAGGAGTGTGTCTTAACCGAACAAGAATTCAAAGGAGGCACTCTTTGTTTAGCGTCTGAAAAATCTTTGTATTAAGCATCCTTTACTATTTGATTATGTTGAAGAGATCTTTTGAGACCTTTTGGGTACAATCCTGAAGGTCCTCAATAGGTTATTAATGCTATGATATTAGTTTCTTCAAGATACTGAAGGAAGACTATAATAAGTAGACTTAGTCTCTTATGTTTTTTATTAGATAGTGAAAAAATAGATATAGACCTTAGGTCTTGAGTTCATCTAGGACAACTATATGTATATTTTGATTTCAACCTCTAAAATATAAAATTATAGATTTTTTTCTTGGAAAAACAAATGTTTGTATGATATATTAAATTACAACAAATCCTGGGAAGAGCATATACAACATATTAACAAGGTCTTACAACTATTGGAGGAGCAACAAATATGTGCTAAGCACTCCAAGTGTGCCTTTAGGGTTAAATACGTGGAATTTTTGTGGCATATTATATCTTATGAAGGTGTTAAGGTGGGCCCTAGAAAAATTTAAAGAACATTAATAACCCTAGAGAATATTATGGTATTACTACAAGTTTGTCAAGAACTATGGTTTAATTGTAGCATCTCTAACAAAAAAACCCGAAAATGATGCATTTTCTTGGACTCGGGAAGCCATTCAATCTTTTTGGAAACTTAGGCAGGCCACATGTAGCATTCTATGCTATTGGCAATCCCTGATTTCGTAATTGTTTTTATTGTGGAGTGCGATGGCTTGAGGCATGGTAATATTGGTGCAATTTTAATGCAAGAAGGAAGGTCCCTTACCTTCAAATCTAGACAAATTAGCGGAAATAACTCAATCAAACCCATTTATGAGAAGAAAATGTTGTCCATACTACATGCATGCAATGATTCCCTTATCTAATAGGTAGACACTTCAAGGTAAAACACATCATGGTATGAAGTACTTCTTGGAACAATAACTGTATTCATAGGATAAACAAAAAAATGTGCCTAAGATGTTAGGTTATGAGTTTGAAATTATCTAAAAAAAGGAAAGTGAATGTGGTGCCTAATCTAATTTTAAGGAAAGAAGAGGACACTTAAGGCTTACGTTTTCCTAATTCCATTCTACAAGTTGATTGGGGATCAAAAGCAAGGATCATATAGAAATAAGACTAGAAAACATGGAATGTCATTCAAAAATTGCAATAGGACCCTAGTGCATTGGATAATTTTACCTTGAATAATGATCACTTATATTTATGTAAGAAATCCTAACTGAAACATAAATTCTTTTATCAATCACGTACTTCTCCTACAGATGCACACTTGAAAATTTTGAAAGCTTATCACATAATTATGCTTGAGTTTTTCTAGGAGGTTCTTAGAGTTGACGTTCAAAATTTTGTTGTGAAGTGTTTGGTTTACTACCGAAACAAACAAGACAGAATCAAGACCCAAGTCTTCTAGAACCCTTAGCCATACCAAGCCAATGTTGTGAAGTGGTATTAATTAACTTTATTGTGGGTCTTCCCAAGTTTAAAGGGAATAATGTCATCATGGCAGTGGTGTTTCCACTCACAAAGTGTACCCATTTTAGCTCACTATCTCATATTGTTAAAACAAGCATGGTAGTCACACCACTTAAGGAAACAATTTAGAAGCTACAATGACAATCCCAATATTATTTTAAGTGACAACGATGCAATTTTCACTGGTAATTTTTGGAGTGATTCATTTTATTGTTTGGGTACTCAACTAAGAAAAAACTCCTCTTAGTACCCCCAAATTGGCGGGAAAGCTGAGATTTTGAATTGTTACCTCTAAAATCTACACTTCAAAAGATAAGTCCAATCATCAAGTACAAACCCTAAGGAAACTAGACACCATCCATTATCACCTCGATGCTCATCCTCCCCACTTTAGGCCAACTCTCTCTCGAATCAAGGGGGGAATCCTTTGGATAAATTTTTTAACATGTCTATGAATGATGATATGAAAATCAAGTTAGTGAAGTGGATTTTTCTTAGGATTTTACAATGTAAAATTGGTGGAATTGAAGAGGACGAGTGCCCTATCATTTGGGTTGTGAAGTTAGGTTAGAAATATGACAAATAAGATTTAAATGGAATGGAGAAAATCAACAAATCTATTAGAAATAATTCCTACCGATTACATCAACCAAATCAATGTGAAAATTGAATAAAATGTTGATAAATATACAACTTCACTTCCAATAAACATCATCCAAAGTACCATGCAACCATCAATATAAAATAGAACAATAAAACAACATTAAAAAATAAATACAATTTCTTCATTAACAAATATGATATCATCAAAGAAATGAGAATCAATATATAATAGCCACAACTCCTTCTTATCCAAAAGTAACTTCCAAAATAGGTGAAATATCTCTGGATAAGAAGAGTACACCAACAAAATTACAATGAAAGCCTTGCATATCAATTAAACCTACAAACAATAAGAACGTAATTAAAGCATCATGAGCCCTTTCTTCCTTTACTGTAAAAAAAACATGTGTTTGGATTATAGAGGGTTTTCTCCTCCACCTCAATCCATTTTTAGCAAATCCCTTCCTCATTCCACTACCCTTCACTAAAATATTATAGAGAATACTCTATAATGTCATAGATCCATATTTTCCTCCTAGAAATAATAACAATATATCATTAAAAGGTCTCGAAGTCTCCTTGCAGTAGGGTGCCCCTCATTTTGGGTGAAAAAATCCATTAAAGAAGGGTTGAAATATTCTCTTGCTGCCATATGCCATACTCTAAAGGACAATACCCCTCCACATGTAATGATCTTTGATTAATAAGTGTGTAAGGGGTCCACTTGACCCCTCTCCTAGGCAAGTGCTCCTTTCAAACCTTCTTTTCCATCAAATAATGCAATAAAATATAATAGAACACCCTTATGCATGGATCACTTCATTATATGAGAGTCATTAGTACCTTTCATCATGCCATACAATGCTCAAAAAGTGTAGCGCTCGTCTACTCTTATTCTATTTCCATGCTTTAGGTCTTCTAAGATGGTCAACAAGTAAATATATTGAAGGGTTTTCCTAAAAAAATGTGTACTTAACCTTGGATAAATGCTTCGATGCCATGTGTCAACATCCTATGGTAGGGTGCTCATCCTCATAGATACTTTGACCATAATGCATGCCATAAAACTCTCTAGTACCTCCTTATAAGGTGGGATTTCTTCTTTAACCATTTGTAATATTTCTAGTGGAGCGTGCCACTGGGTCCATATTGCTTGGAAATATGTAGCTTATGCCTCGTACAAGTGAGATGACATGTTGGTCGTGAGAAATGCCTACAATTATGTATATCATGCCTTGGATAATGTGAAATTACTATCACAATGGTGAAACATTTATCAAAACATTCAAATCACCTCCAAATATGGAGAATGTACCCCAAATGTGATATATGCATCAAAACATGTGATACCTCCACCACGTAAGCAAACAATCCTCCAAATGGTGATAAGAAGATAATGTTCCTTGATCTAGCCAAGCATTATGAACAAGGTAATTCTACGGTAAACACACACAATGTGAATGGCATTCAAGACAATTCTCACTCAAAGGATTCACACCCTCATCGCTTTAATGCTAAGACACAATGTGTTTTAGAAATCAAAATGAACCATGCATTTTTAGTTGGTAACATGGATAAATGTTTGGATGGTTACTTTGGTTTCTTTGGATATGCTATACAATGGATCAAGTGATTACCTTTGGGAGAGTATGGTATAATACTTCTTTCCATACTTCATCGAAAATATTCCCATTTATGGCATGGGTATCATTCTCCATCCTTCATATCACCTTTAAGAGGGAAACTTAAGGTTCAAGTGGTGAAGGATCATGTCCAACACCAATGATAGGTTACCCAACTCTTGAAGGACAACTTGTCTATAGCACGAAGAAATATGAAAGAACATGTACATAAACATCATAGTGAAAGACATTTTGAGGTGGGGGATTGGGTATTTTTGAGGCTACAACCATGCAAACATATAGGATCAAGTAACAAAATAAGGAAAACAATTAGCAGACAACTACTATGGTCTCTATGATTTGTTGTAGAGGATTGACAATATGTCTTAGAGATTGGAGTTTCCTCCTTTATGTGTCCATGTTGTCTTCCAAGTTTCATTTAAAGAAGGTAAATGGTGACAAGATCTCGATTAAGACTACTTTTCTAGAGCTTGATGAAGAAGGAAAATCATACTATAACTAAAATTGTCACTGAAACAAAAATCAAGCAACTAAGGACTGGAGGAATTATTGAGTACCTCATTAAGTGGAATAACCTACTGACAAAATATGGGACTTGAGAAGAACAATTCTTCATACAAAAGCATCCACGATTGATCAACATTGAGGGAAATACTTGTTTGAAGGGGAGAGTCACATTATCCCCTAGTCCAATCCCTTATTAATTATTGTTGATTTGTAAATCACCTTAGATACTCCAATGGTTGAATAGCCATAATAAATCTAACTTAAAATGACTACAATGAGCCTATGCTCAACTATGCGACCATCTTTTTGTATTTTTAATGCTTTAACATAAATAAAAACACACCATTAAGATTACTTAACTACTCTTACATATAGACTAGAATACATATTTACATAATGGAACACAAATTTTTACCTTATGAAACATGATAGAACATAAATATTTAGCTTAGAAACTCATACAAAAAACCATAATTCAATGAAGGATTATGCCATTTGTCTTCTTATTTTATGGAGATTACAATACATATTACAAAGTTATCAAGCTTATTGTGAAGCTATGAGACGCTATGGTTTTATATAATCCTCTACAATATGCCTCAACCATTTTTCCTTTTTAACATATCCTCCACATTCCTACTCATACTAAAAAACAATTGTGGCTAATCAAAAGTGAACCACCCCCCCACTAGGTTTTTGCTAGCTTGTATTAGGGTTATGTTTAGAGTTTTGAAACCCTATTGAAACCTCCATGATGCTTCTAGAAATCTCTATTGTATTCCCAAATGTTAGTAATAAAATGGTTTCCATATGGACATGCATGATATATTTAATATGTTACCTTCGGGACCATAACTTTTGTAGATGAACTTTAGATGCATGGTAGCACATTGGAAAGATCTCAATGAGAAGAAAAAATTCCACCTTATAATATGAAATCCTAACACAAGCTTCGTTCATCACAAGGCCCAAAAAATGTTGTTTAGGGCCTTGAAAATGCTCCAGAAATTAGTGATTCCATTTTTGACAAAATCAACACCATATTTGATATGTTTCAAATTATAATATCCCTCATCTCGAGAATAAGTAGATTCATGTGGTATTTATTTATATCCATTATGGATCATCCTTCCCCATTTTGGGATCCTTTTTATCTCCAAGATCTTTAACTTTGAAGGACATGAGGAAACAATTCTTCAACTTTCTCCTTGAAGTACCATTTGGCCTTGGGTGGTTAAACCTTCAATCACACCTACCAAAGTTCTTATTGACCTCTTTTGGTCATTCTAAATTTGTGTTTGTAGAATTTTGTCCTTTAATAATTCTTCCTATACATTTCGAGCCAAATAGTCAATGAAAGGAAATACTTAGCCCTCTTCATCCTCATCAAGCTATGGATGGCTCATAAGAGTTTCATGTTCTTTACACTTACTAATGCATACATGCACATATAAGGTGGAAGAATGAGTCTATATGCATTGTTGCATACTTTATCCAATATTTTGAAGCATATCTCAAGACTTTGATTTCTATATTGAGGTGCAACCAAACTCTATTTTCCTACTTGGAAGGTCTTCTCAATTCTATGCTCATTATGTCTAGAAACTTCTTTAGTTTCTCTTGAACTTGTAAGTGTATTTGCCTTATCATGTCTATGAATTTTTTTGCCTTCATTGCATCACTTGAGGTTGTTTCCCCTACTTTAGGTTGGCCATATATAATATCCAATGGTGATGTTGACAAGTATCCAAAACAAATTTCCAAAAGGAACTCACTAGTGGATGTGTGGACAAATCTGTTAAAATAATTTTGTATGTAAACCAAAGTTTTATCCCAAGTCTTGGATGCTTATGATTGAAATCTCTCAAAATCTAAACCAAAGTCCTATTCACTACTTTTGTCTACCCATCATTCTATGGGTGAAAGGTGGTGGGTCTCTTTAGTTTATTATCTAAATTCTCCCATAATGAAATCCAAAACACAGTGATATATCTAGTATCTCCATCATAAATGATGTTACTTGGAATTCCAAAGTGCACTTCGATCCTTTTAAAGAATAACCTTGCAACTTCTTATCTTTTGATTATCTTTTTACAAACCATCAAAATAGACATATTATTAAAGCTGTCTACTACCCCATATCAATAGTCACACTCTCTTCTTGTCCTCGAAAACCCCCCAACAATGTCCATGGATATAAATTCCCATGGCCTTGTAGGGATTAGAGGTGGACTGTATATTCCTTAATTCTTGTTGCTAGGATTGCTGATACAACACACAATACATAATTTGATAAATTTAGCTAGTTCTTATTGAATCTTAGGCCAATAAACATACCTTTGCAAGCTAGCCATAGTTTTCTCAATGCCAAAATTGTTAGCAATCTTGGAGTCGTGAGCCTCCCTTATCAATTATAGTCTTTCTTCATTTAGTACACAAAGATTCCTCATCTTGTAGAGTATCCCATCTTGGACATGGTAATCAACATATGCTTTCCCTTGTTTTCCTTGCAACTATTTATACATCCCCTCAAAGTCATCATCTTCCACATATTCCTCTCTATATGCTTCGTGGATAAATGGATCCATGTGCATAATGGCTCTTAGAGCTGTGAGTTTTGGTGTTGGTAGTTTGGATAGAAAATAATACAACTTGTTGATAACATCCTTATATTTAATCACTAGTTGAAATAGTTGCATAAATCCCATCCAATTATAGTATCTTACTTGTTGGAGCTTACTCTAGGCTTGCAAGTATTGTAAAGGTTGGTGATAGATATGGAGGATGGTCTTCTTATCCAATCAACAATGCTTCCATTTCTTCACTGCTTGAACCAAGACATAGAGCTCCTTTTGATATGTAGGGTAGTTTAGTACTACTATGTGGAATAGATCTGAATGATAGAAAATTCCCCCCCCATTGCATTAATACTACCCCATATCATACCCACCAGCATCACTTTCTATTTTGAAAAAACTTATGAAAGTTAGGTAGTGTTAGTAACAAGGCTCGACAAATATTCCACTTCATTTTTTTAAAGTTCTGCTGATTTTTAACCCACTAGAAACTATTACCATTAGTTGTTACTGTTGGGTATGTGTTATATTATTTGCACGAGTAGTAGTGCCTGCATTGCACCAGGGTTCGGGGGCAACGCCCCCGAGAAATATGTTTTGCCTCGATAAATGTGTTTGATTTTTGCCTCGTTTTTCGTGTTGCCTTGATTTTCATGTCCATTGTTGGGCAGTTTTTCGGCACATGGTTTTTTGCCAATGGTTTTCTATTTCCAGTTAAGGAATTAGGGTTGTTGACTAATCTAGGTCATTGGGTTAGGTTTTTGGATGCCATTGGCTCCTATATGTATATTGTATTGTAAACAATGTATCACTATGAATGAATATAGAGTATGCTGGTTTTCCTGATTTGGGTTTCCAGAGGAAAAATATCTGTGTAATGTTTGTATTTTCCATTGTATCTTTTCTGTTCTTTTACTGAAAATCCATTTGCAGTAAATATTGTACAAGGTTAAAATCTACATTTGGTATCAGAGCTTCGTTGGCTTCAGGGGGACACCTTTGTGGTCAAGGGTTTGGCTTGGGACTATGATAAGCCTTGTTAAAGTGGGAGATCTGTGGTATTGATTTTTCAGGTGAAAAGAAATGGCGAGCAATTCGAAAATGGAGATCAAGAAGTTTAATGGGAAACACTTTGAGTTGTGGAAGCTCAAGATGGAAGATCTGTTGGTGGACAAAGATTAGTGGATCACGGTAGATCCATGTACTGCACCTACATGAACTTCAACAGATGACTGGAAAAAGTTGGATCAGAAGGTGAAGAGCACAATCTGACTGTGTCTCTCAGATTCAATATTACTGAATGTTTCAGAGGAAGCTACAACCAAGGATTTATGGGATAAGTTGGGGAAGTTGTATCAGTCTAAGTCCCTAGTAAATAAACTATTCCTGAGAAAGAAGTTGTACAACATGAGGATGAGAGATGGAGACTTGGTGGCAGAGCATTTGAATGCCTTCAATACTGTGGTAAGTCAGTTAGTATCTGTTGAGATTAAAATTTTAGATGAAGATAAGTGTATCAGTTTATTGTGTTGTTTACCGGATTCGTGGGATAGTCTAGTTGTGGCCATAGGTAGTAATACAACTGCCTTGAAGTTTGATGAAGTGTTCTCATCCTTGTTGTCAGAGGAGATGAGACGAAAGAATATGGAAGTATATAGCACAAACACATTATTTGCAAGAGGATTCTCCCAGGAAAGAAATAGATCTAAGTTCTCAAGTCTAAGGGTAGATCTAAATCTCCCGGAAAGTTTGTAAAGGTATGTTAGAGATGTGGAAAAGAAGGGCACTGTAAGAAGCAGTGTAGATCAAAAGTTGAGAAAAAGAATGGATCTGAAGAATCTCCTTCTACAGAAGAAAATACCTCCAAGGAAGAAGGAGGGGATGTGTACTTGTATTCTTCAAGCACACATGCAGATCATGAGGCATGGTTGGTTGTCTCGGGTGCATCCTTTCATATGACTCCCCAAAAGGAGTGGTTCAGTGAATATGAAAGGTATGATGGAGGTAATGTTTTCCTAGGTGATGATTCAACAACCAGAATCATAGGACGAGGAAAATTCAAGTTGAGGCTCATAGATGGAAGGATTAGAACAATGCCTGGTATTCTACACATCCCAGGTTTGGA
>ML801965.1:295455-317414 GCA_009831015.1 Picea engelmannii | reverse complement strand
CTGCTGATTTTATCCTCCTCAAGTGATGAATGATTTCCTTCATTCCTAAACTAATTGCTCAAACGCTACCTCAAAATCTGCTTCCAAATCTGAAATTGATTTTCTCAAATAAAATAAAAATAAGACAATTTTGGAGGGAATGACACCGCAAAGATATTTGTTATCATATTTCTCGAAGAATAGAGTTTTATTGGTGTCCACTATTGGTTGCCACTTGTTCTTTGACTCACCAAAAGATAGCGCTCCACATCTTATGAAACTCTTTTGTATTGAAAGGCTTCTGGATGGTGACCACGAGATGCTTCTTTCTTTACTCTCTTTTGGCTACACTTCCCGAAGAATCCAACTTATATTGATCATTTATTATTGTATTTAAAAGGGATGAATGATGCCATAAGTGAATTTCTTCAACATAGACTGACCACCTATGTAGAGAATGATTCAGAATACCTTCAGCTTTGAAGTTGCTCCTAGAATGTTTACCATTTCTAGGGCACTAACTAGCATGATGAGCATGCAATTGATAATTATTGGTCAATATCTATGAATTTGATAGGGTTTCATCACATAGATCCAAAGGTATCAAAACTTTCCCACTGAAGCTGTTTGAACTCTTGAGAAATGAAAATGACATGTGAAGAATGGACCTGTGTACAACTCTTTTTCATACTTGCCTAAGCTAAATATATTCTTTAGCTGGTTCAACGCAACAACCTTATCATCCTCAAGGCAACCTGTAGAAAATGATTCAGTCACATAAACTCTACAGAGCTCTGCATCAACTCATCAATCCTTTGGTTACTGTCATACTCACCGCTTTATACAGAAACATAGTCAATACCTGGAGGAAGCCTCTCTTTATCATCATTGTTTTTTTAAAATATATGAGAGCTCGTCTATCAAGATTCTCCTTCACCTTTATTGCTGATATCTTTATTCCTCCTTGAGATTCGATGACCTGCAGTGCAACCTTAGTGCAAGCAATGCCCATTGCAAGACAATGCATCATATTTGTGCCATCACCAAAAGGTCAAGGGAGTTTTTTACAAGGCGCTTACTAACATCATCCAAAGAAAAAGTTGCCTCATTGAATAGTGAAGCATTCTTCAACTGAGTTCTCGCTATGTCAACCTCTGACATTATCGATTTCAACAATGGGATCATTTTAACTGTGCTTTAAAACCCTAATCTTTCAACAAACGGTTTCTTCTGTATTCTTGTCATCCCCTGTAATAACCAACAGACGAATTCCAGTTTCTATGCAATCACCAATTTCTCTATGGATCTCTGGTCATGGGGGGTTCCTTATTCCTACAAAGGCAGCAAAATTCAAATTATTTTGAATTAATGAGTAATGGGCATGATAGCAGGATGTTCCTCTCCAATTTCATTCATGATGTGATGAAGAGTGGCCTGGACAACAAAGATTGTGATGGGTGATCTTGAGTTCAAATTTTTTTGACCATGGACATGCCCCTCTATTTCACCCATGGCAATGATATTGATGGTTCTCTTCACCCATGGCGACCATGAGACTTTTTGAATTTCTTCCCCACAAATTTCTCATATATTTTCTTAGACCCATGAATTCTTCCACGAGACTCCTCAAGTTCAACATAAGCATATCGTAACACTTCTGCATCTCTACATCATAAAAAAATGAAGCTTCCTCCTCTGGCAAAGATTTCAAAGCTCGCTGAAAAACTTTACTAGAAGAATCCATTGATCCATTCCATGTATGTCACGTTATATAGTCATACCAAATATCTAGATAGTGACACAAATAAATATCTAGAGAGTGACACAAATACATAAGGCATTTGTCAAGCAAGCAATCGTCTCCATGCACTCCACTATTTCTTTTCCTCCTGTTGCGCAATGTGATCTAAGTCTCTTGAAGAGCATGGCCAAAGGTTCATTAAAGACTACCGAGAAACGACATCTAACAATGATCTCTCTAATGCTGCTGATTTTCTTCTCCTTTCCTGGAAAGGGTTTCTTTTCTCCTCTGCTCTACCTTTAACATGCTTGTTAGATCATTTAATGAAACGATTCCATACCTCGGTTGACTCCTCTAATTGAAGAAGGCTGAGAGCTCACTCAAATAATACACATAAATTTCTATCATCATTCAAGTGGTGAAGGAAATATGCATACCCAATCATATATGCCAACTCATGGATGAACCTCTCGAGCCCTGTTTTGATCCACACAATGCCATCTCCCAAAGCCAATGTAGAGCCTCTCAAGACAATCAAGTATAGCTGACATATACGGTCTCCAGGTCCCTGAAATTTCAACAAATTAATAGTTGAAATATACGGTCTCTTGGTATTGTTGTAAACCAAAAGTATTAATAGTTATAGTTTAGTTCATTATTTATGAATATATTAAATTTTAATATAACTTTATAGTTCAATGGTTTAGTGAGATCATAAACATTAGTATCAAGACATAGTGTATCAATTAAAATAAACTAACTTCCTATTAATATGACTTACTAAAAAATGGCAATGTTTTGGGATGCATGAATGATGTAGAGATGTATAAATGGTCATATTTTGGAATGGATGAATAATAACCTATTATCTAAAAAAATTATAATGAGATATTCTTTGTTGGAGATGCAAATTTATGCACGTGGGTAATTATTAAGCATTTTATCATATTTACAGGTTGACTGTAAATGATATGATTATAATGCATTAACTTTTTGCATTGCTACACTAAGAGTTGCCCTGTGAAAATTGAAATATGCATAAGCTGCCTGAACTACCTAAATTGAAATATACATGGGTTTCCTGAACTGGACTCTCAAGAATTATAAGCGGGATACAGATTATATTATGCCATAGAGTCTTTTTCTTACCGGGAGTTCCGGTTGTCATCCACTAAAAAAATGGTTTCTCCTGCTTGGATTTTATCTACGAGGGGTTCACAATGCCACCACAAGTGGAAAGAGACAAGTTGAATCACCAATCTGATACTAGTCCATTTAAAAATAACAACACATTTGCATTTTAGATTCATCATTCAAAAAAACTATATCACATTTTACTAGTTGCCTCAACAATGATAATGCCCTCCAGAATCTTGCACATCGACAAGATGTTGTATTTTTATATTCATCATTAAAAAAAATTAAAAATATATCACATTTTACTACTTACCTCAATAGTGATAATACCCCCAGATTCCTGCACATTGACAGGATGTTTTGTTTTTTTATCGGGCATAATCAACAATTACTCGGGTAATATTCATCATTCAAAAAAAATATATCACATTTTACTAGCTACCTCAACAATGATAATACCCTCCAGAATCCAGCACATTGACAAGATGTTTTATTTTTTTATCCGACATAATCAACAATTAGTAGGGTATGTACTGGCATGACATGGAATCATGCTATCCAATTGATATCACTATAAAATCTAGATATCACTATAAAATCCAAGCCTCCAAGCATTGGTATGTGGTCCACGCGACACACAAGGTACGCAAGGTAACTTAGAGGTTTCAAACTAGTGACTTCTTCACATAACAAAATAACAAAATACCTCAACTACAAAATGTTGTATTAGAATCACTATTGCATCTTTAAAAATAGCTAGCTAAGAATAAATTTAGAGTATTCTAAAATGGTTTACCCTCAGAATTTAGCTTTTCAAGAAAAAAAACTAAAACCTATCCTTCGTGGGAATCTTGTGGAAATATGCCCACATCAAAACTTCCATCTTACATATTATTTTGACTTCAACTAACCCTCTTCAAACTCTTGCATTCGTTGCTTTAAGCATTGAATCACTGATATAATTCCTTTGTTTGTGCTTAATACTTAGAAAAATAATTCGTCTAATCAACCACTCTCTTTGCTATTTAGTTTCTTTCTTCCAGTTTGGCTTTGTATACCATAGAAAGAGGAAACACACTTCTATCACCACTGCTAAAACACTGTGATTTTATATAGTGCTCATATTTGAAACTGTTCAAGTTTTATTTTACACTGTAGAGTGAGATTTAATATAGTGCTCATATTTGAAATCGTTCAAGTTTTTTTTTACACTGTAGATTGTCTATCAAGATCCTATAATTTATCTTAGGGTTAAAGCATTGTCATAGGACTTGAAAAAAAATCAGATCATAGAAATTGTTTTCAGTTTTACCGAACAAGTCAATTTGTTTGACCATAACATGTAACTTGCAAATCATTGTCATGCATATGAACTTTTATTTTCCAGGAACTTTAACAATGTATTAAATATGTGAAAAACAAATGAACTTAATTGTGGTGCAAACACTAAATAGTAAAGATTTCCTTAACTCTAGAAACTTATAGTTTCTTGTGACCCGAAACCAACAACTCTACACTGCTACACATATCTATTAAAAACAAAAACCGAATTTGCAGAAAAATTGAGAGATGATGCTAACCAACCATGATGCCATTGATGCAATACCTTAAAATTTGGCCATCCTTGGCATGATACAATGCGACCTTAAAACCGAGTTCCCGCAACTCCATTGCTTCTTGTTGTTGTGCTCAATCTTAAGATAGGTGGTTTTTCGGCACCACATTGTCCAAGCTATTGCTCATGGCTCCAACGCGCTGTGTTTGAATTCTGGTAGCAGAACGAACGTGCCTGTTGTCCCAAAAATGAATAGAGGTAACATGTTTAAATGCAAATGCGTGGACACGGACACCCTTCCATGTCACTTAAATGATATGTGTATATATAAAATACTAGCAATCGCCTTAAAAGGTGAAAAGGTATGGAATGGGTTACATTGCAGATTTAGGAGGCTTATATTGTCTAAGGAGAATTGGGTATAAATAAAAAAAATATTAATTAATCATAATTTTCATATATTTAATTTTAAATTCATCAAATTCATAATAAAATATGTTGTAACTTTTACTCCCCAATCACTCCAAGGCTGCCACGTCAAAATCTATTCACTCCTTTGCATAGACATTAGACAAGGTTAAATGCATGAGACTATGCAAAATAATTCCAACCGTCAATGAAATGAGAATGGTGAGCATGTGGAATATAATGGTGAGAATGTGGATGATGGGTTTTCTTACAAGAAGCTCGATAAGGGACTCCCACTTAACATCTTATTCATTTGGCTTACACTCATCCTATCGAAGTGACTTCTCGACTTCCCTCAATAAAACAATTCCCATTTATCATCACTCATTGCATAGAGATGAGGGAGGCATGAGATTGCATTGAATGAACGTGCACTACTCATATATCCATTCTTCAAAGGCATTAATGCATTGAGATAAAACTCTAGGTCCCGGGTTTGATTTATTAAATTGATAAGTTTCCAACTTGAACATATTAAGTTTGATAATTGCTACATTACAAGTAAACACTATAGTTGTGTCAACAGTCTTTGAAACACTATAGGTACAATAAATACATGGTATCATATGAGTACTATTGATATAGATGCTTATTGTACTTGTTTGCAAGATGAACTAACATCTTTTCTAGGAGATAATTCTTGTTTTGCTTCCAGGCAGGTCACCTTGGTAAATCTATGATGATTACCATGAAATTGTCCTTCATTCTTGTTACCGTATATATGTTCTTATGAAAATGATATTATATTGGAAATACTTTTTCTCTTGTCGTTCTTGTCTCGGGCAGGTTATCTCAGAAATACTTTTTCTCTTGCAGTTACCATGGAGATGTACGTGTTCCAGAAATGTTACCATGGAAGAAGGTCACTAGTGAAAACTCTGAGAGGGAACTACAATGAAATTTGCAGAAGGAAACATATTATATAGCCTCCTGTTTGAGACATGGATCAGACTGATAATCGGGAAGAGTTCGTTTCTAAGAAGTGACAACAAATCCAAAGGAGTTTTGGACATTGTGCACTCAGACATGTGTGGACCAATGAAAACCACTTCACTTAGCAGATAATGGAGGAGAGTTCACATAAGATGACTTCAAAGCATTCTGCAAAGAAGTTGGGATTAAGAGGGAGCTCACTACTCCCTACAGTCCTCAACAGAATGGTGTAGCAGAAAGAAAGAACCAAGCAATAACAGTTGCAGGTGATGGCATTGTACCAGAAGAGAATGTTCTAGAGAATAATGACATGACAGAACCACAAAGACCTACATAAATGATTACAAAGAAAATAATAATAGCTTGGGCTCGTGAGATTATTTAGGATGCCGAGAAGTATCGTGCTCCAGACGAATCTTTCAGATAAAGAAATAAACCTCGACCATGTTCTAGTTACATGGCATTGTTATGTGATATCATTGATCCCGAGCCTACCTGTTATGAAGAGGTTGTAGAGAAGAAATTATGGAAGGATGTGATGATTGAAGAATACCAGTCCATCATTAAGAAAGATGTTTGGGATGTGGTTCTTAGACCGAAAGAGAAATCAATTGTGAGTTCCAAATGGATGTAGAAGATGAGATTCATGGCTCATGGGTTCTCTTAGAAAGAAGGAATATATTATGAGAAGACATTTGCTCCTATGGTGAGATGGACGTGAAGACAAATTTTCTGAATGGTGTAGTATAAGAGGAAGTGTATGTAGAGAAACCACAAGGTTTTGAGACACATGACAAGAAGTCACATGTGTGCAGGTTAAAGAAAGCCTTGTATGGATTAAAGAAAGCACCCAGGGCATGGTACAATAGAATTGATAGCTTTCTGATGAGCTTGGGTTTTACCAAGAGTAAAGCAGATCCCAACCTTTACTAGAAGGTTGAGGGTAGTGGACCAGTGATATTGCTGTTATATGTGGATGACTTGATTCTAACAGGGAACGAGAAGCTCTTCACTGAGTGCAAGAGAAATCTTGCATCAGATTTCGAGATGAAATACCTGGGTATGATGCATTATTTCTTAGGTCTAGAGGTGTGGAAGAAACCAGATAAGATTTTCCCGTGCCAAGGAAAATATGTGGTAGAGATTCTGAAGAGATTTGAAATGTTGGATTGCAAATCCTTTCCCACACCGATGGTGATGAACCTGAAGTTATTGAATGATACTTCTTCAGAGACGGTGGATGTCACCATGTACATGAAAATGATTGGTTCGTTGATGTATTTGTCGAACACTAGGCCAGATATATGCTTTGCGGTGAACACTTTGAGTCAGTATATGGTTGAACCAAGATGTGTTCACTTAATTGCAACAAATCACATGTTAAGGTACCTGAAGGGTACGATATACTTTGGAATCTGATATGTTTCAGATCGTAAGATAAGTCTACAAGTCTATGCGGATTCAGATTGGGCCGAAAGTGTCACAGGTCAACTATGATTTTGTGGCTCAACATGAAGTAGACTAGTGTGGCACTCAATACGACCTAGGAATAATATATAGTAGCGTCGGCCAGTAGTGAAGTTGTGTGGATTTGAAAGGTTCTTGCAGGGCTGTTTGATCTCGAGTTGGAGGTGACTTGTATTTTCTGTGACAATCATAGTTGTATAAATTTGTCTGAGATCCCTGTGTTTCATGAAAAGTCCAAGCATGTCGAGATCAAGTATCATTATATCTGAGATATGGTGCAAAGGGGAGCTGTGAAACTCCCTTATTTTGGCATAGACAAGCAAATAACAGATGTGTTGACAAAGCCTCTATCAAAGGTAAAGTTTGAGTACATTAGGGACAATCTTGGTGTGGTCCAGAAGGAATTCCCTCATAAGAGGGAGTGATGAATCACATATGCGATTCTTGGGGAAGTAGCCTACATAGTGTGGCAACAACATGTAGTCATTCATGGGCATGTTACTGACTGTGGGACTAGTCAACATGACCTTGCACATGGTCAATAGTATGCCGAGCCTTCAGGGCTAGTAGTTTCCCAGCTTTTCAAGCTGGACGACCAACCATGAGTGTGGTTAGAGGTGTTTCCTAGCCCTGGGATAGATGGGTAGTGTGTGTGCACTATATCACCTAATCCTTGTGGTTAGATTCCTGGTCACTGTGGATTGGATGCATGGTGTGCCAACCAAAAGGGCTAGCTTCAGTGCTAGTTGTCCAGATTCTGTCTGAGATGGACATATGTGATGGTTTCTTAGTTCCGTGTGTCTGAAAGGATGTCGATACCCATAAAGTATGAGAGGACGATGAGGTTGTTCTCACTAGAGAGATGCTACATGCGTTGATGAGGGCCCATATGCATGACTGTGACTTGACCATCATATAGTTTGTGTGTGACTATGATAGAGCTTGTTTGGCTATGATGGTGATACTTGTGACATGATCTATTTGATCATGAGATAGCCTGTGTGGCTATGGTGATGCTACCTATAGACCAGTCTGCAAGACCATGTGATTGGTGGTAGTATTGTACATTCCATGTGTAATGGATGGATGTGATTGAGACTACTAGATGAAGAACATCATGGATAATACCTCCCTAGCTAAGAGGGAGTGCTGATGTTACAAAAATTCTAGTGATGTATAGATTCATGGAAATTCAATAAGTAAATGAATACAAATGCATACATAAACAGTATTGAAGATCGTGCCAGAAGAATACCTTCCTTGCTAAGAGGGAGTGTTGAAGTATTATGTAGCTACGAAAGATATTCTTATTGTATTTGATCAATTCAAAACCCTAAAATAATAATGCTAAAGTATATTTGTAATGTCAGCTTAGGAAAATAATAATTAGTATATTTTGTACTTGCAATATGAGAAGTCGACCTTGCCAGAAAAAGTCAAAGTAAATTATATTTGCTAGAAAATACAGGTCATCCTTGTGGGAAAAGTTCACTGGCAGAATAAGTATAAACAAGGTGGCACCTTACTAATTTGGTGATCACAACTCACTCAGCTATAGTGCAAGTTTGGTGGATATTTGCAGTTGCAGCTATAGTAGTAAGGATAAGACACATATCTTGGTCTTGGTTGGTCTCTCTCTCATGTGCTACCTTTCTAGGGTAATGTGCTAGGGTTTGGATTGTGCCTTGGTGTATAATACTCGGTGTATCTTCTGGTGATAAGATGAAAGTTTAGTAGCAAGGTTTCCCTTTGATTAGAAGAGTTATCTGGTATATTTCTCTTTGAGAGAGCATTGTAATGAAACTATACTTGGTTGATGAATCTATACTGAAGAAGTTCTGCTGGGTTTTCTTCCCCAAGAGGGTTTCTTAGGATAGATCTCAATGTGTTGTTCTTGAGGGTGGAACATATATGTGCCTATGGTTGGGTGATGATGATGTAGCATTGTCTATGAAAAATGAGCACTTAAAAGTAGTTAAATTGCTATGGTAAATCTAACCCTAACTAGTTTTAGGAAAAACTCAAAAAAGTCTAGGGCTTGGGAAGAAACATTGGGTATATTGCATATGCTTCCTATGACTCAGGAAACCGTGAAATCAAAATCTATGTTAGAGTCAACATGCATTAGGTCGATGGCCTTGGTCTTGTGTAAGGGAACGACCGCTATATTAATATTTCAAATCTTATGACATTGATTTTAGGTTTTACTTTCTCATTGGGATTCTAGGATACTTCTTCAATCCCTTTAGACTCTTTAATGAATAAGGTAAATAGTTTTTTTCGCCCTTCATTTTTCAGTTTAGGAGGGACTACATTTTGCGGATTTTTTTTCCTTGAAGAGAGCCGAAATTTCATATGTTTGACCAATAACACGCTAGTTGTCATTCACTTTTACTTCAACAATTTTTTCAATCATGCTAGGAAATGGATTGCATAGTCAAAGTTTTCTTGTTGTACGTTGTGGTTTCACGTGTTAATTTCCACCGTTATAGATACATTCCATATTTGAAATAAAGTTACACAACACTTTTTGAAAAAGGACTTCGCTTTACAAAAACGCTGCAACCTTTGGAATAGTCTTGATATGTTTTGAATTCATAAATTTAAAACGACTATTTTGTTTGTGGCTTGAAATTGCATGGAATTTTGTTTGCCCTAATTTCTTGCAAAACAAGTAATAGCTTTTAAAATATTTTTGAAGCGAAAATGACGATTTTGTTCACTATAAGAAAATATGGTTTTGAAGTCTAAGGTTTATTTTAAAACATGCCACTTAGGAGAATAAGCTGTAAATAAGCGTCATGCAATGTTATCCTTTAAAAACTAAGCAATGACTCGCACCAAAGGAACCATTATATGCCTATCTAGACAAAAGGATAGCTTTTAACAAAGGAACCATTATATGCCTATCTAGAGAAAAGGATAGCTTTTAACTTTTACAGATGTTGCATTGATTCTATAAAATAAACACTTAAATGAAAAAGAATCTCTAGAGAAGCATAAAATCTTTAGAGATTTAAGCTTTGAAACTAGGAATAAATACTAGAAAAATAAAAGTAAGTGGGAAAGAAAAGATTTGCATCGGAGAGACGCTGCTACATGATATCTATAAACTTACTCATGGATATCTCGCTAAAAGTTCCAAAAACTATACTGTGAACACTTTGCAGACTACAAGCTCTTCAAATCTCACAACTGCCCCGATGCTTGCATTTTCTACGAGGAATAGACCTCTGGCTTGGATGCCAAAAAGAGCTTTTCAATGTTCGAACGACCAAAGAACGTGCCCCAAATATGGCACTGAGTTGGAAACTAGAATTCCTATTGAGAATATAGGTCTCCAGTTCAAGCTCAACAACGTCCGCGATGCTTATTCACATAATATGTTGAGTAATAGTTTCAAGGATTTGGACACTGGGTTGTTGAGAGTTAAGAATAGAGAGACCGAAGAGGAAATACACAAAAAATATTTGGCAGCATTTTATGAGTCCATTAATGAGAGTGCGCTATAAGAAAACTATGTCGATGGTTGTCTAAATCACAATACTTACAAAATACAAGACAATGTCAAGGGTTCCAAACGCAAGGTTGGGTAGATGGAGAGAAAAGTGATTGTTGTGGAGACATAGTCCGGAAAGAAAATTGAGAAGGACTCTAGAAAAGTATGTGTCTCTCAGTTGTTTGGAGGTAAATATATTATTTCAATGATCTCGTGGGTTGGAGAAGACCTCACCACCAAAACTAGAATATACATTAATTTAGATATTTAACTTTGACATTTAGCATTATGCAGGGCGAGGCAGAATCCAGGTATAAGGTAGTGTGCAAGGTGGCGGGAGACGGTAGCTAGCTGGAAGGTGTTTCTCAGAGCTTGGACTGTTGCGTACATATTATGCATAGTGGTGGGGAGGAGGTGGGCCTGTCAGAGCTACTACAGTGACATCTATTAAATGCAAAATCTCAGAATTTTGTTTATTTTTTAAATCAATTTTAAATTCTGACAATTATGAAAATGATTTTTCCTCCACGAGGGGTGTTTAGTCCCATCAATATTGTGAGGGACAATAAAAAATGGGAATATAGGTTTTTGAAAATTATAAAAATAATTTTAATTTTTCAAAAAAGGAATTAGTAAAAATCAATCTACAACATAGGGAAAAATTGTAAACAAGATACATAATGCACCAAGTTGTTGAAATATTGTAACTTCAAAGAACATTCTAATTATATTTGAGTTATTGTCTTATAGATCAAATCCCCTTTTGTGGATTTATCATTTCGGGTCTTGTATAAGGCCAAATACCCTTTTGTGGATTGGTCAAACCATATTTATATGGTATTATTTGTAAACTCGACCCCTAGGGTTTGTAAATTGGTTCTAACCACTCTTGGAAGAATTCGGACCTACTAATTGAAGAGACATAACCGTAACACCTCCTCGCTAGTATTTATAAGTGAGGATGGCGCCTCATTTGTTCACTCACTCACTCACACTTCTAGTGCACATCTTTTGAAGGAAGTTGCAGTTGCAAGAAGAAGGAGAAGAGAGGCACATGCTCAGTCTTAGTTTATTCTTGGTGGTTTGGTCTTAGTCTTGGAATTGTATTGGCAATATATTATTAAGGAATTTTTTGTTGGGTTTTCTTCCCCATAAGGGTTTCCTAGGATAAAATTTTATGTACCTTGTGATTGTGTTTCTTTCAGTGATCCTCCTTATGTTGTTGTTTTGGAAATGCATTGTTTTTTCTAGTAAATTGAAAATAACCTAATAAAAACATTAAATTTAACATGGAATCAAAGCTTGACTGAATAAAGCACCTTTCACTAGGTAGCTAAAAGCATCATTGTTTTCGTACAAGGAAATTAAGGATGTTTACTGAAGAGGAATTTCTGACTTAAAACCATCTAGGAAAGTGTGCCCTACCCTAACACATCTTTTGGAAGCTTGAGTGCACCTTTTCAGTGGCCACAATCTTTTAAAATTCAAGCACTAGTTTTGACTGGTACTAGAAAACCAGGAAACCAGAACCAGTACTAGAAGTACCAGTCTAGATTTGTGCAGGTCAAGTTTCAAGGGGTAAAACTTGGAATTTTTGGAAATAGTAAGCTCCATCCAACTCACCTCAGTCCAACACATCTCCTGGTAAGTTCAGATTCATTTTCTAAGTATTTTCATTTTCTATTCATTTTCCTAGCTCCAGGTCAAGATGTCTGCAAGAACCAAGTTTGTTGACAAGTTAGAAGGTGTGCAAAATTTTTGTTCCCGGAAATACATAATTGGACTCATTCTTGAAGAGAATGACCTTGCAAAATTCATAAAATAAATTTTACCGGAACCCGAAGAAGATGCAGCCAAAGAAAAGTACAAAAAGGATATGCTTAGAGCCAAAAGGATAATTGCAGATTCCATTAAAGATCACTTGATCCCTCAAGTGTCTTGTAAGAATACTCAGAAAGAGATGTTTGATGCCTTAACCAGAATGCATGAAGGAAATAACATCAACTGGAATATGAACTTGAGAACCCAACTCAAGAATACAAAGATGCAGAAAGGAGAAATAGTTCAAGACTATTTCTCTAAGGTTACTCATTTCAAAGAAAAATAGAAGAAATTGGAGACAACTTGGATGAAGATGAACTCATAATGACAAATATTAATGGTCTCATAATACCTTGGTATGCCTTCATCCAAACCATCTGTGCAATAAAAGAGAAACTCCAATTTGACAGTCTATGGGAAGAATGTGTTCAAGAAGAAGCAAGAGTAGCCAACCGAGAATTCGTACTTTTAAGGGATGAAGATCAAGCCCTAGTTTCTCATGCTGAAGGAGGAAAGAAAAGGTCTCATTTCCAAAAGGAGACCCACCTTCATAAATAATCTCACTCCCCAAAGAGATTCACCCACTTCCATAAAGAATCTCACCCTCCAAGAAGATTCCAGAAATATCATAAGGGTCAAAGAAAAGAAAAATATTTATCCTCTTATCAATGTTATCATTGTGATAAAATGGGACACATTACTAAGAATTTTCCTGCCAGAAGGGAAGAATACAAGAAGAGAAATAACAAAAGACATCATGCCAATGAAGTTGAAGATGATGAGCCACCCAAGAAGGTGACTAAAGATTAAATTGAATATTATGTGATATATGAAACCTAGAGAGGATATTTGGCTCATAGATAACAGTGCCTCTAAGCACATGACAGGTCAAAAATACATTCTCTCCAGTCTTAAAGAAAAGGACTTCCCCCAGAAAGTTTCACTTGGAGATGATTATCAGTACCCTATCAAAGGAATGGGAGAATCCACCTATAGAATTGATTTAGGGAATCTGATGAAAATGAAGGATGTACTTTATTTACCAGGTTTTACAAATAACTTGTTTTCTATATCAGCTCTAGATAAGAAAGGTTTCAGGGTTACATTCATAGATGATGAAGTTATTATGTGGCCTAGAGGAAAAACCATAGAAGATGGAGTTGTTATTGGAACAAAAGAAGGTGGTTTGTACAAGTTAAAACATCACTCAAATGCAACCTTGACTCACTCCATTGAGATTGCTTGTGAACTTTGGCATATAATATTAGCTCACATCAACTACAAATATTTACCATATGTAAGAAAGATAGTTACAAGTTTACCATAATTCAAGGTTGATCATGAAGTTGTATGCAAGGGATGTGCACAAGGAAAGAACATAAAGAATCCTTTCTTAAAGAGAGAAAATAAAGCAGAAGGAATCTTGGAGCTCATCCACTCAGATGTATGTGGTCCAATTACATCAACCTCACTGAGTGGGTATGTATACTATGTGTCATTTATTGATTATTACTCTCATAAGACTTGGGTTTATTTCTTGAAATCAAAAGATGAAGTACTCAGAAAGTTCAAGGAATTCAAAGCCTTCGTAGAAAACCTCTCTGAAAGGAAAATCAAGATACTCGGGTCAGAAAATGGAGGAGAGTACACTTCAAATGAATTTGGAAGCTTTTGCGGAGATGCCAAGATTAAGAGGGATCTTACCACTCACTACAATCCTCAACAAAATGGTGTAGCATAAATAAATAATAGAACAATTATGGAAGCAGTGAAGACTATGATTCACAGTCAATATCGTCCAATGCAATTATGGGATGAAGTAGCAAGAACAACAGTTTCTGTCCAAAAAATATTATCCCATAGTGCACTTGGATTCAAAATCCCCGAAGAAATGTTCACCGGAAAGAAGCCAAAAGTAATCCATCTAAAAATATTTGGTTGTCCATTGTTTGTTAACATTCCAAAAGAAAGGATAACTAAGTTGTATCCTTCATGAAAGAAGGGAATATTTGTTGGTTATTGTGAGGTCTCTAAGGCCTTCAAAATTTACATACCGGGTTACCATCATATTGAGATCAACATAGATGTAACCTTTGATGAATATGAAACACTCAAAAGATCAAAGCAATGCCAGATTGAAGAAGTATATTAATAAGAACTTGTAGCTCCCAGAGTTGCAGAACCAATGAAGGAAGTTATAGTTACTCTTGATGATGAGATTACAGAAGACCATGATATGATAGAATCTCAAGAACCTCCCTGGATGACGATATCTCACAAGAGAAATCCAACTTTGGCAAGGGAACTTATTCAAGATGGAGAGAAGTATGGTGCCCTAGAAGGAACCATGAGATGAAGCAAGAAACCTAAGCCATTCTCTAGTTATATGGCCTTGATGTGTGATCTTATAGAAAATGAACCTACTTTCTTTGAAGAAGCCATTTAGAAGAAAGAATGATGTATGGGAAGTAGTTCCCAGACCAAAGAAAATATATGTGGTATATTCCAAGTGGATATACAAGATAAAACATTCAGTAGACAAAAGTATTGAAAAACATAAAGAAAGATTTTTGGCTCGTGTGTTTTCTCAAAAGGAAGGTATTGATTATGAAGAGACGTTTTCTCATGTATCCAGACACACTTCTATCAGAACCATCATAGTTCTTGAAGCCAAAATGAAGTGGAAGTTACACCAGATGGATTTGAAAACAACTTTCTTAAATGATGTTATTGAAGAAGAAGTTTATATAGAAACACTCAGGTCTGCAGGTTGAAGAAAGCTATGTATCGATTGAAGCAAGCTCCTAGAGCTCGGTATGGTAGAATTGATAGTTTCCTAATGATCTTGGGCTTTACCAAGAGTAAAGTTGATTCTAACCTTTACTTCAAGGTTATGAATGATGAGCCAGTTATATTGCTACTGTATGTGAATGAATTATTCTTATCAGGAGAATAAAATCTCATCACATATTGTAAGAAGAATCTTGCTACAAAGTTTGAGATGAAATACCTAGGCCTGATGCATATTTCTTAGGTATTGAAGTTTGGCAGAGCCCAGAGAAGATATTCCTTAAACAAGGGAAGTATGGAGTTGAAACACTAAATATATTTGACATGTTGGAATGTAAATCCATGAACACACCCATGGAAACAAATTTGAAGCTCCTGGTGGACCCTTCGTCAGAGTTGGTTGATGCTACTCTATATAGACATATTATTGGTTCGTTTATGTGTCCAAAAATTACCAGGTCAAATATATGCTTTGTTGTGAACACCTTGAGTCAGTATCTGATAGAGCCCAGATGTTTTCACCTTGTAGATGCAAAGCATGTGATGAGATACCTTAAGGGTACGTTGGATTACGGTCTCTATTATACTGGAGATCATGACTTCATACTATATGGTTATACTAATTCATATTGGGATGGAAATACTTCTGATAGAATGATTACTTTAGGATGTTGTTTCAATTTGGGGTCAACCATGAATTCATGGAAAGGCAGGAAGCAATCCAATATTTCTCTCAGCACGATAGAAGCATAATACATTGTATCATGTTCCACCAGTTGTGAAGCCATATGGCTTAGAAATTTGCTGACAGGTCTATTCGATCTGGAGATGGAAGCTGCCATGATTCTATGTGATAACCATAGTTGCATAAAGATGACAAAGAACCCAATGTTCACTGATAAGTCGAAGCACATAGAGATTTGATATCACTACATTCATGATATGGTGCAAAGGGGAGCTGTAAAGCTCCAATATGTTGGCATAGATGTGTTGACCAAGCCTATGTCTCGTGTAAAGTTTGAGTACTTCCGAGACAAGCTTGGTGTTGTTCAAAAGGACCTCCCTCGAAAGGGGGAGTGATGTTGATGATACTATAGTATCCTGAAAAACAACAGGTAGCTTTGTTAGGATTTTATATCCTATGGGATTGATCATCCCTAGCCAGATCCTGAAGGTTTGGTAAGGACGGTATGTCAGAGTACCTATGCATGTATATGTCAATTGTGGTCAGTAGTGGTAGATCCATTAGGATTTTATATCCTAGGGAATGTTTTGATTCCTGGGATGATCTTGAAGGTCTGGTAAGGACATTCTGTCAAAGTACTACGTGGTAGCTTGTTAGGATTTTATATCCTAGGGAATCTTATGATTCCTGGGTAGATCCCGAAGGTCCAGTAAGGACAGTCTATTAGAGTACCACAAAATGTTGTTGTTGCAACTACCTCATTATGTTGCCATATGATGATGTTGTTGTCTCAACCTCGTGTTGATGATGTTGTTGTTTCAGCCTCGTGTTATTGATGATGTTGTTGTATCAGCCTCATGTTGTTGATGACGGTGTACCAACGTCGGGTTGGTGATATTGTTTCTTTAGTGTTATGATAATTGATGTTGATTTTTCAGCTTCATGCAGATGATGATGATGATGCTACTCTAACTCCATGCTATGAACGATAATGATATTGATGATGAGAAAACTTCTAATGATTTGTAGATATGTTAGTCAATGTTCTAGATGTTGATGATGTTGCTTCCCTCTCTCTCTCCTGATGATGTTGTATTGGGTTATGTCAGTAGAATACCCTTCTCGTTAAAGGGGAGTGTTGAAATATTGTAACTTCGAAGAATATTCTAATTATATTTGAGTTATTATCTTATAGATCAATTCCCCTTTTGTGGATTGATCATGTCGGGTCTTGTATAAGACCAAATCCCCTTTTGTGGATTGGTCAAACCATATTTATATGGTGGTATTTTTAAAGTCTTCCCATAGGGTTTATAAAGTGGTTCTAACCACTCTTGGAAGAAGTCAACCCTACTAAGTGAAGAGATATAACCCTAACACCTCCTCACTAGTATTTATAAGTGAGGATGGTGCCTCATTTGTTCACTCACTCACTCACACTTCTAGTGCTCATCTTTTGAAGGAAGCTACAATTGCAGGAAGAAGGAGAAGAGAGGCACATGCTCAATCCTAGTTTATTCTTGGTGGTTTGGTATTAGTCTTGGCATTGTATTGACAATATATTATTGACGAAGTTTTTGCTGGGTTTTCTTCCCCATGAGGGTTTCCCAAGATAAAATGTTTTATAACTTGTGATTGTGTTTCTTTCAATGATCCTCCTTATGTTGTTTTTTTGGAAATGCATTGTATGCTCTAGTAAATTGAAAATAACCTAATAACAACATTAAATTTAACACAAGTAATGTCACAAAAAGCACGGGTTAATAGGCAGTCAACGATAGTTGACCGCTACAAAAAAGCTATAGTCCCTCACCAGAGATAGGGACTAATAAAGGCATGAAACATAAAGAGGACATGCCTTTACAAGTTATCATAAACTTTGGCTTCTTAAAGTAACGATATTTAATAAAATATGGATTTATAACTCTTAAATGACCATAAGAAGGAATGAATGATGAATAATAAAGGTTATAAATCATGAAAGGATATGCCTTCATAACTTTGAGCCCTTTTCTTCGATACAGAGCTAAATTAGGACTTTTACTACAATAAAGGATCCACTAATAACTTTATGTTTTTGGAAAATGGTGAGATAACACTAGGACTTTGGCTATTAGATTTGGGTAAATTTTTTATCTTGGCAACCTAATTATGAGAACAAAATGACCATGAATTAGGAACCATGACTTGAGAAAAATGAATATTTCTAATAACAACAAAGGATAAAGATGGATTATGGAAACTCACTAAATAACTTGTGACTATAGAAAATTGACGAATCTGATACAAGTTTTAGAAAAAAAAATTGACAATTTTTTTTCATATTACAACACAATCTACAATATTCTTTATCTTTATTGCACGAGAGTATCAACAATGAACATAATAACTATTTCCATACTTATATTTATCCAATTTATGATTGAATTCTATTTCCATGTTCAACTAATACTAATATTTTTGAGTTTTTTTTTTTTTATATCACATAAAAGTGTTAGCTTGTATATTTTTTCATTGGGTGAGATCATTTCATATAATTATAATATTATCGTCCAAAGTGAAAAATTTATTATACAATTTGGATATTATCGTCGAAGATGCAAAATCTATGGAAAAGATTCCATTCAATGTTCCATAATTAATTACCGAAAGGATTGGAAAAATATTTATAACTAAAAACCATTTTTAATGGTGTATGTGGCTTTTAGCATGTGAAATTATGTTTTTTAATGAAGTGTGTCATCTATATAATGCAGAGTGGAAAGTTTAATTTAATGAAGTGTATAATTTGTATAATGAAGAGTGGAAAGTTTAATTTGCATTCGTTGTGTGTTTTATAATGCGGGAAATGATCAAAGATTTAGAGATGGAGTTTAGGGAAGGAAAACTACATTTTTCTTATAACTTACTTTTTGGTCAATGACCTCTAGACATGTTTTTGAGACTTACAATTTGAATTTAAGTGATTTAATGGAATTATTGAAATTAAATTATTGTGCTTAATTTTACTTTTTGGTCAATAATATCATGTTTTTGAGACTTCCAATTTGAGTTTAAGTGATTTAATGGAATTATTGAAATTACAATTTGAGTTTAAGTGATTTAATGGAATTATTAAAATTAAATTATTGTGATTAATTTTAATATGGTATATTTTTTTATTAAGTTTTGGGAATGACTTTTAAAATTTATAATGAGTTTGTTTATATATATATGAATGTGTTATTTAGTAAAATATATTATTTATAAAAGATGTTTGAATTTTGTAGGAAGTTAGTTTTGAAACTCAACGTTTCTAGTGGACACTACATTCATTTAAGTTTTATATGTCCCTAGAGTAAAAAAAAAATGATGTTTCAAAACTTTCTACATAGTATATTTCCAAAAAATTCAAGTAACATTATGATTAACTTCAAAAACACACACACGTTAGATATTAAAATCCAATTTTATAATTGATTATAATGTTTATTATATTTGATAATATGTTGGAGATGCAAAAATCCTCAAATTTATATAGCATGCATATTCTCAATTAATAAAATAAAATTAGTGAAAAAATAAATTATATATATATATATATATATATATATATAGTATGATTATATATGGTTAATTTTTTACATATTTTTTGTATTTTAATTTTTTCCAAGTAAAATTTTATGGGGAAAAACTAAGAGATGCTTCCCTGTTGGGCACTTTAATTCTCTAATTAAATAGATAATTAAGGTGTTCAATATAAATTGTCAAACCCAGGGAAGTTTTGTTATTGCAAGATAATTGTGCACAGTCTATGCTAGATTATGGAAGCAACATTATTCAAATTGCAGTAAGAAACCAAATTGACAGGTTGAAATTTAACACAAGTTGTTGACACAGCTGGAGTTTCTACAGAATAAAAAATCACACTTGCATAAATGAAATCCTAAACTGATGGGTGCATAAGAATCTTGGATTATCTAATCTATTCTAACTTTCTATTTTACTCTTGCAGAAAGAAACTCTGTGCTACTTGATAAAAGGAGACCTAATTAACTGCAAAAAACAAATTCACACTTTTGTTTTCAGAGATTAAATCTAATGCAGGAAAGGAATGCAATTCTCCAGTAGTATTGAACAATTTACTCTAATTCTCATGAGACACACACATGCTCATTAAACATAAAAGAACTGACTGTAGCAGTAGATATATGCTAGAAATGCTAAACAAATCAATTATTCAAATCAAAGTGGTTAATCTAAAACAAAAAAACAGAGGGGAGTCTGTGAGGAAGGTGGGCCCTTTCCCTCTCATTGGATCCGCTCGAAAATAGACTACAGTAGGTTAACGAAACTCAATCCACTTCTTTATTAATTCGCCAAAAAAGGTTCAGATACAATGTGCTATTCTTCACTCTCTGTTCACAGCTACAATTCGGTGGTAATGATTACAAAGGCTCTCCTATTTAAAGATAGAGTTATTTAGTTGAAAATGGACTCAGAACAACTTTGAGAATCGAAGATTCTCAAGATGTTCGTATGATATACAAAATCTGTTAAATGATCTTCATCATCAATGTGAACCAAAACATGTAACATCCTTGAGGATCAGTCTTCATGATTCGAATTTGCATAAGGGACCAGCTTCCAGGATCGGTGGATATCTGTTATAGCATGTGTAGCAACTTCCAAAAAGGGTGTGCAATTTCTATAGTCGTGTAACAACATGCAGAGTTGGCACACAACTGTAACAACCTTGTGTAACAACAACGATCTTTCCTTAAGACTTGGTTGTTCTACACATTTTAATCATTAGTTGAATATTCATGGGTAAAATATGAGAAACGCGACCAATCCAACATGTTAAAGTGAATAAAATATAAAAGCAATATTAATGATGCATACCTTGGGAAAAAGGATCTTAGCAACAATTATTAGGCATTTAGCATAGAATTGGTAAGGTTGAATGAGCAAAAGAGATGGTGAAAAGGGGACATTTTTGGGCCCTAACATAACCCCCAACTAAAAACATTGCATGTCCTCATGAAAACCTCATTCAAGCCTTACTCGGAGTCTGAGTTAAGGAGGTGACTCCTCCAGTGAAAAATTTCTAAGACAATCACTAAGTACCAGTATTGGAAAAACCTGTGTGTACCCACAACAACTGTTATTTTCAAAAATCTCTTTGTGTTGCTTTGTCTTCAAGAACAGAAGCAGTCTGAGTTGTTGGAGTTACGACTGGTAAGTGTAACATAGGTGTTTGTTTTAAAGCTGTTGGTAAACCAACAAATGCTTTATGATGTCGAGATATCCTCTGGCTTACTGGTTCTTGTGGAACAGTAAGGTCACATTCTGTTTTCACTGAGAAATTGGTCGTTTCCTCAGCTTGTCCATTCATTGGTACTTTGACAATTTTATATCTTGCTTGAAAATAAATATCACCACATTGGTAGCACATGTGCTCTTCATTTTCCTTCATAACAATTGCTGCCTGAGCTAATATTCCCAAAGTTGAATTCCCTGAGTTTATTTGTTGAGCAACCTGCAAGTCCTTTGTTAGGGAATCTAATTGTTCTTTGGGGTGGTCATTTTATTTCCTTAGTTCAACAACCCTGGCATTCTCAATACCTTGTATCTTCTTTTCAATCTTAGAAAATAGCTGAGCAAGTGGCACATCATCATTATCCTCTCTAGTTTCTATAACTAGTTCTTGTGTAACAGTTACATCTGGCATGACTGGTTCTTGTGTGACAACCTCTTCTTGGTCAGCTGGTTCTTGTGTGACAACCTCTTCCTAGTCAGTTGGTTCTTGTGTGACAACTAAGTTCGGGGAAGAGGTTGGTTCTTGTGTAACAACCTCATTTTGAACAACTGAGGATAATGGGTGAAGAATGGGCACTGCTTT
>ML801965.1:284598-295405 GCA_009831015.1 Picea engelmannii | reverse complement strand
ATGAGAAGGAAGATCTTGATAAACGTTGCAACCTTGATGCCGGAAAAATGGTGAGCAGTAAAACTCCTGGAGAGGAGAAGGCTAAGGCCTTCCATAATCAAGATGAAAAGGTAAGGTGAGAGAGGGCATCCCTGTCGGAGCCCCCTCTCACTTTTGAAAAAACTAGAAGCCTCACCATTGACCAAAACAACGAAATTGGCGCTGGTAACACACGCCAGGATCCAATTAGTGAGCTTATCCTCGAAGCCAACAGCATGTAGAATGAGTCTCAAAAACTCCCAATCGATACAGTCAAAAGCTTTCTTGAGATCAAGCTTCAGGATCAGTGCTTTTTGGTTCTTCTGTTTTATGCTATGTAAACACTCGTGGGCAGCTCCAATGGCATCCTGAATCCTTCTGCCCTTCAAGAAGCCCAGTTGGCGCTTTGAAAGACACTTTCCTAGAAAAGGCTTAATCCAATTAGAGATAACTTTGGCAATGATATTATAGATAAGGTTACACAGGGCAATCGGTCTGTAGTCATTAAAGGAGAGCGGATTGTTCTCTTTCGGGATCAAGACTAAAAATGTGGAATTTATGCCACCAGCAATCAGTTCCTTAAGTCGAGAGTCCTCTACCATCAGAAGTAGATCCATACCAACGAGATCAAAATAGTGGATGAAAAATTCGGTGGTCCATCCATCCGGTCCAGGGCTACGCTCTTTTTTAAAATGTAGCAGAATATCTTTTAGTTCAGCAAGTGTGACAGGCTTATAGAGCTCCGTGGCCTCCTCGGCCGTAACCATGCGAGGGAATAGGTTTGCTGTGGAGGCTTTCTCTGGCAGATTTTGGTTGTGAGCAGCCTTGTACAGTCCATAAAAGTGAGAGGCCGCCTCCACCAGTAGATCTTTTTGTCCTCGAATGATACCATCATCCGCACTAGAAATAGACCAGATGGTCTTTTTGTTTCTATTGAAGCTCGCCACTTTGTGAAAATAGCTGCTGTTAGAATCGCCACACTTAAGCCAGGTAGCGCGGCTGCGTAACCTCCAACAGAATTCTGCATCTCGAAGGATGGATGCCCTTTGTGATTCGAGCACACGAAGACAGTCCGTCTCCTCCACCATCAAGACCGATCTAGAAGATTTGAAAATGAGAGCCGTAATGTGCGTCTCCAGCGACTGTAGACGGGCGCCTTCCGCTTTTTTTTGTTCTTTGTGCCACTGGATCATGTTTGATTTTAGGACCTTAAGCTTCCATACAAGGCGAATTTGAGGGTTGATTTCAGTGAGAAAATGGCTATCAGTCCAGGTAGAATGTACGATGGCTGAGTAGGAGTCAACAGAAAGCCAAAGGTGATTGAATTTGAACGGGGCCGGTCTACTAGCAGATGGCAGCAACTGGAGTAGGATGGGTGCGTGGTCCGAAAAATAAGGGTATTCCACCCATGAAGACGGCGCTACGGAAGAGGTGAGGAGATCTTCTGCCACTAAAAATCGGTCCAGGCGTTTGGCAATAGCATCAATGCCAGCTCGTCCATTACGCCAAGTAGGGACCAGTCTGATCGGCTTGACATCAATAAGGTTGTTTGAGGCAAAAATCTCTTTAAAGGAAGCTTCTGCAGGCCCTGGCAAGAAAGGACATCCCCAGTGTTCTTCTGCCGAGAGGATAATGTTAAGATCACCCCCAATTATAAGATTTGGTAAGGAGAGTAGTCCACTCGAAGCAAGGTGTGTCCAGAAAGGCAATTTGTCCGAGCAAGGGCCATAAACGTTGAGAAAAGACAACTCATGGTTTGTGGCCAGTGAGCGGCCTAATAACAGGATGCCACCCCTCGACAGGTATGGTCTCAACTCGAGCAGGTCAGGGTCCCACGCCACGAGTAATCCCCCTGAGTGTCCAATAGAACTAACAGCCGCTGTGACCCAAGATGGACGAAATTTGTGTAAAAAATCTCTAGCAGTTTGATCCATCGTAAGGGTCTCTTGAAGGAGGATGATATCAGGCTTCGATGTCTCCAATAGTCTTTGGAAGGAAGCAGTCTTGATGGGGCCTCCGATCCCCCGAATATTAAGTGAAAGCACAATCATTACTTAGAGCGAGCCAAGGCCTTCGTTGCTCTAAGTGCCTTTCCAGACTGTGTGGGGACTGTAGATAAATCAAGCTGAGAGCTCAAAACCTCCTTTTTTTTCCTGGTGCTTCTCGTCTGTAGTGGGGAGAGCTCCGTGCCTATTCCTCTCGACCACGCCATGGTCTTTTCCCCCGGATCAGTAGGTCGAGCTGTGGAAGAACTCGCTCCAGCAGCAGGATTAAAGATTTCTTTACCCCTATAGATAGGCAGCTGTGTGAGGTTGGCTGGCAGATCGACTGAAGTGAAAGAGGAATTGAGCGCTGCCAGTAGAGTAGAGTCATCTTCAACAGGCTGACTGGAGTCGGGGGGTAGCGAAGAGATAGCATCCTGTGCAAGGGGGGAGAGAGGAAGGTTTTGCGCATCCAGTGGAGAGGAGAGGTGGGAGGGAGTGAGGAGCGCAGGGTCAGGGTTAACTGTAGGGGTAGGGGTCCGGTCAGTGGTGGTCGGAATGGATGACCTCTCAGTTGCAGTGGGCGGGGGGCTCGCACAGTGGATAGATGAGAGCCAGTGAAAACTACGAACAAAATCCTTTTCAGCATTCGAGAGTGTCCTATACAATGAGGGACAAATAGAACGAAGCTTGGACCGCGGTGAACCAGCTTGACCTGGCGGGAAGGAGGTGCACGATTGTGGGGGCGGATCAAGATAAGCTAGAGAAGGGTCAGCCTCCATGTAGTCTGGAGGATTAAGGTGTAGGTCCATCTCATCAGAACAAGAAGGGTCAATAGGAGGCTTACCAGGACAAGAGCGTCTGAGATGACCGGTTTCCCGACAATGATTGCAGCGAAAGGGGACTCCAAGAAAGTCCAGCTTCTGTGAATGAACACGGCCTCTCCACTCGATCTCCAGGGAAGCCGGCAGTCCAGAGGTGATGTCAATCTCTACCAGGACTCTTCCCAGTTTCCTCGATTGACCCGAGGACGAGGGTGAGTCAAGTGCAATAATATTACTTTTTGGTCAATAATATCTATACATGTTTTTGAGACTTACAATTTGAGTTTAAGTGATTTAATGGAATTATTGAAATTACAATTTGAGTTTGAGTTTAAGTGATTTAATGGAATTATTGAAATTAAATTATTGTGATTAATTTTAATATGGTATATTTTTTTATTAAGTTTTGGGAATGATTTTTGAAATTTATAATGAGTTTTTTTATATATATATGAATGTGTTATTTAGTAAAATATATTATTTATAAAAGATGTTTGAATTTTGTAGGAAGTCAGTTTTGAAATTCAACGTTTCTAGTGGACACTACATTCATTTAAGTTTTATATGTTCCTAGAGTAAAAAATTGATGTTTCAAAACTTTCTACATAGTATATTTCCAAAAAATTCAAGTAACATTATGATTAACTTCAAAAACACACACATGTTAGATATTAAAATCCAATTTTATAATTGATTATAATGTTTATTATATTTGATAATATGTTGGAGATGCAAAAATCCTCAAATTTATAGCATGCATATTCTCAATTAATAAAATAAAATTAGTGAAAAAATGATATATATATATATATATATATATATATATATATATATATATATATATATATATATATATATATATATATATAATTTAGTATGATTGTATATGGTTATTTTTTTACATATTTTTTGTATTTTAATTTTTCCCAAGTAAAATTTTATGGGGAAAAACTAAGGGATGCTTCCCTGTTGGGCACTTTAATTGTCTAATTAAATAGATAATTAAGGTGTTCAATATAAACTGTCAAACCCAGGGAAGTTTTGTTATTGCAAGATAATTGTGCACAGTCTATGCTAGATTATGGAAGCAACATTATTCAAATTGCAGTAAGAAACCAAATTGAAAGGTTGAACTTTAACACAAGTTGTTGACACAGCTGGAGTTTCTACAGAATAAAAAATCACACTTGCATAAATGAAATCCTGAACTGATGGGTGCATAAGAATCTTGGATTATCTAATCTATTCTAACTTTCTATTTTACTCTTGCAGAAAGAAACTCTGTGCTACTTGATAAAAGGAGACCTAATTAACTGCAGAAAACAAATGCACACTTTTGTTTTCAGAGATTAAATCTAATGCAAGAAAGGAAAGCAATTCTCCACCAGTATTGAACAATTTACTCTAATTCTCATGAGACACACAGATGCGCATTAAACATAAAAGAACTGACTGTAGCAGTAGATATATGCTAGAAATGCTAAACAGATCAATTATTCAAATCAAAGTGGTTAATCTAAAACAAAAAAACAGAGGGGAGTCTGTGAGGAAGGTGGGCCCTTTCCCTCTCATTGGATCCACTCGAAAATAGACTACAGTAGGTTAACGAAACTCAATCCACTTCTTTATCAATTCGCCAAAAAAAAGTTCAGATACAATGTGCTATTCTTCACTCTCTGTTCACAGCTACAATTCGGTGGTAATGATTACAAAGGCTCTCCTATTTAAAGACAGAGTTATTCAGTTGAAAACGGACTCAGAACAGCTTTGAGAATCGAAGATTCTCAAGATGTTCGTATGATATACAAAATCTGTTAAATGATCTTCATCATCAGTGTGAACCAAAACATGTAACATCCTTGAGGATCAGTCTTCATGATTCGAATTTGCATGAGGGACCAGCTTCCAGGATCGGTGGATATCTATTATAGCATGTGTTGCAACTTCCAAAAAGGGTGCGCAATTGCTATAGTCATGTAACAACATGCAGAGTTGGCGCACAACTGTAACAACCTTGTGTAACAACAACGATCTTTCCTTAAGACTTGGCTGTTCTACACATTTTAATCATTAGTTGAATATTCATGGGTAAAATATGAGAAACGCTACCAATCCAACATGTTAAAGTGAATAAAATATAAAAGCAATATTAATGATGCATACCTTGGGAAAAAGGGTCTTAGCAACAATTATTAGGCATTTAGCATAGAATTGGTAAGGTTGAATGAGCAAAAGAGATGGTGAAAAGGGGACATTTCTGGGCCCTAACATGCCCCCCAACTAAAAACATTGCATGTCCTCATGAAAGCCTCATTCAAGCCTTACTCGGAGTCTGAGTTAAGGAGGTGACTCCTCCAGTGAAATTTTTTTAAGACAATCACTAAGTACCAGTATTGGAAAAACCTGTGTGTACCCCCAACAACTGTTATTTTCAAAAATCTGTCTGTGTTTCTTTGTCTTCAAGAAAAAAAGTAGTCTGAGTTGTTGGAGTTACGACTGGTAAGTGTAACATAGGTGTTTGTTTTAAAGTTGTTGGTAAACCAACAACTGCTTTATGATGTCGAGATATCCTCTGGCTTACTGGTTTTTGTGGAACAATAAGGTCACATTTTGTTTTCACTGAGAAATTGGCCGGTTCCTCAACCTGTCCATTCATTGGTACTTTGACAATTTTATATCCTGCTTGAAAATAAATATCACCACATTGGTAGCACATGTGCTCTTCATTTTCCTTCATAACAATTGTTGCCTGAGCTAATATTCCCAAAGTTGAATTCCCTGAGTTTATTTGTTGAGCAACCTGCAAGTCCTTCGTTAGGGAATCTAATTGTGCTTTGAGGTGGTCATTTTGTTTCCTTAGTTCAACAACCCTGGCATTCTCAATACCTTGTATCTTCTTTTCAGTCTTAGAAAATAGCTGAGCAAGTGGCACATCATCATTATCCTCTCTAGTTTCTATAACTGGTTCTTGTGTAACAGTTACATCTGGCATGACTGGTTCTTGTGTGACAACCTCTTCCTGGTCAGCTGGTTCTTGTGTGACAACCTCTTCCTAGTCAGTTGGTTCTTGTGTGACAACTAAGTTCGGGGAAGAGGTTGGTTCTTGTGTAACAACCTCATTTTGAACAACTGAGGATAATGGGTGAAGAATGGGCACTGCTTTCTCTATATTTGTCCATCCAACTGTAGCTTCAGCAAGTTTTGCTGACCTAGTTCTCCTTTTTGGTAAAGTAGATATAAAAACATAAGATCTCCTCTTAGGTTCAGGAAAAGGAGGGTGTTCTTTGATAATCAAGCTAGAAAAAGGAGGGATTTCTTCAACAACCATACAAGGAGGAAATTTTGGGATGCTGCGGTCTGGTAATATCTGTACCTCATCACCTGATGAATGATGTACAGAATCATCAAGCAGAGCCGATGATTCTGGTGCAAATCGTTGACATTCTGCCTGTAAGGATAAAATAGTGTCTTGGAATACCTTGCACAAGGTGGAACCAAGAATTCGTACCTCCATAAAATCAGTTAGCCTTTCACTTAGATTGGTATCATTGATATCAAAATCTAGAAGTGTCTGAGTATTAGCAAGATTAGGACACTTTGTTGCAGTAACTCTGTCGATATCTTTCTGAGATTTCCTTCTAGATCAACATTTTATTTTCTGAGGCAATTCAGTGGCATTGACAGTAGGGGTTTGAACGGATGTTGCAGCGATAGAAGGATTCTGATTTATTGTTGGCTCAATAGTAGAAGTAGTTGTCATGCTGTTAGTTACAATGGGGCCCTGAACTTCCGTTGCAATTAACTTTTCTGACCTAGTTTGCTTCCTCGGTAAAGTAGAAATAAGGGAAAGAGTTTCCCTTTTCTTAGCTTTAGGAGTAAGAGCGAGTTCTGTAACAACCTCCGTTGTAGCCAAGGACTAAGGCTCGCGAGGCTCAATCACATCTATATGAATAGGGTTAAGTTGTGTTGGTTGAATACTGTCGAGGTGTTTCTGAGCTGTGTGGGAGTTATTTCTGATTTTGCATTTGGTATTCATAGTGGGATTACAGGGAATTACAGTCGAGGTTTTAATTGCTGGTGCAGTTGAGGACATAGGGGTTGACTGTTCTAGGTCGGATGTAACAACAGGTGCAACAGTTGACTGGTCTAGGTTGGTTGTAACAACAGGTGCAGAAGTTGACTGGTCTAGGTTGGCTGTAACAACAGGTGTAGAAATGGGTTGTTCAGGGTTGGCTATGGCAACATGCCTAGTAGGTGGCATAGACACTTCAGGTAATGGGTCGTGAGGGAGTCCCATTCCTCTATGAATCAACAAGCCTATGAGTCTATGATTGGAAAGACAAATCATGGGGTGCTTGGATCATTTGACGAATTGAGCCATATTATGCAAAGATTGAAGAATATAATAAGGCATGCTGATTAATTTCTGATGTCTCAAATGAGATAGTATGATAAAGTCACAAAAATAAACAACTTGGTATCGTCCTTCACAGGTAATGTACCTTTTGATAAGTTCTGCGACTTTCCCCCAGGGTGCTGGTAAGGAATTGACATCGACACCTCGACCATTGGTCTGCACACGCTCATCGTTCACGAGAAAATCCTTCTCTACTTTGGGAAGATGTGATTTTTTGCTAAACCACATGTTTCCTGTTCTGGGCAATCCTATAACGGCAGCCACAGATTCCTCTGCCATTGGAATTCTCACCCCATTCACTATTGAATACCCTTCTGTAAGATTCTGGATGAACTACAACACCTGTGCTTCGTTAAACCTCTGCAACTTCTTGAAATAAGGAATCCATCCGGCCTATAGAAAAATTTGGTAAACATTTGGGTGTAGCAGCAACGCATCCAGATTTTCCAGCTCATATCTCACAACTGATCCTCCCATGACGTCGTTTTGAGTCTTAATAGTCACAAAGGAGGAGAAACCAACACCTCACCAGAGTCATAGCAAGTTCAAAAGAGGATTACATAAAGAGCACAGTGTCTCAACAAAAACAAGCATGGTTGAAAAGGTGGCGGAGGTGTTTATAAAATGAGATTTTGAGATTATGTCGACATGGATTTCTTTCCCCTCCCCCCAACTAATTTGATTGGCTCATGGTGCAACGAATTTAGGACAACCGAAAAATAGGCATTGAAACTTTCTTTCATATCTACATCACTTGGACACGTAGGTTTAGTAATCATACCTCATAACTTACCACACAAACCGATATGTCAGAGTAACTGCACTATCCAACCGCCATTTGATCTGCGTGGAATGGCTATAATAGTAAGAGATGGCTCTCGAACATGAGAAATGACGATATGAAAAGTGGAGCATAAGTGGATTCCTTTATGTGGTTGAACAGTTAGAAAGTTTCATATGTGGAGTTAAGCAATGATGAAGCGGCCCTTGTGGGATAGAGAGAGCATAAAGTAATTTTTGAAAAATGGCGGAAATCTTGACAAAACAACAATGTTGCCATATGTAGAAATGGCAGAAATGCTAAGAAAATAGCCAAAAGGAATGATAGCAGTAGGTGTATCAACATATATTTTGGCTAGAACTGTGGCATTAAGTGTAACATCATGCAAGGCAAAATAATCGAGAACAGGTGTAAAGCATGCAAGGCAAAAGAGTCGGCAAAAGGTGTAACAACATGGAAATTGGTCATGTGGTTGGCATATAGTCATGTGGTCGGAAGATGGTGTAACGACACATGATGTAATCAACATGGAATGTAAACAGTGTAACGACATATGGTGTAGCAGCATGTAAATCGGCCAAAAGGGTGTAACAACATGTAAATCGGCCAAAGGGTGTAACAACATGTAAATCGGCTCGAACACAGAAATACTTAGTTTTTAGGAAGTTTTTCAACTTCCAAAAACTAATCCTTCGGCTCCTTCTGCTGTAGTCTGCCTTGCATTTCATTAATCCATTTGGACAAAAGTAACTGTCAAATACCCTTCTAGTTTGAATTTCATTTAAAAGAAAACACAAATTTTTTTGGCAAAACCAGAAAAAAAAAATAAAAAAATTGCAGAGTTTATTTATATACAAGGTTTTATTTGAAAACAAAAATTTATAAGGATTAGAAGAGGAAGGAGCAAGCTATGTTCCATCCAAAAAGTGATAATCTGTATCATCTGTACATCTGGATTTGAATTCTACCTTGGAAAGTGGGCGTTGATAGAGGTGCAAGCGATGACCATGTGCAAGTAACTGAGTATTGGATCCATCAATAGTGACCAACCTGACTGTCCCATTCGGAAAAACAATGTCTTCCTCGTAACGTCCAAGCCATCGTGTACGCATATTACCCTGAAATTCTTTAAAGCATGAATCATACAACAAAGCCCAATCTCGTTTTTGGAATAATTTATTCTTAATGACTCAGTCATGCCATTTTGTTCTCTTTTGTTGAATCACTGTGGTTTGATGAATAGCATCCAAACGCTTTTCATCAAGCTCATTGAGCTGTTGCCTTCTGGCCTTATGTGCCATAGTCAAGTTGAGATTGATTGCTAATGCAGTTCTTAAGGTTTTGATTTCGAATTCAATGGGAAAAACAAGGCTCTTTCCATATACCAGCTCATAAGGAGAAAAACCAGTTGTGTTCCTCCAAGTAGTTTGATAAGCCCATAGAGCTTCATGCAATCTATTAGACCAATCCCTACGATGTTCCCTCACAGTCTTAGTAAGAATAGCTTCTATGAATTTGTTGGTACTTTCCACCTGGCCATTACCTTGTGGATGGTATGGAGAAGTTGTTCTATGTAAAACATGATATTCACTAAGTAGGGATTCAAACTTATGTGATGTAAAAGGGGGTCCTCCATTAGTTATTAATTCTCTGGGAATTCCAAATCTAACAAAGATATATTCAAATAAGATTGCTAAGACAACTTCTTCTGAGGAACTGATTAGTGCTTTTGCCTCCACCCACTTAGTCATGTAATCTGTACAGACCAATATATAGACTTTCTGATTAGAAGTTGGGTTAATGGGCCCTACAAAATCCATGGCCCATATCTCAAAAGGTTATAACACTACTTGAGGCTGGAGAGGCATTTCATCCCTATGATTTGGCTGACCCATTCGTTGGCAACTGTCACAGGCTTGGACATACCTCTTGGCATCTTGAAATATGGTGGTCCAAAAATAGCCCATCCTTAAAATTTTATGCCCAGTCCTTTTATCAGCAAAATGAACCCCACAAGGGACATCATGGAAATATTTTAGTAGATCATAAACTTCATCATCCCTCACACATCTCTTGATTTCTTGATCTAGGCCTATGTAGAAAAGGTATCCTCCTATCCAACTATACCGAGCACTCTTCTGAATAATCTTCCTTATTTCTCGAGGAGATAGATGTGGAGGTACCTTTCCTGTAACCAAATAATTAGCAATGTCTGCATACCAAGGTGAGGGAGAAGATACTGCAAACAAATGTTCATTTGGAAAGGAATCATCTACAGGTGAATTATCATCATTTACAAGTACTCTTGAGAGAAAATCAACAACCACATTTTCTCTTCCTGTTCTATCTACTATAGTGATATCAAATTCTTGTAGTAGTAACAACCATCTTGTTACTCGGGCATTAGTAATAGGTTTATTCATCAGATATTTAATTGGTGTATGATCAGTATGAATAAAAGTAGGATAACCAGTGACATAATGCTTGAATTTATTGATTGCATAAACTGCTACCAAGAATTCTCTTTCAGTAATTGTATAATTTAACTCAGCAGGAGCCATGTTATTGTTGATATAGTAGATAGCATAGGGTTCTTTGTCCTCTTGTTGCACTAGTACTGCACCAATTGCAGTGTCCAAGGCATTTGAAGAAATGTGAAAAGGCAAAGCCCAATTGGGCCCTCTCAAAATGGGAGCTGTGGATAATTTCAGTTTCAGATCTGCAAAAGACAATTCGCAATTGTGAGTCCAATGAAAGTCAACATCTTTTGTTAATAGGAAAAACA
>ML801965.1:266899-284548 GCA_009831015.1 Picea engelmannii | reverse complement strand
AGAGATAGGGACTAATAAAGGCATGAAACATAAAGAGGACATGCCTTTACAAGTTATCATAAACTTTGGCTTCTTAAAGTAACGATATTTAATAAAATATGGATTTATAACTCTTAAATGACCATAAGAAGGAATGAATGATGAATAATAAAGGTTATAAATCATGAAAGGATATGCCTTCATAACTTTGAGCCCTTTTCTTCGATACAGAGCTAAATTAGGACTTTTACTACAATAAAGGATCCACTAATAACTTTATGTTTTTGGAAAATGGTGAGATAACACTAGGACTTTGGCTATTAGATTTGGGTAAATTTTTTATCTTGGCAACCTAATTATGAGAACAAAATGACCATGAATTAGGAACCATGACTTGAGAAAAATGAATATTTCTAATAACAACAAAGGATAAAGATGGATTATGGAAACTCACTAAATAACTTGTGACTATAGAAAATTGACGAATCTGATACAAGTTTTAGAAAAAAAAATTGACAATTTTTTTTCATATTACAACACAATCTACAATATTCTTTATCTTTATTGCACGAGAGTATCAACAATGAACATAATAACTATTTCCATACTTATATTTATCCAATTTATGATTGAATTCTATTTCCATGTTCAACTAATACTAATATTTTTGAGTTTTTTTTTTTTTATATCACATAAAAGTGTTAGCTTGTATATTTTTTCATTGGGTGAGATCATTTCATATAATTATAATATTATCGTCCAAAGTGAAAAATTTATTATACAATTTGGATATTATCGTCGAAGATGCAAAATCTATGGAAAAGATTCCATTCAATGTTCCATAATTAATTACCGAAAGGATTGGAAAAATATTTATAACTAAAAACCATTTTTAATGGTGTATGTGGCTTTTAGCATGTGAAATTATGTTTTTTAATGAAGTGTGTCATCTATATAATGCAGAGTGGAAAGTTTAATTTAATGAAGTGTATAATTTGTATAATGAAGAGTGGAAAGTTTAATTTGCATTCGTTGTGTGTTTTATAATGCGGGAAATGATCAAAGATTTAGAGATGGAGTTTAGGGAAGGAAAACTACATTTTTCTTATAACTTACTTTTTGGTCAATGACCTCTAGACATGTTTTTGAGACTTACAATTTGAATTTAAGTGATTTAATGGAATTATTGAAATTAAATTATTGTGCTTAATTTTACTTTTTGGTCAATAATATCATGTTTTTGAGACTTCCAATTTGAGTTTAAGTGATTTAATGGAATTATTGAAATTACAATTTGAGTTTAAGTGATTTAATGGAATTATTAAAATTAAATTATTGTGATTAATTTTAATATGGTATATTTTTTTATTAAGTTTTGGGAATGACTTTTAAAATTTATAATGAGTTTGTTTATATATATATGAATGTGTTATTTAGTAAAATATATTATTTATAAAAGATGTTTGAATTTTGTAGGAAGTTAGTTTTGAAACTCAACGTTTCTAGTGGACACTACATTCATTTAAGTTTTATATGTCCCTAGAGTAAAAAAAAAATGATGTTTCAAAACTTTCTACATAGTATATTTCCAAAAAATTCAAGTAACATTATGATTAACTTCAAAAACACACACACGTTAGATATTAAAATCCAATTTTATAATTGATTATAATGTTTATTATATTTGATAATATGTTGGAGATGCAAAAATCCTCAAATTTATATAGCATGCATATTCTCAATTAATAAAATAAAATTAGTGAAAAAATAAATTATATATATATATATATATATATATATATAGTATGATTATATATGGTTAATTTTTTACATATTTTTTGTATTTTAATTTTTTCCAAGTAAAATTTTATGGGGAAAAACTAAGAGATGCTTCCCTGTTGGGCACTTTAATTCTCTAATTAAATAGATAATTAAGGTGTTCAATATAAATTGTCAAACCCAGGGAAGTTTTGTTATTGCAAGATAATTGTGCACAGTCTATGCTAGATTATGGAAGCAACATTATTCAAATTGCAGTAAGAAACCAAATTGACAGGTTGAAATTTAACACAAGTTGTTGACACAGCTGGAGTTTCTACAGAATAAAAAATCACACTTGCATAAATGAAATCCTAAACTGATGGGTGCATAAGAATCTTGGATTATCTAATCTATTCTAACTTTCTATTTTACTCTTGCAGAAAGAAACTCTGTGCTACTTGATAAAAGGAGACCTAATTAACTGCAAAAAACAAATTCACACTTTTGTTTTCAGAGATTAAATCTAATGCAGGAAAGGAATGCAATTCTCCAGTAGTATTGAACAATTTACTCTAATTCTCATGAGACACACACATGCTCATTAAACATAAAAGAACTGACTGTAGCAGTAGATATATGCTAGAAATGCTAAACAAATCAATTATTCAAATCAAAGTGGTTAATCTAAAACAAAAAAACAGAGGGGAGTCTGTGAGGAAGGTGGGCCCTTTCCCTCTCATTGGATCCGCTCGAAAATAGACTACAGTAGGTTAACGAAACTCAATCCACTTCTTTATTAATTCGCCAAAAAAGGTTCAGATACAATGTGCTATTCTTCACTCTCTGTTCACAGCTACAATTCGGTGGTAATGATTACAAAGGCTCTCCTATTTAAAGATAGAGTTATTTAGTTGAAAATGGACTCAGAACAACTTTGAGAATCGAAGATTCTCAAGATGTTCGTATGATATACAAAATCTGTTAAATGATCTTCATCATCAATGTGAACCAAAACATGTAACATCCTTGAGGATCAGTCTTCATGATTCGAATTTGCATAAGGGACCAGCTTCCAGGATCGGTGGATATCTGTTATAGCATGTGTAGCAACTTCCAAAAAGGGTGTGCAATTTCTATAGTCGTGTAACAACATGCAGAGTTGGCACACAACTGTAACAACCTTGTGTAACAACAACGATCTTTCCTTAAGACTTGGTTGTTCTACACATTTTAATCATTAGTTGAATATTCATGGGTAAAATATGAGAAACGCGACCAATCCAACATGTTAAAGTGAATAAAATATAAAAGCAATATTAATGATGCATACCTTGGGAAAAAGGATCTTAGCAACAATTATTAGGCATTTAGCATAGAATTGGTAAGGTTGAATGAGCAAAAGAGATGGTGAAAAGGGGACATTTTTGGGCCCTAACATAACCCCCAACTAAAAACATTGCATGTCCTCATGAAAACCTCATTCAAGCCTTACTCGGAGTCTGAGTTAAGGAGGTGACTCCTCCAGTGAAAAATTTCTAAGACAATCACTAAGTACCAGTATTGGAAAAACCTGTGTGTACCCACAACAACTGTTATTTTCAAAAATCTCTTTGTGTTGCTTTGTCTTCAAGAACAGAAGCAGTCTGAGTTGTTGGAGTTACGACTGGTAAGTGTAACATAGGTGTTTGTTTTAAAGCTGTTGGTAAACCAACAAATGCTTTATGATGTCGAGATATCCTCTGGCTTACTGGTTCTTGTGGAACAGTAAGGTCACATTCTGTTTTCACTGAGAAATTGGTCGTTTCCTCAGCTTGTCCATTCATTGGTACTTTGACAATTTTATATCTTGCTTGAAAATAAATATCACCACATTGGTAGCACATGTGCTCTTCATTTTCCTTCATAACAATTGCTGCCTGAGCTAATATTCCCAAAGTTGAATTCCCTGAGTTTATTTGTTGAGCAACCTGCAAGTCCTTTGTTAGGGAATCTAATTGTTCTTTGGGGTGGTCATTTTATTTCCTTAGTTCAACAACCCTGGCATTCTCAATACCTTGTATCTTCTTTTCAATCTTAGAAAATAGCTGAGCAAGTGGCACATCATCATTATCCTCTCTAGTTTCTATAACTAGTTCTTGTGTAACAGTTACATCTGGCATGACTGGTTCTTGTGTGACAACCTCTTCTTGGTCAGCTGGTTCTTGTGTGACAACCTCTTCCTAGTCAGTTGGTTCTTGTGTGACAACTAAGTTCGGGGAAGAGGTTGGTTCTTGTGTAACAACCTCATTTTGAACAACTGAGGATAATGGGTGAAGAATGGGCACTGCTTTCTCTATATTTGTCCATCCAACTGCAGCTTCAGCAAGTCTTGTTGACCTAGTTCTCCTTTTTGGTAAAGTAGATATAAAAACATATGATCTCCTCTTAGGTTTAGGAGAAGGAGGGTGTTCTTTGATAATCAAGCTAGAAGAAGGAGGGAGTTCTTCAACAACCATACAAGGAGGAAATTTTGGGATGCTGCGGTCTGGTAATATCTGTACCTCATCACCTGATGAATGATGTACAGAATCATCAAGCAGAGCTGATGATTCTGGTGCAACTCGTTGACATTCTTCCTGTAAGGATAAAATAGTATCTTGGAATACCTTGCACAAGGTGAAACCAGGAATCCGTACCTCCATAAAATCAATTAGCCTTTCACTTAGATTGGTATCATTGATATCAAAATCTAGAACTGTTTGAGTATTAGCAAGATTAGGACACTTTGTCGCAGTAACTCTGTCGATATCTTTCTGAGATTTCCTTCTAGATCAACATTTTATTTTCTGAGGCAATTCAGTGGCATTGATAGTAGGGGTTTGAATGACTGTTGCAGCGATAGAAAGATTCTGAGTTATTGTTGGCTCAACAGTAGAAGTAGTTGTCATGCTGTCAGTTACAATGGGGGCCTGAACTTCTGTTGTAATTAACTTTTCTGACCTAGTTCGCTTCCTCGGTAAAGTAGAAATAAGGGAAAGAGTTTCCCTTTTCTTAGCTTTAGGAGTAAGAGCGAGTTCTGTAACAACCTCTGTTGTAGCCAAGGACTAAGGATCGTGAGGCTCAATCACATCTGTATGAATAGGGTTAAGTTGTGTTGGTTGAATACTGTCGAGGTGTTTCTGAGCTGTGTGGGAGTTATTTCTGATTTTGCATTTGGTATTCATAGTGAGATTACAGGGAATTACAGTCGAGGTTTTAATTGCTGGTGCATTTGAGGACATAGGGGTTGACTGTTCCAGGTCATATGTAACAACATGTGCAGTAGTTGACTGGTCTAGGTTGGCTGTAACAACAGGTGTAGAAGTTGACTGGTCTAGGTTGGCTGTAACAACAGGTGTAGAAATGGGTTGTTCAGGGTTGGCTATGGCAACATGCCCAGTAGGTGGCACATGCACTTCATGTAATGGGTCGTGAGGGAGTCCCATTCCTCTATGAATCAACAATCCTATGAGTCTATGATTGGAAAGACAAATCATGGGGTGCTTGGATCATTTGACAAATTGAGCCATATTATGCAAAGATTGAAGAATATAATAAGGCATGCTGATTAATTTTTGATGTCTCAAATGAGATAGTATGATAAAGTCACAAAAATAAACAACTTGGTATCGTCCTTCGCAGGTAATGTACCTTTTGATAAATTCTATGACTTTCCCCCAGGGTGCTGGTAAGGAATTGACATCGACACCTCGACCATTGGTCTGCACAGACTCATCGTTCATGAGAAAATCCTTCTCTACTTTGGGAAGATGTGATTTTTTGCTAAACCACATGTTTCCTGTTCTGGGCAATCCTATAACGACAGCCACAGATTCCTCTGCCATTGGAATTCTCACCCCATTCACTATTGAATACCCTTCTGTAAGATTCTGGCTGAACTCCAACACCTGTGCTTCATTAAACCTCTGCAGCTTCTTGAAATAAGGAATCCATCCAGCCTGTAGAAAAATTTGGTAAACATTTGGGTGTAGCAGCAACGCATCCAGATTTTCCAGCTCATATCTCACAACTGATCCTCCCATGACGTCGTTTTGAGTCTTAAAAATCACAAAGGAGGAGAAACCAACACCTCACCAGAGTCATAGCAAGTTTGAAAGAGGATTACATAAAGAGCACAGTGTCTCAACAAAAATAAGTGTGGTCGAAAAGGTGGCAAAGGTGTTTATAAAATGATATTTTGAGATTATGTCGACGTGGATGTCTTCCCCCCCCCCAACTAATTTGATTGGCTCATGGTGCAACGAATTTAGGACAACCGACAAATAGGCATTGAAACTTGCTTTCATATCTACATCACTTGGACACGTAGGTTTAGTAATCGTACCTCATAACTTACCACACAAACCGATCTGTCGGAGTAACTGCACTATCCAACCGCCATTTGATCTGCGTGGAATGGCTATAATAGTAAGAGATGGCTCTCGAACATGAGAAATGATGATATGACAAGTGGAGCATAAGTGGAGTCCTTTATGTGGTTGAACAGTTAGAAAGTTTCATATGTGGAGTTAAGCAATGATGAAGCGGCCCTTGTGGGATAGAGAGAGCATAAAGTAATTTTTTAAAAATGGCGGAAATCTTGACAAAACAACAATGTTGCCATATGTAGAAATGGCAGAAATGCTAAGAAAATAGCCAAAAGGAATGATAGAAGTAGGTGTATCAGCATATATTTTGGCTAGAACTGTGGCATTAAGTGTAACATCATGCAAGGAAAAAGAATCGAGAACAGGTGTAAAGCATGCAAGGCAAAAGAGTCGGGAAAAGGTGTAACAACATGGAAATTGGTCATGTGGTTGGCATATGGTCATGTGGTCGGAAAATGGTGTAACGACACATGATGTAATCAACATGGAATGTAAACAGTGTAACGACATATGGTGTAGCAGCATGTAAATTGGACAAAAGGGTGTAACAACATGTAAATCGGCCAAAGGGTGTAACAACATGTAAATCGGCTCGAACACAGAAATACTTAGTTTTTAGGAAGTTTTTCAACTTCCAAAAACTAATCCTTCGGCTCCTTCTGCTGTAGTCTGCCTTGCGTTTCATTAATCCATCTGGACAAAAGTAATTTTCGAGTACCCTTCTAGTTTGAATTTCATTTAAAAGAAAACGCAATTTTTTTTGGCAAAACCAGAAAAAAAATAAAAATAAATAAATAAAAAAAAATAAAAAAAAAAATAAAAAAAAATTGCAGAGTTTATTTATATACAAGGTTTTATTTGAAAACGAAAATTTATAAGGATTAGAAGAGGAAGGAGCAAGCTCTGTTCCATCCAAAAAGTGATAATCTGTATCAGCTGTACATATGGATTTGAATTCTACCTTGGAAAGTGGGCGTTGATAGAGGTGCAAGCGATGACCATGTGCAAGTAACTGAGTATTGGATCCATCAATAGTGACCAACCTAACTGTCCCATTCGGGAAAAAAATGTCTTCCTTGTAAGGTCCAAGCCATTGTGTATGCATATTACCCTGAAATTCTTTAAAGCGTGAATCATACAACAGAGCCCAATCTCATTTTTGGAATAATTTCTTCTTAATGACCCGGTCATGCCATTTTGTTCTCTGTTGTTGAATCACTGTGGTTTGATGAATAGCATCCAAACACTTTTCATCAAGCTCATTGAGCTGCTACAGTCTAGCCTTCTGTGCCATAGTCAAGTTGAGGTTGATTGCTAATGCAATTCTTAAGGTTTTGATTTCGAATTCAATGGGAAAAACAAGGCTCTTTCCATATACCAGCTCATAAGGAGAAAAACCAATTGTGTTCCTCCAAGTAGTTTGATAAGCCCATAGAGATTCATGCAATCTATTAGACCAATCCCTACGATGTTCCCTCACTGTCTTAGTAAGAATAGCTTCTATGAATTTGTTGGTACTTTCCACCTGGCCATTACCTTGTGGATGGTATGGAGAAGTTGTTCTATGTAAAACATGATATTCACTAAGTAGGGCTTCAAACTTATGTGATGTGAAAGGGGGTCCTCCATCAGTTATTAATTCTCTAGGAATTCCAAACCTAATAAAGATATCTTCAAACAATATTGCTAAGACAACTTCTTCTGAGGAACTGATTAGTGCTTTTGCCTCCACCCACTTGGTCATGTAATTTGTACAGACCAATATATAGACTTTCTGATTAGAAGTTGGGTTAATGGGCCCTACAAAATCCATGGCCCATATCTCAAAAGGTTATAACACTACTTGAGGCTGGAGAGGCATTTCATCCCTATGATTTGGCTGACCCATTCATTGGCAACTGTCACAGGCTTGGACATACCTCTTGGCATCTTGAAATATGGTGGTCCAAAAATAGCCCATCCTTAAAAATTTATGCCCAGTCCTTTTATCAGCAAAATGAACCCCACAAGGGCCATCATGGAAAGATTTTAGTAGATCATAAACTTCATCATCCCTCACACATCTCTTGATTTCTTGATCTAGGCTTGTGTAGAAAAGGTATCCTCCTATCCAACTATACCGAGCACTCTTCTGAATAATCTTCCTTATTTCTCGAGGAGATAGATGTGGAGGTACCTTTTCTGTAACCAAATAATTAGCAATGTCTGCATACCAAGGTGAGGGAGAAGATACTACAAACAAATGTTCATTTGGAAAGGAATCATCTACAGGTGAATTATCATCATTTACAAGTAATCTTGAGAGAAAATCAACAACCACATTTTCTCTTCCTGGTCTATCTACTATAGTGATATCAAATTCTTGTAGTAGTAACAACCATCTTGTTACTCGGGCATTAGTAATATGTTTATTCATCAGATATTTAATTGGTGTATGATCAGTATGAATAAAAGTAGGATAACCAGTGACATAATGCCTGAATTTATTGATTGCATAAACTGCTACCAAGAATTCTCTTTCAATAATTGTATAATTTAACTCAGCAGGAGCCATGTTATTGTTGATATAGTAGATAGCATAGGGTTATTTGTCCTCTTGTTGCCCTAGTACTGCACCAATTGCAGTGTCCAAGGAATTTGAAGAAATGTGAAAAGGCAAAGCCCAATTGGGCCCTCTCAAAATGGGAGCTGTGGATAATTTCAGTTTCAGATCTGCAAAAGACAATTCGCAATTGTGAGTCCAATGAAAGTCAACATCTTTTGTTAATAGGAAAAACAAGGGAGAGGCAAGTTTGGAAATTGTTTTAATGAATCTCTTGTAACATCCAACATGCCCTAAAAAACTTCTTACCTCTTTTTGAGTTGCTGGAGTTGGAATGTCCAAAATTACTTGTATTTTGGATGGGTCTACTTGAATTCCTGTAGAATAAATGAAGTGTCCCAATACCACACCTTTGCTCATCATCATATGGCACTTTTATGTACTTAAAGAAAGATGAGTTTGTATACATATTTTTAGCACTTTTTCTAGATTAGACAAAGCTTCATTGAAATCAATACCATAAGGTGTAAAGTCATCCATGAATATCTCCATATAGTCATTCACCATATTAGAAAAAATACCAATTACAACTCTCTGGAAAGTGGTTGGTGCATTACACAAGACAAATGGGAGAACCTTGTAGGAAAATGTACCCCAAGGGATGGTAAAGGTGGTCTTATCTTTGTCCTGTGCAACAATCTTTATCTGGTTATAGCCATTGAATCCATCTAGGAAAGATAAAAAAAAATTCCCAGCTAGGTTGTATAGAACCTGATCAATGAATGGTAGAGGGAAATGATCCTTCTACATGGCCTTATTTAGGGCTCTATAGTCCACACATTCTCCACTTACCATTCTTTTTAGGTACAATAACCAACAGTGAAACCCACTCGCTATCTGATATAGTATAGATGAATCCAGCATTGAGAAGTTTCTGGAGTTCCTCCTTAACTATTTCTTTAAGATTAGGGTTCATCCTCCTTTGGGGTTGGAAAATGGGTTGGCATTCTTCCTTGATGTAGATACGGTGGGTGCATAGTTCAGAGGAAATTCCTTTCATATCTATGTAATCCCAGGAAAATGCTTCCTTATGTTCAATTAGTAACTTCATCAATCGACGAGTTTCAGCAATAGATAAATCGGGATTGATGTTCAGGGTTTTTCTAGGTTCGATTTATACAACGATGCTCTTAGAATTGACTTTAGGAAATAATTCAGTTGTTTTTGTTGCAACATTTTTTGTTACAACTGAATCGATTTGATTTACAACAGTTTTAGAGAACATTTCTGGGCTCATCTCTTCCTGGGCAATTGGGTCGAAGACTCTAATCAATCGGTGGTGCGTGTTCTGTGTAACAGTAGAGGGGTCACAGATAAAGAATTTTATTAACTCATCCTCTGTATTGTCTTTGAAACTCAGGGCTCTTCCTATGGTTAACACAGGCATAACACTTTCATCCTCAATGTCCATCCATAAATAATTTTCGGGTTCCATACTGGGTGTATCATGAGAATACGGGGTAAGTTTGTTTGTGTCATAACCATCAGAGATAGTTATGGAACCAAATCTACAACCAATGAAAGCATCTGTTGTATCTAACCATGGTCTTCTTAGAATTAGAGGGTGTCCCCCCCAGACAGGTTTTGGGTTTCAAAACGACAAAATCAACAGGATACTTCGAAGAATCAACTGAAATGACTAAATCATCGATTATTCCTTCTGGTCTGATGGTGGAACGATCAACTAATTCTAAAATAGTAGGAGTAGGTCAGACTTGTGTTCTGAGTTGCAACAATTGTGTAGTTTCTATTGGCATAATATTAATTGCTACCCCTAAGTCAACTAACACATGGGAAATAGTTGTTTGTCCAATTTTGACAGTAACTGTGGGGTTTCCTGGGTCGCCATATTTAATAGGTGGCGTTTTTCCTAACATCAGTTCAGAAAAATCTCCCATTACATGAACTGTGAGGGGGTCCCTAGGTGTCCTTCCAGGTCTTTTGATACAAAGATATCTCATAGTCTTGGCATAAATAGGGACATCTCTAATCGCTTGCAATAGTGGAATGTTAACATTGTTATAACCCTAATTTTCACTAGACATGCTTACCTGGCATCAGGCCATCTCAGATTCCTTCTTTGCCAAAACACTACTAAACAAATCTTCTTAAAAACCCCTTTTATAAAGCCCCACGCGCCCTGCTCCATTACTGCACGCGTGTACATGCTAGCTGACCCAAGACAACCTGCGTGTACCTACAAAAGCACGAAAAAAGGAAAGTTGTTGATGGAACACACAGCTTTGGGTAAGTCAACTAAACCTTTCAGCCATGCATGGCCAGTCATTCGACCAAATACCTAGCTCCTTCTAACCTATTAAATTATGGGTAGGGGTCCCATTTGAAAGGAGGAAAATCATAGTAAAGAAACTATACCCGATTGAGCATTGCCTTTGTCCCAACCTTTATCCATCCTTGTGCAAAGAGAAGTATAGAGAAAAGCAGTTGGAAGACAGTGGAAGAAGAGCCTAGGACTAGGATCGAGGAGCAGTAGCCAACTTTATCATTGTAAGGTATCATTGTGAAGTTAATAAAAGAATTGTTTTTCCCATCCCACCATATGAGATTGTCATTATTTGAATATTGATTGCATGATTGATTAAATCTCTACCCATTAGTTCATAGATCAAATGCATGTGGAGTTATTTGTTTGTCTTTTGTGAATGTAGGTCATATTTGGGAGGATATTTGCAGTCAAAGAACGACCAAGTGTGAAAAGGGATCGACATCAAACACAAAAAATAAGGTACGTCAACTTAATCTCTTGAGCCTTGTATTTACATATGAGTAATGGGGGTTTAGGCATGGGAGGATGGTAAGAAGTAAGAACCTTTAGGTCATTTTTGCATGCATGATAAAAACCCTTAGTGCTAGTCCATAGGAGGGATTTTCCACCCACAACAGAATTGGTGACCATACTGGGTATCTCTAGGGTTTATGGGAATGTTTTTTCTTGGGTATTTTTAAGAACTGGTTTCATTCCTTGTTTTTAAAGTTTTTGCAAAAGTCTGAGCTAACAGAGATTCTGGTCTTCCATACCAGTTATCTCTATTTCTTTGCTTGACTGCATTTTTTTTAATAGACCCACAGAGGTACATGCAGCCTATATAAGGTCTACACGCGTGTACCCGTTCCCTACCTTCCCATAGCCCGTGTGTACATGCTAGCTGAGGAAGTGTCAGTCGTGTGTATGATTCCAGAAAATTTCTTTTAGAGAGGCAGTCATCATCTCCCCTGTCAGAAATAATCCTTCACAGGGGTTTTCTGGAACTCATTCTAGTCTTTGTTGTTTGCAGTCTATAGCTTAGGTTTCACCTCAAATTGGTTTGTTCTATGAATTTTTCCTTGAATTGTTTTCTTTTTTTTGTCAAAGTAAGTATTTGAGTCTTCAAGAGATTCTGGTTCTCAGTACCAGTAATCTCTGCCTAGGCTTGATTTCTTGTCCTTTTATTTTTTAGAGTTTCAGAAGTACACGCGGCTTGTATAAGGTCTTCACGCATGTACACGTGCCCTAACTTTACACAGCTCGCGTGCACACACTTGTTGTTGAACTATCAACAACGTGCTTGTAGAAAAAAAATTTGTTTAGGGTAAGGAAATCCTCCTTTCCTTTGTCAAGACTTATACCTCTCAAGTTTTTGGGTCTCTGTCATAGCGGTCAGTAACTTGGGTTTGATCACAGTAATAGCTTTCTTTTTCATTAAGAAGTTTTCCTCAAAATTTTCTTTTTATAGGGTTTTTAGACAAGTGGGAGAATCTAGTTTTAATTTGCTTGTGTGTTATTTTTAAAGTGTCTCTTTGCGATCTGTGCTTAGGCCAGAAGTTTTCTTGGTCTTTACTTGTTGATATTTTTTCTTTTTTCTTTGTGAGGATTTAAAAAAAAAAAAAAAAACTTTTATTTCTTTGTTTGATTAAATAGTGTTGGTTTGCATTAGTAACTAGGAAAAGTCTTTGCTTTCATCAGTCCCTGTGTTCCGTGCGCAGATTTTGTAATTCTCCTAAGAGATTGAAGGATGGTAATTCCACAGTTTTGGTAATTTCCAGTCTTTTGGGGAATGGGGGGTCTGCTGATTCTATAATAGGTTGGTCAATTTCTTTTGTATCATCAGATGGTTTTCCCCCCAATTCCTTGTCTGATTCTGAAGATGGAGCATCTTCAATTATTGGCTCAACTATTCTCCCTGATCTTAATTTTATCTCTTCACAAGGCATAAGAGTAATAGACAGAGCTGACACATTGTGTATATATATGTTCTGAACGACCTTATTATTTGGGTTTGGGTTAGGTTGCACAGGTATCTGAGGTCGTAATGGAGGACTGTTTTGTGGGGAATTGGGAGGTAACTACAATTGTTGTTGTTGATACTAGGGTTGGAACTGTTGTTGATAGAGGTTCAGTTGATGATTTTGATAGATAAGTTGTTGTTGAGTGCCTCTCCAATATGGGTTCCATTGCCCATGGTAATTTTTTTTGGGGGCATAGGTAACCATGGATTGGGATCCTGATAAGGAGGGAGAAATTGATTTGGAGGGGGAGCATTCATCTGGCCATAAGGTAGCTTATTGATCCAATAATTAAGTGTTGTAGGAGAGAATTGAGAGTTCATACCTTGGCCTTTTGGCTGTCATTGTCTTCTTTGTGTAATTATATAGGCAACCTCTACTTCCTCATTAGTCGCCTTCAATGATTCTTTTACACCTGGTAAAGAGGGACATTTGTCAGTAGGATGATCCAATTCAAAAATAAGACATACCTGAACACATTTCAGTGGGTACTCCCTTTTCAGATGTTTGTCTCTTCACTTTGGACATAAAATGGAAAATGCCTTTTCTGCTTCGGCTTGTTTTTGTTTGATCTGCAGAGTATCAATCTGTGAAGAAAAATAGTTAATCATTTCTATTTTGAAATATTCTAATAGATTACCTATTTCTGCTCTTGTTGCCCCTCCATTGGCTGATTTTTGTACCCTTGAAAAAGTGGTATCCTTGGTAACTGGCTTATTTCTTGTAGTTCCTCGAGAACATCTCTTGCAAAGATTTACAATGTCTTCATAGGATTCCTTAGATATATCTCCCTTGCCAAGCATATTCAGCATGTCTAAACAATAATCTCTAACCCCTTTTAGCAAAATAGTTTTCAGAATGTCCTTACTCACATCCAGATGTCCAAACCTTTGTAGATTGTACTGGAGTCTCTCTACAAAATATTCAAGGGTCTCATCCTCTTTATGAGACATCTTGAACAGTTCCTCCCTTCGTTCCCTTGTTCGAAAATAGTCTTGGTACTTGTTTAGGAAAATCTGCCTCATCTGTACTCATGTTGAGATATTCTCTCCTCCAAGGCTCATGAACCATCTTAACGCATTTCCCTTCAATGTGGTTGGAAACAATTTAAGTTTATGCGCAGTAGTAGTGTAGTCATAGCTTCTACACAGAATATCAAATTCAAACAAAAACTCATCTGGATCCTCAGTAGACAATCCATAGAAATTTGGTAGGGATGAAAGAGGTATGTTCTTCATAGTAGGTATCCCCCTTGTAGGAATATTAGTAATAGGAAAAACAAGGGTAGAGATAGTATTTTCGTCATTTACCTGATCTTCATTGTTCTGTGGATCCTCTGAGTTGAAATCCTCTTCATTATCTCCTTAATTTTCCATGGCTTCTCTCTCTCTCCACTCAATATGGTAAGCGTCCCACTCCTCCTTAGTGACTATCTGTCCATTAATATGATAAACAACTTCTTCTGGTCTTTCTCTTGGCTGAGCTATACTTCCTTGATCTTCAATATTCTCAAGTGTTTCTTGTTGATTTGTTGGTGACAAAATTTTAGCTTCAGCCCTTGATGAAAGAGACGTTTCGAACTGGGGCAGTTTTGATGACTGAGGAATATGTCTCCCTGGAGGATTTGAAGGGTGAAATATATATCCTAAAGAAGAATCTTCTCTGGCTATAATCTCATCAACAAAGGTTGGTCTTCCCAGTGTAGGGTTCCTTCCTCCACATCCTCTGGTACCTGTCGAGTTAGTATTTTTGGAAATACGTCCTCTTGTTCCTCGTTTCATGCAAACTATTCATTCCTAAGAAAAGAAAACTAATGTGCTTACAAAAATCTATAATTATCTTCCCCGGCAACGACGCCAAAATGTTGGGCACTTTAATTGTCTAATTAAATAGATAATTAAGGTGTTCAATATAAATTTTCAAACCCAGGGAAGTTTTGTTATTGCAAGATAATTGTGCACAGTCTATGATAGATTATGGAAGTAGCATTATTCAAATTGTAGTAAGAAACCAAATTGAAAGGTTGAACTTTAACACAAGTTGCTGACATAGCTGGAGTTTCCATAGAATCGAAATCACACTTGCATAAATGAAATCCTGAACTAATGGGTGCATAAGAATCCTGGATTATCTAATCTATTCTAACTTTCTATTTTACTCTTGCAAAAAGAAACTTTGTGCTACTTGCTGAAAGGAGACCTACTTAACCGCAGAAAATGAATTCACACTTTTGTTTTCAGAGATTAAATCTAATGCAGGAAAGGAAATCGATTCTCCAGTAGTATCGAACAATTTACTCTAATTCTCATGAGACACACACATGCGCATTAAAAAGAAAAGAACTAACTGTAATAGTAGATATATGCTAGAAATGCTAAATAGATCAATTATCCAAATCAAAGTGGTTATTCTAAAACAACAAAACAGAGGGGAGTCTGTGAGGAAGGTGGGCCCTTTCCCTCTCACTGAATCCACTCGAAAATAGACTACAATAGGTTAACGAAACTCAATCCACTTCTTTATTAATTTGCCAAAAAAAGGTTAGGATACAATGTGCTATTCTTCACTCTTTGTTCATAGCTAAAATTCAGTGGTAATGATTACAAAATCTCTGTTATTTAAAGATAGAGTTATTCAATTGAAAACAGACTTAGAACAGCTTTGAGAATCGAATATTCTCAAGATGTTCGTATGATATACAAAATCTGTTAAATGATCTCCATCATCAGTTTTTATAACCCTAATTTGCACCAGACATGCTTACCTGACCTCAGGCCATCTCAGATTCCTTCTTTGCCAAAACACTACTGAACAACTCTTCTTAAAAACCCCTTTTATAAATCCCCATGTGCCCTGATCCATTACTACATGTGTGTACACGCTAGCTGATCCAAGACAGCCCGCGTGTACCTACAAAAGCACGAAAAAAGGAAAGTTGCTGACGGAACACACAACTTTCGGTAAATTAACTAAACCTTTCGGCCATGCTTGGCCGATCATTCGACCAAATACCTAGCTCCTTCTAACCTATAAAAGAAGGGGTAGGGGTCCCATTTGAAAGGAGGAGAATCATAGTAAAGAAAATATACCCGATTAAGCATTCCCTTTGTCCCAACCTTTAGCCATCCTTGTGTAAAGAGAAGTATAGATCAAAGCAGTTGGAAGACAGTGGAAGAAGAGCCCAGGACTAGGATCGAGGAGCAATAGTAGACTTTATCATTGTAAGGTATCATTGTGAAGTTAATAAAAAAAATTCTTTTCCCGTCCCGCCATATGAGATTGTCATTATTGGAATATTGATTGTATGATTGATTAAATCTCTAACCCGTTAGTTCATAGATCAAATGCATGTGGAGTTCTTTGTTTGTATTTAGTGAATGTAGGTCAGCATTGGGAGGAGAGTTGCAGTCAAATAACAACCAAGCGCGAAGAGGTATCGACATCAAACATGAAAAATAAAGTACGTCAACTTAATCTCTTGAGCCTTGTATTTACATATGAGTAATGGGGGTTTAGGCATGGGATGATGGTAAAAAGTAAGATTCTTTAGGTAATTTTTGCATGCATGATAAAAACCTTAGTGCTATTGCGTAGGAGGGATTTCCCACCCACAACATAATTGGCGACCATACTGGGGAACTCTAGGGTTTCTGGGAATATTTTTTCTTGGGTATTTTTAAGAACTAGTTTCATTCCTTGTTTTTAAAGTTTCTGCAAAAGTCTGAGCTAACAAATATTCTGGTCTTGTATACCAGTTATCTTTGTTTCTTTGCTTGACTGCATTTTTTTTAGAGACCCATAGAGGTACATACAACCTGTATAAGGTCTTCACACGTGTACCCACGCCCTACCTTCCCATAGCCCGCGTGTACACGCTAGCTGAGGAAGTGTGAGTCGCGTGTATGATTCCTGAAAATTTATTCTAGAGAGGCAGTCATCCTCTCCCCTGTCAGAAATAATCCTTCTCAGGGGTTTTCTGGAACTCATTCTAGTCTTTGTTGTTTGCAGTCTATAGCTTAGCTTTCACCTCAAATTGGTTTTGTTCTATGAAATTTTCCTTGAGTTGTTTTTCTTTTCTGTCAAAGTAAGTTTCTGAGTCTTCAAGAGATTCTGGTTCTCAATACCAGTAGTCTCTGCCAGTGTTTGATTTCTTGTCTTTTCATTTTTGAAGAGCTACAGAGGTACACGCGGCCTGCATAAGGTATACATGCATGTACATGCGCTCTGACCTTACACAACTCGCATACACACGCTGGCTGTTGAACTGTCAGTAGCGTGCCTGTTGAGAAATTTTTTGTTTAAAGAGAGGCAGTCATCCTCTTCCTTATCAAAAGTTATACCTCTCATGGATTTCCTTGATTTAATCTTGGTCTCTGTCATATAAGTTTTATCCTAGGTTGGATTCCAGCATAGCTTGCTTTTTCGTTTAAAAGATTTTTTGTGTTTCCTAGCTTTTTTAGAATCTTTTGTTATTTCTACTTTGATTGGAAGAAAATATAAAAAAAAAACTTAGTTTGTTAGATCTCTTTCTTTCCTGGCATTTCCTTTGCATTGTTATTTGAAAAAGAAAAAGAAATCAGCATAGCGTTGTGTTTTCTTCTAATTTTAAAAGCATTT
>ML801965.1:196336-208800 GCA_009831015.1 Picea engelmannii | reverse complement strand
GACTGGATTCCTCTGGCTGACAAAGACTACCTGATCTCAAAACCCATATGCGAATTTGATTTTTCTTAATTACATTTGTGGTTCAAAGACACTTTCTTAGACCAGAGTGAGGAGATTGGACTCTGGGAGTCCAATCTCCCACTATATCTGTTTCCCCAAATTCACCATTTCCCCGAGTTCACCCTCAAGTGCCAGGTGCACTATCTTCCTAATCAGAGAGCTATTGTTTCATCCTTTGAAGAGACCATGTTCACTATCACACCGGAAGCCATTGACCAGATGTTGCAAATAACCAGAGCCAAATCCTTCTCTCCTTTTACCATTGAGATCCTAACCGAAATGTATCAAAAATTGTCTTTTCCCCAGAGAGCACAGATTTTTGAACTTTTCCTCCTTGAGAGTGCCCCATTACCCAAAGCAAATCCCCCCTATCAGACAATCTTGGGTTATCTATCTATCTTCTCTACCGAGAAAAGCTCCACCGTGCAATTTGACTACATCAGTTTTCTAGCCGAAAATATTCATGAACAATTTTTCAAGTTCCCCACAAAAGGCATGTTCTGGTATTCTTCAATACTGGCATATTTGTTCATATTTTTCCAAACATAAAATTTCTTGTTCTCCATGCAAAAGCTATATCAGAATGGAAAACCACATTCGGTCACATCCTTGACATCACTGTTGAGAAGGAATTCACCAGAATTCACTTTCAATCAGTTCATAGATCAGTTCTACCATCCCGCGATTAACATGCTTAGCGGTAGACAAGAACCAAGGATAAACGAATAAATCCAATGGATTTTACATCTCTCAGACCTAGCCAAGACTAGATACTGGTACATGTACTAGAACCATACATAGATTAGAATTTATGGATGCGAGCTGGCCCCTTACAATCTGCCTAGATATTTGCCCGTGCAGATATTCTCCTTGGAATATATTAGGCAAATGATTAACTCAGATGATATTCATTTTGTAGCCTTCAAGAAGAAACAACAATTGAGGATCAAAGGACAGATAGGACCATTCATTTGTAACAACCGAGTTGCAAGGGAAATGGCCAATAAGCTTTTGAAGGAGATGAATTTCAGCACCAGTTTTCCTTGGCACTATGATCCATGTGGGATTATAGAAGAAACAAGATTAAGGAATAAAATCTCTCCATATTCTCATGTTCCCAAACCAAAAATTGAGCAGTTTATGAACTAGACAGAGTGGGAGGTAAACACTTTGGAAGACACAAAACCGCAGCCTCCTCCAACCATTATTTCACAAACCACTACACCACAGATACCCATGGAGAAAAGACCCAGAAAGGATGTCTCGCCTTCAGTGACTAAAGTGTCAGCAGAATATTTCCAGGTTTACAAGAAAAGGCCTAAAACTAGTCATACAACTGACAGGTCAGGAGAGGAAGAGACTCAGTCCACCACAGTGTTGTACAACTAAGAGGGGGGGGGGTGAATCAATTGTTACCGTTCTTAAACAATTATTCTTATTTTAAACTCTTTACACAACATTTAATGATAGTCACAATAATGCAGGGAAGTAAGCAATAAAACATTCAACATCAGTCACACATATGAGATACATAGAGACAGATATTTCCCGAGGAAACCCATACAGGGTAAAAACCTCTTCTTCTTTATATGATAAGTAATCTTTACATTCTTTACATTATCATACATATGAGCACCAATTCATAATGAGGCTACAACCTCTGTTTTGCAAGCAGCAACTTGCTGAGAGCACCAACTCTCTGTTTTCTCTAGCACCTACTAGAAGGAAGCACCAACTCCCTGGTTTCTCTAGCACCCACTAGAAGGAAGCACCAACTCCCTAAGTGTTCCAACACTAACTGGATGGAAGCACCAAATTCTAGTCACATAGGCACTAACCTGTATAACAGAGAACAATAGTTATCCCTTGCACCACCCTGCCACCCTGGTTTCTCTGGCTGCAACCAGATGGACGCTACAACTCCCTGCGTTCAAGCACCCACTTGAACCTCTGAGGACAATCATCCTCGATAGCACCTCCCTACCACCCTGAAATATAAATCTTTGCTAATAACACTTATTACAGTGAAATAAAGTTCTTCAAAAACTTACCAGTATCATCACTGATCTGCTACACTGTGCTGCTCTGTAGAGTATCAGTCCATAATGAAGAATGATGTGTGGGATATTGTTCCAAGACTAGAAGGGAAGTCTATAGTGACTTCCAAGTGGATCTATAAGATCAAACAAGCAGTTGATGGAAGTGTCGAGAAGTACAAAGAGAGATTTGGGGCTATACGATTCTCTCAGGTGGAGGGAATAGATTATGAGGAGACATTTTCTCTTGTTTCCTGATACACTTCCATCCGTACGATTATTTCTCTTGCAACATCCATGGGTTGGAGACTACATCGGATGGATGTGAAGAAAACTTTTCTTAATGGTGATATTGAGGAAGAGGTCTACATCGAGAAACCAGATGGATTCATGATACATGAGAATGAGTCTCATGTGTGCAGGTTGAAGAAAGCCCTGTATGGACTAAAGAAGTAACCTCATGTTTGGTATGAGAATATTTATGGATACTTGATGAGTTTGGGTTTCAGTAAGAGTGTTGTTGACCCCAACCTATACTATCACATTGTTGGTGATGAGTGCCTGATTTTGGTCCTATATGTGGATGACTTATTCCTCATCGGTTAAAAAAACCTCATTGTTGAATGCAAGAGTGAATTAGCTTTTGAATTCGAGATGAAGGACCTTGGTATCAGGCACTACTTCTTGGGACTATAAGTGTGGCAGAGGATGGATGATATTTTCTTGGGTCCAGGAAAATACACAGTGGAGATATTGAAGAAATTCGGGATGACAGATTGCAGATCCATGCCTTTACCAATGGTGATGAATTTGAATAAAATGAACGAAGCTTCTTTTGATTCAAGAGAGATTGATCCACATTTTTACAGACAACTGATTGGATAATTGATGTATCTAGTTAACAATAGACTTGATATATGCTATGCAATGAGTGTACTCAGTCAGTTTATGAGTCAACTGAGACAGACACATTGGATAGCAATGAAGCATGTGTTGAGATATCTACAAGGCACAATTGGTTATGGCATGAGATATGCCTCCGGTGTAGACATGAGATTGCAGGGATATGCTGATGAAAATTAGGAAGGGAGCGCAATGGACTGAAAGAGAACATTTGGTTGTTGTTTTACCTTGGGATCTACCATGGTTTCCTGGTGCAGCAGGAAACAAACTTCTATGGTCTTGAGTACCGCAGAAGTAGTGTGGCTTCAGAATCTTCTTACAAACTTATTTGGTAATGAGTTGGATTCCAACTTCATCCATTGCGATAACCAGAGCTGTGTGAAGCTCTCTGAGAATTCTGTGTTTCATGATAAATCAAAACACATTGAGATAAAATACCCTTACATCATAGATATGGTGTAGAGGAAAGAAGTACATGTGCAATACCTTTCTACACACGAGCAAGTTGCAGATGTCTTCACCAAACCTCTTGCCAGGACGAAGCTTGAGTACTTTTGTGAGAGACTTGGTGTGGTGGATAATGCCTCCTTAGCTAAGAGGGAGTGTTGATGATTGCAAATTCATGAGACATTCTCCAGGTCGTTCTCCCCTAGAATGAGTTGAGACGATCTATTAGAGAGCCCATGTGATGGGTGTGTCATACTCCTCTAGACTGCGTTGAGATGATGTGTGGTCTCTTGTCATGATCCTTTGGCCTGAGTTGAGATGACATGAGATGGTCTCCTATCAGAATCCTATGGACTTAGTTGAGTTGACTTGAGATGGCTCTCCAAATGGTACTCCTATGGACTTAGTTGAAATGATATGTTGAGAGTGACATCCATGTGGCTGAGCACAGGTGGACATGTCCCTAGTGGATAGCACTAGAGGATGTGTGGATCCCTTACTATATTGTCTAAGAGTAAGATTTACTATGTAACCCTAATTGTGTAAAGGGTACAAGTTGGCCCCACCATGTAAAGATAATTAACATTTGTGTAAAGATTAATTATATCATTGAGTTATAGAAGTTGACCCTATTCTATCAATCGGAAAACCTATTTTGTGTTAAGTCTTGTATATATAAGAGAGTAGATCCCCATTGTGGATCACTCACTCACACTTCATTGTAACATTCTCTCAAGATACTTTTACAGCTGAAGTGCACATTTCTCTTAGGCGCAAGTTTCAAGGTCATAGAATCACCCTCTTGTGTGCTCTAGGGTTTATGGTGTGGGGGATATTCTCTTGACTCTATAGCAAATGATTGTTGGGTTTTTCCCTTGATTGAGAAGGGTTTTCCGAGGATAACTTCTTGTTTTCTTATGCATGGTTATTATTCTTGTGATATTGGTTACTGCAACTATTGTATATTGTATTGCTACATTGTTTATGGTTCAAGTTCATGTTAAATTGAAATAAATTACATGTACTTGATCTCATCATAAAAATTCAACACAATTGACCTTCTTCTTGATTATGTCTACAAGCCACATGTTACAGATAGTCCTTGACTCTATATCTTTGAGGGCTTCAACTAGAAACCTAGATAGCTAAGTGCTTCCTCAAAAGGGGCCAAGGAGAAGGGGAAAATCTTTGAAATCATGTTCTTGTGGTGTTTTGATACTAGGCAATATCAAATGGATGAATTAGCTCAATTAATTCCGTTTTAGTGGCTCTGGAGAAGATATCGGATCACACATCACAAACTTTGGCCTCTCTAGTGGCTCCATTCATGAATAGTAGAAGGATCATGTAATAGTTATGATGATTTATGTAAGACCTTTGTCCCCACAGAGCCTTATAAATCACAAACTAAAATAATGAATAAAAACATATTATATCCTGTACAATTTAATCATAACCTATAATCATTTATTATTCAGCGTAAATTAGATTTATTAACAGCATGTAAATAAGCTTACATAACAACCACATAACACCACATATTCATGAGAATGCATAAATAAAAATACCTTTGTCTGATGCTAAATTCTTGATCTCTGGTTGTCCTCTCTGCTGCTCTTCCCAAAACTCTGCCCAAAACCGAATCTTCCTCCCTGCCAGCTAGGAACAGAGCCTGTCCAGCTCCCTAGCTCCAGGATTCCGTGAGGATTCCTGGCCCCTAAGCCTAAAACTCCCAGCAACCTGGTGCCCCCTGTAACAGTTCACCCAAACTCCAAACCAAAAAATATCCTCAGCAGAAAATACAGTCCCTTCTCTCAAATGCTCTCCTTTCCCCAAATTCCAAAAGTGCCCTTTCTGAATGCCTCTTCGCTTCATATCCTTCCCCATTCATCGCTTCCTCCTTCATTTAATTCCACCCACCTTATCCCTCCATTTACTACCTTATCCCTCCATTAAATACCTATCCCCTGTCATACGTAAAGTTTTATAATAAATAAATTAAAGTTATTAAGCCTTTAATTCTTTACCCAAACCTTAAATGTTTTAATTAATCAATAAATAAATAATATTATTAATAAATAATCATTATTTAACTAATACACACTAGGACAGTTAAATATTTAATTAACTATACTTGATAAACCCTATGCAACTATTTAACTAGGGTTGTTACATATACCCACCCTTCAGGAAACTTCGTCCCAAAGTTAAGGTATTTTATGATACAAGGGAAAAGAAACATGGTTCACACATTCATAACAAATAACCACCATTATTAGTAAGTAATCCAGGAAACTCATTCATACTAGTGTACATGCACAAGAAATGCATGTGTAGCTAGTACATACAAGTCTCGTTCATGTACTAATATCAATAACTATCATCTCTATAGTAATTTCCATATGCATCCAATCCATTCAACAAGACTACTCATTTTATAAAAGAAAATAAACCAATCAAATGTTTGTGAAATCCTTTAATTTCAATTATCTAGCTCAACAATGTTATTTCGACAATTGTAGTTTAATTACATAATTATGAATATTCATATATATATGCATTTTCTCTTCAGAAGGAAAACAATAAGTTCCAACATAGGGAAAATCTACATACACTCTCAACTATTTCTACTCATCCTTCCTCCCTAACTTACTTCCATTTTCCATTCCTATCCTTCCTCTGTTGGACAATCTTGGAGCGTCAACTATATTGACCTAACTCCAAATAGAACCCATAAGCGGAAGTGTCACTATCTTGACCAAGCTTCCCCAGCAGGCAACTGACAATCATCATCACATGTCTAGGGGAGCGTGAGCTAACATTTTCCTCCCATGACTTCAGGTTTCGAAGGATACATGGTGGGAAATGCCTCCACCCCTCCTAATAGGACTAGGGTCCACACCCTACAATGAAATATACAGTGGCACCGTGTTGTTGGGATTTTTTTCATCGTCTATTTAGTTTTGGGCAATCTCACCACCTGAAATCTTGCACTAGTCCATATATCATAGCAATGCATCCAAAACAATATAATTTCACATACAAAGATTCATACCATATTGTTTTTAGGCTAGTGGTCATGACATCCACTTTCATCATCATTATCCCTTGGCTATTTCATAGCCCATAACCTACAAATTAGTCTGTAACACAAAATCATACATTTCTATGCATTATCATAATGTAATTGCATACAACCATAATTTCAATTCGGTATCCGCGTACCAACAACTTAAAATCGAAGTTTTCAAGTTAGAAATAGATCTCATAATATCCTATAATTCAATTTCGACACCCATTCATAAAATTATCATTTACAAAATGGATTGCATCATATCCAACATCATTCTAATAGAATTTAAATCTTCATAGGATTCTCATTCACACAATATGTCGCATCATATCCATCATTATCCATAACAATTAGACATTCAGAGAATTTACATTCACATAGTAGATCACATCATATCCATCATCATCAATAATAGTTAAACATTCATAAAATTTACATTCTCACAATATATCGCATCATATCCATCATTATCCAAATATATTTAAACATTCATAAAATTTATATGTCTAAAAGTTCAAGTGTATCATTTAATAGTTTCACTTGTGAATATAAAATAAAAGTGTGTAGGCCTCAGGTAATCCTGGTTGTATAGGTCAAAAGGTGGTGTTACATACACCCCACCTTCGAGAAACATATTCTCGAGGTGGTCAAAAAAGTGAGGGATAGTCTCATCGTAGTGTCTCGACGTCTTCCCAAGTAGCAGATCCTGGACTATACTTGTCCCATTGGACCTTAACTTGGTCTACCAAACGGTTCCTGAGCTGTCAGACTCTACGGTCCAATATGCGTAACGGTTCTACCATGAGGGTTCTTGCGTCTGATACCTGCAATTCCTTCCAAGTTAGCTTGTGTGATTCATCAACAACATAATGACGTAAAACAAATACATGAAAAACATTATGAGTTTTATGCAAGTGGGGTGGCAGTACGAGACGATAGGAAATGGGTCCAATTTTCTCTTGGATTCTGAATGGTCCTATAAATCGAGGTGACAACTTTGTCCCCTTCCCAAACCGTATGGTACTCTTATTAGGCCTGATAGGAATGAAAACCTGGTCTCCCACTTCATAACTTCGGTCGGTCCTGTGTGCATCCGCATAACTTTTCTGCCTATCCTGTGCTTCCTTTAGTCTCTGTCTAATCTGAATCACCTGTTCCTCCATCTCTTGAATCAATTATGGCCCAACTATTACTCGGTCTTCTAATCTATCCCAACTCAATGGCGTCCTCCATGGCCTTCCATATAAAGCTTCATAGGGTGGTATTCTGATGGAGCTATAAAAACTGTTATTGTAGGAAAACTCTACCAAAGGTAGGTACTTCTCCCAATGGGTTTGATTATCCATGACGTACATCCTAGGAATGTCTTCCATGAATTCATTTACTCTCTCAGTTTTCCCATCTGTTTCAGGATGATAAGTTGTGCTTAAGTTCAACTGGGTCCCCAACGCTGACTGCAAACTTGTCCAAAACCTGGAAGTGAATCTGGAGTCCCTATTTGAAATGATCTTCTTAGGTATCCCGTGCAAACAGATAACCTCACTTACAAACACATGTGCCACATCAGTGAAATCGTAAGTGTCTCTAACCGGAATAAAGTGAGCACTCTTGGTTAACTTATCAACTATCACAAGAATGGCATTATGTCTATGAGATGTGAGTGGCAACCCCACAACAAAATCCATAGAGATGACTTCCCACTTTGAAATAGGAACATCATGTGGTTGTAGGAGGCCTGCCGGGTGGTGGTGGTTGGCTTTCACTTGTTGACACTCCACGCACTTGGGGATGAAATGGACCACATTGTGCTTCATTCCTACCCAAAAGAAGAGCTTCCTCATGTCTGCGTACATCTTCTTCACACCCGGATGTGCACAATAAAGTGCTCTATGGGCTTCCTTCAATATGATGCTTCGAATATCCCCAACTTCAGGGATGTACATCCTTCCCTAATATCTCAATAGTTCATCTGCTTCCAGACTATATCCTTCATACTTTGGATCTAATTGCCTCCCACTCTGGAGGTTTGAGGTAACCTTTAAATACCAACTATCTCCTCGGAGTTGCGTCAACACATGTTCCTGCAGATTAACCTTTAAAGGTACCAAGGAGAAGACACGTGGTCTCCTACTCAAGGCATCTACAACCACATTTTCCTTTCCCTTGAAGTATGAAATACCAAAATCATACTCACTCATAAACTCACTCCATCGTCTTTGCCTAGCATTCAGATCCCTTTGAGTGAAGAGATGTTTTAAACTTTGATGGTCTATTTTGATCTCAAAGTTTCACCCCACAAGATAGTGCCTCCAAAGTTTCAGAGCTAGCATTACAGCTGCCAACTCTAAATCATGAGTAGCGTAAATATTTTTCTGTTTCTTCAACTTCCTTGATGCATAAGCTATCACTCCTCCATCCTACATTAGAAAGGCCCCCAACCCTTGCTTCGAGGCATCTGTGCAGACTGTGAAGTCCTTTTCCATATACAACACTTGTAGAATTGGAGCACTAGTTAATAACCTCTTAAGCTCGATGAATGCATTATCACATTCTTCTGTCCATTCATACATGACCCCCTTGCACTGCAAAGTGGTGATGGGTTTTTCTATTTTTGAGAATCCTTCCACAAATCTCCGATAATAACCTGCTAGCCCCATGAAGCTTCTCACCTCATGGGAATTTTTCGGCACTGGCCACTCCATAATGGCCTTTACCTTTTCTGGGTCCACAAAGATTCCTTCACCGAAAATGATATGACCTAAATAGTGCATCTCTTTCTGAAAGAAGGAACACTTTGACAACTTCCCATACAATTTTTTCTCTCTAAGGCAGGACAACACCACTCGTAAGTGTTCCTCATGTTCTCTTTCGTTCTTGGAATAGATGAGGATGTCATCTAGAAAGACTTGTACAAAACGGTCTAAGTACTTCCGGAATATGTCGTTCATGAGGCTCATGAATACTGTTGGCACATAAGTCAATCTGAAAGGTACTACGACAAACTCGTAATTCCCAAACCGAGTTCGAAAGGCAGTTTTTGGGAGATCGCCTTCCTTAATCCTTAACTGATGATACCCTGATCGCAAATCAATCTTTGAGAATACCACTACTCCTTTCATATGATCGAAGAGGTAATCTATTCGCGGCATTGGGTACCTATTTTTCACTGTAGCACAGTTCAAGTCCCTCTAATCTATACACAGTCGTAAGGAACCATCTTTCTTCCTTACAAAAATTACTGGTGCATCCCAAGGTGAGACACTGGGCCTTATTAGCCCTAAGTCCAGTAACTCTTTCAACTACATTTGCAACTCACAAAGTTTCAGTGCTGTCATCCGATACAGAGTCTTGGAAATTGGTTCTGCACCAGGTTTCAGCTCAATAGTAAAATCAAGCTCCCTCTCAGGAGGTAACCTTGGTAATTTGTTCGGAAAAACATCCTCAAATTCTGACAATACCGAGTACTGATCCAAGGAGGGTCCCTTCCTTTCATTCACTGCTTCCACTACATATATTTGACACCCTTGCCTCAAGCATTGCTTAACCTTCATAGTTGAGGTAAAGCATAATGACACCTTTCTCCGTAAACCCTGGATCTCTATTGATCTTCCTTCATCATCGACACAAAGCACTCTTTTTGAGAAACAGTCTACCAAAGCTCGATGAGCTTCTAACCAATCCATTCCAATGATTAGGTCATACATCCTGAGAGCAGTGACATTTACCTTCAACTCGGTAGTACACACTCCCAGGTCTACTATACAATTATCAACGCTAGGTCCTACTGCTTGTTTTTCCCCCGAAGCCATCTCGACTTGTTTAAATTCATCATGCTTGTAGGCTGCCAACCCACTCTTTTCTAATGCAGATGGTGAAATGAAACTATCTGTCGCACCAGAATCAAATAAAATCTTAACATTGATATGATTTAGCGTACCTGATGACTCCACCACCGTGGATTGATGTTCGGCCTAGTGATTATTAACCGCTACGTAAATCTGGTGGCTGCTACTTGCTCTTCCCATCGGGGCCTTTCCTTATTTATGCACAAATCCTGATTGTAACTCTGGGCAGTCACGCTAGTAATGGGGTCCTCCGCACCCCCAACAGGTAACATGGGATTGAACCTGCGTATTATTATGGGACTGACTCTAAAATGAGTTCCTTCCCCTGGAACCCCTGCCCCTACTAGCTGCTCCCTGAGATGGCCGTGGACCTGCCTGTGTCGTTGGTGATGAACGAGATGTTGCACTTGATGCCATTGAAATCCCTGTGGCTATTGTCCTTGGTGCGAATCTGTTACCATATGGAGGTGACCTTGAGCCCCCTCCCCTTGGAAATGTCCCAGGGGCCTTCCCCATGAATCCAGGATGATGCAGAAAGGGCGGTCTCATACCTCCAGTTAAGTTCATGTGTTCCTCCACATAACGTGCATTTTCCACAGCTTTCGCTACTGAAGACGGTTTCCACATCCACACCATAGCCCTTATCTTAGGGTTTAACCCATAAACAAAGCGTTCTTCCTGTCGTTGGTCATTATCCATATATGAAACATATTTGACCAATTCCATAAACCTAATCTCATATTCTTCTACGGTCCTGTTTCCCTGTACTAGAGCATGAAACACTCCTACCTGTTATTCCTCATAGTAAGCTGGCAGATATTTTCTTCATAACCTCTCCTCAAAAAGTTCCCAAGATACGGTGCCCGGGGTAAGATGCAGTTACCTTTCCAGGTTTCCCCACCATTTTAAGGCACTGTCTCTCAACTGAAAAATCGTTATCTTCACCTTTGAAGTGGACGCATAGTCTCTTAAGGCAAAACACCTTGTCATGCCTTCCAACCATTCTTCCGCGCATTCACTGGCGCGACCCCTGGAAAATTCTGGAAGTTTGATCTTCTACATTTATCTAGTGATGTCTTTGGGTGGAGGTCCTCCCCCTGAATCCCTCGACGCTTCTGGATTACCCGTTCCAGATGGTGGGGGCTCCACTTCGATCCTTGTTGGTTGACGCCCCTTTAAAGTCTCATTTATGGCCTCCAAAGAGCGCAGTATGAGAGCTAGTTCAGGCGATGGTGGTGGCAGCGCTGGCAGTCCCTACGACGATGCCCCTCTGCCTCAATTTCCTTGAGTCCTGACCACCCTGTATAATTTAACCTGCATCAACCAAAGTATTCAAGGTGAGTTCAAGGACATTTCACATTTTCACAACTTAAACTAGAAAACATGGTTAGGCGTAAGTTTTTTTTTACTTGTCTGTAAAAAGACGTTACTCTCTTTATGGGAGTGGCTAGGTTAGGGTTAAGCATCTAAGATTGGTGTCACTGCCTAAGAAAACTATTGATCCTCTCGCCTCGTAGCTATGCTAGTTTTGCGCCATACTCGCCAATTTCTCTAACTTACCTGCCTAGTGCGCATGAAGCCTCCTCCCGCTTATGTTGGTATAAGTCCTTATACTTTGTGTTTACAACTAATTAAGGTGACTTCCAACCTAATGTTGATGAAATGAGTCTAAGGCTATCCTTCGATGCTTGACTCGTGGGATTTCCTTGGCACCTTGTGCATATGCGTTGAATTGTGTGACTTGGTGGCTACAGGTGCGAGTCTTGAAGATTGTAAAGTGGCTTTCGGGCATTGGAGCTTAGTGCTTGTGCATTGTGGTTATGTATTGTTTCTGGACTTGTGGTCATATGATGTAGTGAGCCTGAGGCTATGCATTGAATCTTGGTGCTTGGCTTTGACTGGTGGAATGGAATGGAACTAAGTGTTAGGTTAACATGGATAATTGGAGATTATACTTCGGGATAGTATTTTATGACTATTAATTTATTTATGTATGTGAATTTATTTGTAAAGAATCATGTGTGGCACGTTGGTGTTTGGTTGTTTTCCAAGGTTTGGACTATGGTGAGTGGTCGTGGGTTCAAAACCCATCCTTCCCAA
>ML801965.1:177408-196320 GCA_009831015.1 Picea engelmannii | reverse complement strand
ATATTCCCTTCATTCATTATTAATTCCCATTAACTATACTAATCCTCCATTAACTATTAATCTTCCATTAACTATATTAATCCTCCATTAACTATTAATCACTCTTATTATTGTTTTTATATTAATTTATAATAATTTTTTTTTTATCTTATTATTATTATATTCCCTTTTTTTTATATAACATTTTTTTTTTATATCAAATTTAAATTAATTAATTTAAAATTTAAATCCCTAAATTAAAATAAAAACCCAAATCATTTAATTTATTTAGACTATCAAAATTGTTTATTGTTTTTTTTTGAATAATTGAAATTAAAAAAAAAATTAATTGATAAATAAAGGAAATAAATATATATATAAAACAAACTTACCTCGCAGGTAATAACCTAGACCTTGCATGTGATCCACATGTTACCCCCTTGCTTCCTCTAACGCCTTCCATAACTAAACCTAACCATACACTCGTTCTCATAACACTCCACTCTTTTTCCGCCTCTCTCACTATGCAAGTGCGACCAGGGTTACGGTAATGGTTGGAGTCTCCTCTCTCGTGGCTTGGAAAAGGCCTGCGGGCTGCAACTATGCCCTCACGAGCTCCTCTTTCATGGCTTGGCGCATAGTCTCTGTACATGAGGTAGGTATAGTGTTGTTGAGTTTGGCGCATTAGTTGTTTGGGCCTTTGTGAAAGCTCCACTCTCCTGGCTATCAGCCCCTGATATCGTAGTGCAAAATAATGTTGCCTCATTGTCTTTCCTCGTGGCTTGGCGCCTGTTAAGAATCTCCTTCATTAATATTTTTTTTTGTTTTATTTTTATTTTTTTTACAAGGTATTATATATGTATAAATTTATATATATATTTCTTTTTGTTGTGCTCACAGTACTCCTTCGCGGCTCTTCCTTGGTGTTTTGTGTGTGGTGCAGAGCCTTTGTTTCATGGGCACTGCATGGGGTTGGGTGCTTGGTCTTGACTTTGGTGTACTGTGTTGTTAACCTGCATTGTGTTGTGGAATGTGTTTGACATCTTGTGGACTTTGGATCTCAGTGCTTGTCTTAGAGATTGGACCTGTGGGCTCCAATGTGTTCTGCGCTGGCTTGTATGTTATCGGTTTGGTAATGACTTGCGTTGTTGATGACTGCAGGTGCGTGGTTCAATTTATGAAGAAAATCTCTCGATGTTGAGATTAGCCTTGGGCCAATATCCTCTCTTTTTTTTAAACCCTTGTAACTCGTTTGTGCGTAGGCTTTGAATGGTGTGTTGTGATGCATGTGCTGGATTGTTTGTTGTGGCTTCTCACTTGGGTGTTGGGTTGTTTGTTGTGGTTGTTCACTTGGGTGTTGTACTGGTAAATGAGAAATGCGCCAGCACAGAGAGCACGGATCGAATCCCTTCTGCATTCTCGGCATGTACAAGGCGAGCGAATTCTTTCAGAAACCAGATCCAAAACTGGTTGTGGAAAACGTCCATATATTGACTCCTCTTTTTCCATTGCTTCATTGATCTTAGTCAAAACATTCTCCCTATCACTTGCAACCTCCTCCTCGGTTGGAGTCGGTCGAATAGGTTTTGATAGAAATAGATGCAACATTTGAAAATAGAGGTTTTATTTTTATTTTTTTATAACTGTATATATATATTTTTGTACTGTTAATACTTCTATTTTTTTTTTCAATACGCGTAGTGCATGGGACATGGTCCCCTCCTCCTTGTGTCTTGGTAGAGCGTGTGGCTTCATGCTTGGCTGCTTTGATTCACATGTTTGCTTGATGTTGAGTTACTGTGGCATGCAAAAAGGTATCGGCTTCGCGCTAGTGTGTGGCTTTGGTATCTAATGACTTGGTTGCTTGCGTGTTGTTTCTAGACTTTGATCTCCACTCTAATGTGCCTAAATAGAGATTGGTTGTATGCCAATATTTTATTTTTTTTGTATTCCATTAATGCACTCTGTTACACTCTGATGAGATATAGAATGGTATCAGGCTTGGCGCTCAGTGTTGGTTTTGGTGTCTGATGACTTGGTTGCTTGTGTGTTGTTTCTAGACTTTGATCTCCACTCTGATGTGCCTAAATAGAGATTGGTTGTATGCCAATATTTATTTTTTATTTATTATTTATTTATTTTTGTTATTGTGTATATATAATCCTCTATATAAGGAAACTAGTATATATACTTTCCTAATCTTTTGTTTATAATAAAATATTGTTGAATATAACTATTGTTTATATACCTTTCATAATTTTTGGTTTAAAATAAAATATTTTTGAAGCTAATTCTTGTTAATCCTTCCTTTGTGCAGGTGAGGATTAGTAGGATTAGTAAAGGTGGTTGGAACATGGGAGTCTTCATAGGGTTTATGACCTCTAAATAAAAGGTTTGTGGGTTGTATATTAGGAGTTGTTTTTAGGGAACAATCTGCACAATTATGTGGGTGATCAAGCCCTAGGTTTCAGCTTTGAAACCGGGCTCTGATACCATGTGTAAGACCTATGTCCCCATAGAGCCTTATAAATCACAAGCTAAAATAATGAATAAAAACATATTATATCCTTTACAATTTAATCATAACCTATAATCATTTATTATTCAGCATAAATTAGATTTATTAACAACATGTAAATAAGCTTACGTAACAACCACATAACACCACATATTCATGAGAATACATAAATAAAAATACCTCTGTCTGATGCTAAATTCCCGATCTCTGGTTGTCCTCTCTGTTGCTCTGCCCAAAACCGAATCTTCCTCCCTGCCAGCTAGGAACAGAGCCTGTCTGGCTCCCTAGCTCCAGGATTCTGTGAGGATTCCTGGCCCCCAAGCCCAAAAATCCTAGCAACCTGGTGCCCCCTGTAACAGTTCACCCAAACTCCAAACCAGAAAATATCCTCAGCAGAAAATACAGTCCCTGCTCTCAAATGCTCTCCTTTCCCCAAATTCTAAAAGTGCCCTTTCTGAATGCCTCTCCTCTTCATATCCTTACCCATTCACTGCCTCCTCCTTCATTTAATGCCACCCACCTTATCCCTCCATTTACTACCTTATCCCTCCATTCAATACCCTATCCCTTGTCATACGTAAAGTTTTATAATAAATAAATTAAAGTTATTAAGCCTTTAATTCTTTACCCAAACCTTAAATGTTTTAATTAATCAATAAATAAATGATATTATTAATAAATAATCGTTATTTAAATAATACACACTAGGACAGGCCCCGGATGGGGTGACACGCGACAGAGAAGACATGCCACCCGGACTCGCACTCGGTGCTGGTTTAATAGCTTATGACCGCCACCCTCGCGTGACATTTAACGCTGATGGACGGCCATAGCAGAGGACAGGCGAAGGAGGTACTCCTCCCTCACGCGACAATTAACCCCCCAGGCGCTCTTGAATTCATAGCTATAATGGATGGATGGAGGATTAGGCAGTTTGATTATTGTTTTTACTTTGATCCCGAGCAACGGAGGAAGGCTCCTGGTGCGGCAACGACAGGGTCACTTACAACCTTCCATCTGCATTCAGGGGAGATTCTCCAGGGCGGGTGGCCTATCGGCGCTCAGCACTCGCCGCCGCTCTCGAATTGGTTCTCTTCTAACCCAGCTCGACATTTGACAGGCGTTTGCTTTGTTATAATGGTTAGGAGACGAGGAAAACCTCGTCGGGGCTCTGCCTGGGAAGCGCACAAAGCGCAGAGGCGCCGAGAGGAGGAGCTTGAACGGGCCTTGGCTTTGGCCTCTTCCATCCTCAGGAAGAAGGCACGGGTTGAGAGGAGGGCGATGCTCAACACCATCGTCGAACAAGGAGCTGGCTGCAGCAGGACTGAGAAGGAGAACGAGCCACCGGATTTGTTTTCTGGATGTGTTGTGGAGGAGGACCCATCAATGGGGGACCTGCCGTGGAATGAGAAGCCAAGCGCCATGGAGACGCTCAGCAGGCAGGACAACAAGAGAGCCCCGACAAAGAACGACGACCTTCCTGGCTGCGTCGTGGAAGAAATTCCATGGATGGGTGACCTGCAAGTCACAGATGCTGAGAAGTTGGTGAAAGTGTAGACGGTAACGGTACAGAGGAAGATAGTGGTTGGCATTGGCGAAGCTGTGGATCGGCAGACTGCTCCTCCTAGTGTCCTGGGTGGCGGAACGCATGGTCCCCTCCTCAGCGATGAACACCTAGCCTTGGTGTTTGAGCTCCGTAGCCACATTGCGGACTTGGAACACAGGGCTCTCATCATGGGCCAGTGTATTGATTTGCTTCTCGACACGCTCTCCGGGGCCCCAGCTCAGCGTAAGTGCCCCCTGTGCATGCAGACTTTCGCCATCTCGACGGGAACTGGTGGGAGCGACACGTCACCGGGTGACTAGGCTGCCCTGTTTTCCAGGTTTTTTGTCTTTATGTGTAATTGCTATAGGTTTATCTAGACCACTGGCATCTGCCCTGGTTTCCCATGGGCAGGGCAGATTTCTCATTTCTTAATGTATTACTGTATAACTGCTAGATGTTTCCCAATAATGCGAGTTTCCGGTTACCGACAGCATTTTTTGGTAATTGTAGCTATGAAGCTGTTTACTTTGTCAAAGTTTTGAGATAATATAATATAGCAGGTACTACACCTTTTTTATTTAAAAAAAAATACACACTAGGACAGTTAATTATTTAATTAACTATACTTGATAAACCCTATGCAACTATTTAACTAGGGTTGTTAAAATTTACACATCATCTTCCATTTGAATATTTTTCTTAGGAAATTGGGTGAAAATTGTCTAGTTGCAGAGGTTGTATTATGCACATAAACTTCTAAAAAATACGATTGTAGTTAACCCTGGGGAAACACTACAAGCTGGTAGAAAATAAGCAATATTTTATTTGATTCAGTGATAGTATGTGTTGGTTTGCACATCCATTGCATCTTCATTTTGGCATAGATGGCATGGTTTTTTTCTCTAAGGGGATCAACTAAGTCGTGCTTGAAAAGGTTACTTCTGTGAATCAACTATGTGGTACTTACCAGGGTCACTTCTCTGAATTGGTCATGCATGTTGTATTCATCATGCAACCTTCAATTAGATCCTACATAGCTACTAAAATATTACTCATTTTGTTGTCACTTGGAATCTTGTCTGAACTTGTCTCAATTATAGATAGGGTTTTCAGCACTAGCAAATTGTGATTTATCCAGGCATACCTATCGCCTCTAACATAGAAGTAGAGATAATTCAGGGCTAGGTTGTGTAGCTATCAATTTCTGAGTTTGTTGAACCATTTATTGTTAACTGTGCCTTCAAGTTCTCCCAAATGATATTTGTAGTCACTTAGATTGATTCTTAGCACACTAGTGGTTCTTATAATTTGATGGATATTGATGTACCGCTACATTTTCCTCTTAGCAAGAAAATTTTATGTCAAAATACAAGGAATTACATGTTAAAAAGTAAACATCTTATCAGTTTACCCAAACCATTAAGGAATGGACCATTCAAGTTTGATATTAAGCCAAGATAATATCATCATAGGAACTCTACAATAATCAAACTTATCACATAACTACTCTTTTTAGGAGATAAATTCAATTCAAAGGAATATAATATATAATCAAAAGGACATGTATATTCATCTTAGTTATGATAGGAATTTCCTAAATCTATTAGCACACAACATTCTAATGGCTATCAACATGCTGGAAAATCCTCTACTTGTTAAAGTGAATTAAATTTCACATACAATAGGCATTTCGTCGTGTTGTCAGGATTCAATACACAACATTGTAGTCAATGAAATGATGTTAGGAACCTAACCCCTCACATAGGTAGAATAATATATTTCCATGTAATAAAGGTCAATATTAATAAGGCCTAGAAATAAGGAAGAATAAGTCCAATGTAAGAAGACCTAATAGAAGCTTCATGTTGGCACAGGGGTAGACCCAGGGTTCAACGCTACAACAACGCACCAACAAAACCGTAACTACCGACCCTTTCGACAACATCTGTGAAGAAGATGAAGTCTCACCCGAGGTAGAGGAAGGGATGGTTGCAGGACTGAGGTGTATGCAACCTTAGCTAGGACACAGATATGTGATTATAATACTTGATAGAGCACTTAACACCATTAGTTCATCATTATTTAACCAATATTTACTTCGCAGATAAAATAGAGGATCACATCATTCACCCAGATCTAATGTATCTAAGCACTTAACATAAAGAAATAGATTAGATCTAGCAGATTCGAACACTAAGCAAGTTCACATAGGTCAGATATAGCATCCAGGGTCATCATAAGCACAAAGCATAAACAAATCTATCTATCTATATCAAATCACTTAGCAAGTAAAGACATAAACACATCAAAACATTGCACATAGAAGAATAACACAGTATTTACATGGTTCACCCCCACCCTGGGGCTACGACCACCAACTCTTCTTCTTTATTAGCTTCAATCAATCATCTACATGCACAGAGCCACAAAAACCCTACTCCACATAGGACAGGAGATCTTCACGCACCTCTCCAGATCCTCCTTCCCTGAGCTAGGTCTAGCACAAAGCCTTTCACAATCTGTTACAACCACTTGCACTTAGCTCTACAAGTTTCTCACAATATGCACAGAGCATATACAAACCATACTTGCACTTAGCACTTAGGTTATCGACCAGCTACTTATGTCACCTAGCTACTTATTTATACTTTACAAAATAGACCTAAACATGGGTAAACCCATGGGCCGACATCCCATACTCGTTACATAATCCCAAATCCCAAAAAGGGGTCGAGATCCCGCAATCTCTGCTTCGTCTTGCGCTTCATCTTCAAAAGGTTGTTGAAGTCCCAAAATAGGTCAAACTTGACCAAGGATCTCCCAAAACTTGGTCAAGGGCCAACACTTCCGCTTCTAGAAGGATCTTCCTCTAGATTGTTCTTTTGATAGACATATTTAGTATAAATAGGAGTCGAGGGTATGAGAATATTTGTCTTGGATATTATTGTAATATATCTCTGCTCTGTTGGAGGTTTCCCCCTCGAAGAGGCAAGTGAACATTTCTCTCAGTAATCAAAGTGCTCTTCCTGGTGTTATTTTTTTATCATTTTGGTATTATCGTGGTGTTTCTCTGGTTATATTATTTTTCATCTGCCATTTATAGATATTTATTTTTGTTTTGCATACTTTTATATCTGGAATATTACAAGTGGTATCAGAGCACCTTCCTCGACAGAAAATTGTGGGTTAATTTTTTTTCAAGGTAGAGACGTATTTCAGCATCTTTAAGCTACATAGATATGTCGTTATGCACATAAACCCACGACCAGGGATTTATACAAGTGAGAAATACAAGTGGTACTTAAGCGCACATTTGTTGGCCACCCTTGTAACCCATGTTGGTACCCCTTCGAGTGGTAGTGCATCAGACACCACCTGTATACGGATCGGCTTAGATATCCTAAAGCCCTTCGTAGATAAATCGATCAGTCGCCTGATTGCTATAGTTCCACCGATAACAACACTCGATAAGATACTATCTAGTACCTGGGTAGTAGGGTAGTACGGCTAAGGGTACGGTCTATCCTCCTTAGTTGGTGCGCTGAGATATTGGGTCGAGTAATACTGTTGGACCCCGCACATATATCAAAGAGCTATAACATAGGGAAAACTCTTGTTTATAGAACCCTTGAATACCCTAACCCTTGGGAAGGAAACAAAAATAAAACCAACAAGATCTATTGTCGTGCTACATTGTCTTTTGCATTCTGGATGCAAAATTACTACACATTTCTTCATGTTAATCATTTGGGAATTTTGTCACTGCAGTATTCTTCAGGCCGGAGTATAACTCCGCAGGAGTTAAAAAAAAAATGTATAGTGGTCCCGCCGACACACTTATTTGGGATCTATTCCATTAGATTCCCCTTTTCTCCCCGATCAAAGTCATACCCTTAATTTTTAATCCATTTTGTTTCATTGGACCTGACCCCTTCCTAGTTTCCCTATTTTGTTGCCTATCCCATTATATTTCCCTTCAAGCACTGATTGTCGTCGTACCTATCACTTCTAATTCCTTTTTTTTGTGGTCCCACCCACCCATTTTTTCTTCTTACTCGCACTTCCCCTCTCCAAATGGCCACCAATCGCAACCAAGATCTCCAAACTTCTATCAATAAAGCCCATGTCTCCTTCTCACATCTCACATCTCATATGGATTCCACCAATTCATGCATTGACACCTTGGAAGCCAACCTCACAACCCAATTGGCCTCCCTCCATACTATTGTCAATCAATTGTTGAACCACCCTACAAGTCCTTCCTCATCTGCACAACACGATGCTACTGATTCCTCTCACTTTCTGCATTTTCACTCCAACTCCTTTCATCGTGAACCTCATCTTCCCCACGTAGAGGTCAATAAATTTGATGGCTCTGATCCTACAAGTTGGGTCACTCAAATAGAGCATTATTTTTCCCTACATGGTATTACTGACGAGTTGGGCAAACTTCGCTATGCTGTCCTCTATCTAGATCCTGAATGCTGGCAATGGTGGAAATGGAAAAAAATTCATGTCAGGGGTATATTTCCTAGACCCAGTTTCTTGTTGAGCTCTATGCCTGCTTTGATACTGATACCCACTATCTAGGTCATTTTACCAAGTTGAAATAGTCAGGCATAGTGGAAGACTTCATCACTTCGTTTGATCATTTGGACTTTCAAATAGAGGGCATGTCAGATGCGTTCTTCCATGAATGCGTTATCAGTGGTCTCAAGGATGAAATATGATCCTATCTTCTCATGAACTTCCCTCCCACTTGGTTGGAATATAATCAACGTGATAAATGGGCCCAACAAGTTGTTTTTTCCTAGAACAAAAAAAACCCTTTTGTTCCTCGCCCTCAACCCGCTAATCCTAACTCCTTGTTACTCCCCTCAAGGTCCAGAAACTAACTCGGGCTGAAATGGTTGAACGCCAACTGAAGGGTCTTTGTTATAATTTTGATGAGAAATATTTTATGGGGCATAAGTGTAAGGAACAAAAACTATTTATGGCCATCTCAGAAGATGTTCCTGAAGAGGATGTGACTGTTCCCCTTGTTGAAGAACCCTCCCTTCCCGATGCCACCCAAGAACCTACTGACCCACCTGAAGTTGACCCACTTATTTCCTTGCATTCCCTCACTGGCTTCTCGTCCCCCCAAACACTCAAGCTCATTGGCTACATTAAGAAAAGTAAGGTCATCATCCTTGGTGATAGTGGTAGCACCCACAATTTTATTCATCATCGCATTGTTGAGGAAACCAATTTCTATATTCGTGGTGTCAATAATTTTCAAATCATGATAGCCAATGGTGGGTCCATGAAATTTGGTGGGCAATGTGAAAATGTTCGTCTTTAAATTGGACATTACCAATTGAAATCTCATATGTTTTCCATTGACATGGGAGGTTGTTACATTGTGCTAGGTGTTGAATGGTTACGCACTTTGGGTCCCATTCTTATGGATTTTAAGGAATTAACCATGAAATTCCAACAAGAAGGACAAACGTATCAATTCCAAGGTCTCACAGCTGGTTCTCCTGAGATCATTAGTTTACATCATATTGAAAACCTCCTCAAGAAATGCCACTTTGGTATCATTGCTAAACTCCATTCTATTCAAGCCGTTGAGACACCCTTTGTGCATCCTAACCTCTAAGCTATCCTTTCCAAACATCAAGATATTTTTTCCACCTCTCAAGGCATTCCTCCTTGTTGGCCCTCAACCAAGTTTTATGGAAACGTTGGTCATGTTTGACCATTTTTGGGACTTTGACAGGCTGGTCAAAGATGAAGCACCTAGGTGAAGTGAAGATCGCAGGAACTCACCCTTTTTGCGGGCTTTTTGGGTTTTAGGGTTTATGTAATGGATATGGGATGTCGACCCATGGTTTTACCCATGCTTAGGCCTCTTTTGTAATGTATAAATAAGTATCTAGGCGATGTAAGAAGGGGTCAATGACTTAGTGCTAATATTATCTATGTGCAAGAAGATGTGTTAAGACTTGCAGAGCTAAGTGTAAGCATTTTGTAAGTGCTTGGTGTAGACAAATTGTGTAAGGCCTTGTGCTTTGATCCAACTCAGGGAAGGAGGATCTGGTGAGGTGTGCACAAATCTCTTGTTCTATGTGGAGTTGGCATTGTGTCTTGGTGCATGTAAGAAGATTGGAAGAGACTTATAAGAAGAGAAGAAGATTGGTGGATGTAGCCCCACACTGGGGTGAACCATGTATATCCTATGTTGATGTGCTTTGTGCTATGTTATTTATGGTATTTATGTAACTACTTTCTTAGTGCACTATTCTTGATGTATGGTAGATAGATTTATGAATGCTTAGTCCTTATGATGTCAAGGAATGTTAGATCTGAGATTATTCTAAGTGATTAGAAGTATTTGATTTGTTTATTATGACGCCATTTTGTACTTAAGGTTTAATTTGTGAAGTGAATAAGAATCATAAAGTAATGCATGTTATTTTCTAAAGTGCTCTGTCAAGTATTGTAATCACAAATCTATGTCCCAGCTAGGTTGTAGACACTTGAGTCCTGCAACCCCCCCTGCCTCTACCTCGGGTGAGACTTCATCTGCTTCACAGGTGTTGCCGAAAGGGCCGGTAGTTAGGGTTTTGTTGGTGCAATGTTGAAGCATTGAACCCTGGGTCTGCCCCCTATGCCAACAAATGGTTCCATTGCTGGGACCTGAAACTGTGATTGTTGGGAACTAAAGAAAATGGAAAGATCTATGTGTAGATCTGTTGTTATAGTGCGCAGTATTCTACTTGACTTGTGAATCTTTGTTCTAAGAAAGGAACTATATATGAAGAAAAGAGGTAAGATCTTAAATCTTTGTTCTACGATAAAGGTAAGATAAGTGGAAAGTTTTTCTTTGAAAGTATGAGTCTAGGTATGTTTGATAAATTTGGTCCTATTCTGAAAACTAGGGCACAGATAAAAGAAAGAATATTTGATCTAAATAAATCTGATTGAGATAGTGAAAGATATGTTATTCCTATGCATAGAAAGAATTTTTGGACTAACAAGTGGATGCAGGATCCTGGAAAGAATTTGTGCAGATTGCAGGTCCATCACTATGATCCTAGTGCGCAGTACAGAAAAGGTTGGGGATCATTCAAAAGAAAGAGAGGATTGACACTATGTTATAACTGTAGAAGACAGTGACATCTTGGTAATGAATGCCCTGGTATAGATCCTATTTGTCTTTGTTGTAAAACTGTTGGTCATGAGGTTTTGGATTACCCTAGAATGATTGCTAAAGTTGAAAAGATGAACCTGAGACAAGAAAACTATGAAGAAGGTCAAGAAACCAAGGATATGCTAGAGAACCAGAAACAATCAGAGACTATGTTATTACAGCTGAGAGAAACATTGAATGATAACAGAGACATCAATTTAATAGAGATCTTAAAAGAGGAGTGCATAGAAACAAGAATAGGATACTTCGACATAGACTGTGTATTGGATGAAGAAACATAGGTGAATATCATGCCAGAAAGCACTTGCGAAATTTTGGGAAAGTCTGCTATGATTCCTTCATTAGGAGGGATATGATTGTTTAAAGGAAAGATTATAACCCTATGTGGAAAACTTACTCATGTACCTATGATAGCCCATGGAGCATTGACTGAAGAAGAATTTCAGGTCATTAAGTTTGTTGAGAATAACACTCCTTTGGCACTTATGTTAGGAAAGCCTTGGATTGAGAAAGAGTAGGTCCGAAAGAAAGAAGAAGAGGAAGATACAGAACAAAAAAAGAAATAATTAAGGGACTTCAAAGCCAAGAAAATAGAGAGACTAGTACAATAACAAGAGGATAATTCGAAGCAATAGAGGAATAGAGAATTGGTTTTCAAAATTGGAAGAACGCAGGATGACTTAAAGAACATATCCATGTAGGAGAGAAGAGCACCTATCCCAGAAATAGCAAGAGAGGTATTACACTCAAACCCTTTGACAGAACCTTAGCAGTGCGAAGTTACTACACTAAGGAAAGATAAGAATAAGAATGGGAAGAAGAATCCATAGAATCATATCACAGGAAAGAAGGCAAGAAAGCTCAGTAAGAAGAAGGAAAAGTTAGAAAGACTGTAGGAAGTTCCAGAGAAGAATTCAAAGAAGGCAGGCTTGCAGAACTTGAACCTCGTCAGAATAGCAGAACCGCGCAGAATGGAAGTTTTCCATGATGAATCTATATGACTGTTGGAGGAGCCTTGACCGTTAGAATGATGCTCTAGAATGGTTAGAAACACAGTTATTTCCAAAAATATCGCCATTGGACCGTTGGGACAGTGCCATAATGGATGGATTGAGGTATTCCTACCCATTGGAGCAATTTGTTACAACGTTGTTTATTTATTTTTTTGAATGCCCCACTGGGACCACTTTTTCCAAACTATGATTATCCGAGCTAACAGAGAACTGATCGCTATCGCGTTGTGTTTTTGAGACCTCACCACCCATTTTTCTTACCTTGAGTATATGTTCGCCTACCTTGAGTATATTAATAGACCTTATGGATGATAAATTTATGTCTGCAGGAGTACAGGCCTCATCATGGCTAGATTGCAAGCCTCCCCCTGGACTACACGTCGATCTAGCTGAACAATGACCGAGAAAAGAAGCAAGCACTGCAACGACCTGGTGAATGCGAAGCAGATCCCATTGGTCCTGCTCGACTACATCCTGCCCTTGGCTGACATGGTTAGTTGTGACAATGTTCCAAGAGATTTCAAGTAAACACTCATCACTGGGTACCTCCTGAAGGGGATACGTGCAGTAGGACCACAACTGGGATTGATCCCAGACCTTAATATAAGTTATTTAAACCTCAGCGACAAAAAGAATTATGCGATACTCACACCGCATCGCTACCTGAAAAAGACGACTAGGAAGAAGCCTAAGATAGTTCCCCAACCATGGATCAAGGAGATCGCGAGATCAACTATCTTAAATGTGACGAAGATCCCACACTTTGGCCGACATCAGGAGTTTAACGCGTGCGTTAAACTCCTCTTGTCGTGCTTCCATGGTGGGTATATGTGTTTGGACAGGAGCATCACTATGGATCCGACACTGATCCACCTGATCACTGGACTAAGCATGCAAGGACCAGACCCTCATAAATTATACCCAAGAAAGACATCAGATCACTCCTTGGCGCAACAAATAAAGGAAACCTATGGCGATGTGGAGAAGGGGAAGCGAGGCTAAAAGGTATCCTCCATCCAAGATGGCACAATGCACCTAGCTTTTCAACTGATCACTGGAAATATCGTCAAGACAAACAAACCAACAAAATTTATAGGGTTCGTCGTTGACCTCACAGGGAAGTGCGTCGAGGGCATGCAAATGAACTAGCCGAGCTACCTCGTCAATGAATTGGAGAAGGACTGTCGCGAAGCGTAGGACCAAGGCTACGAGTTCCACTTTAGTTGGTTGTTGATATTAATAGCATATTTCACTTAGGAGATGCCAGAGGGAGTGACATTCCCTAAAGTTGATCCATCAGAACCACTGGCCGTGAGGTTCACCACTTTGTGGTATTCAAGCGACATGGCGAATCAATGGCTATCAAATGCAGTGTTCCAAACCTACTACTTACAGCTCAAGCGAGCCATTGAATCCTTCCCCCGGATGACGCCGAATACACTCCATCGGTTCAGGCCACACGTGAATTTCTGCACAGAATGACACTTCATATATATCACCATGCATGGGGATGAAAAAAAGGAGGAGTTGTAGTCTTACTACAAATTGACTAAGGAAGATATGGAGGAGATAACCAAGGAATGGCTTGCATAATTCCTTGTACCAGTCGAGCAGAAAGATATTTCTGACCCAGATATCATCAGAAGCCCGTTAGTCACCCGAGTCAAACATGATGGATAGGGAAGAAACAATAAGAAGAATAAAAAGGATGAGTTGCAAGACATCAACAGTGAGGAAAAAGACAACACATCAGAGGAAATTGTGTCTTACTCACCTGCAAGAGGAGGAGGCGACGAAGTAAACCAAGAGGAGAAAGGGGAACAGGACAAGAAAGAAAATGGTGAAGTAACATCGTTAAAGGATCCCCTTATAGAGGTTGAGACGTCAAAGAAAAGGAAGGGTTCCCCCCAGAAACCCTCAGCGCGGAATAAATATCAAGCCACTAAGCCCCAGTCACAAAATGTGCTTATAGTGGATGATATCCAGCGCATCATCACAGTTGTTGAACATGCCTCAGAGGATATCCTGCAAAGACATGAAGCGAAGCAAGAAACACTCTATGATAGGATCGAGAAGGAACTGAAAGACATCCAAAAATCTCTCCAGTCGAGCCACGCAGTGTCCACTACACCACCCTCATCAGAGAATGTAGAATTGGGGGATGAGCCCACCCAATTGCGTAGATTAGCAGATGCAACAGAGACTCGACTTCATCAAGTACAGGAAGAAAAGGAGCAGGCCACAGAGGCCTTGAGGCAAGAAAAGGAGGAGGCCTTAGAGCAACTTCGGGTTGCGCAACAAGAAAAATATGACCTTCAGGCAAAGTTCGAAGAGGACAAAGAGAAAATCTAGAAAGAGAAAGACCAACTGCTCATGGAGAATATTGGGATGAGAGAGGTAGTGAATAGAGCACTTCACTCTGTGTTGAGCTTGGCCTAGATGGAAGAAGAAACAATCGAGAGCCAAGTGGGGAATATCGTTGAAGTTATTCAACATTCAACAGCTCCAAGAAAGAGTAGCAAAGCTATAACTTCAAGCAATGCCTAGCACTCCGCAAAAAGTACGAGATCAAAGGGAAGAAACTTCCAGGAGTGCAGTAGAAAGAATCAGGGCGTTAGCCACAAAATGCAAGGAACTCAATGACTGAAGTTCACAGACCTACGAGCGCCTTACAGAAGACCCGGAGCTGAGGATATTGGAGGCACAACTAGCACAGCTGAAGTAGCTTACGGTAGTAGAGAATATGAAAAGGTTGCAGGAGCAGTGCACAGTCCAGCAAAAGGTCATTGTCATCCAGAGCCAAGTTATGGAGGTGACCTAGAGACTCCAGCTGGTGCAGGATGAAGCCTACACACTATTTGAAGAAATCGAGGGACAAGGTGCACAACTGGAATGGGTGGTCACAACAGTAGAACAATGCCTGGAAGGGCCTGTCACCGAGCAAGTAATCCAAGAGTTCGCTAAGCAGGTGGCTCTGGCGAAGCAGCAAGTCGAGGCAGCTCGATCTAAGATCGAGACCTTCGAAACATAATTGCCTAGATTAGAGTGACTTGGGACGAGTCACAGGTGAGTGTTGGCGGCCCATTGGCCCTCGACCAAGTTTTGTGGAAACTTTGGTCTTGTTTGACCATTTTTGGAACTTCGACAAGATAGTCGAAGACGGAGCGCCCAGGAAAAGAAGAGATCGCAGGATCTTGCCCTTTTACAGGCTTTTTGGGTTTTAGGGTTTATGTAACGAGTATGGGATGTCAACCCATGGGTTTACCCATGCTTAGGCCTCTTTTGTAATGTATAAATAAGTAGCTAGGTGATGTAATAAGGGGATGATGGCTTAGTTCTAATATTAGCTATGTGCAAGAAGATGCGTTAAGACTTGCAGAGCTAAGTGCAAGCATTTTGTAAGTGCTTGGTGTAGACAAAATTTGTAAGGCCTTGTGCTTTGATCCAACTCGGGGAAGGAGGATCTGGCGAGGTGCGCATAGATCTCCTGTCCTATGTGTAGTTGGCATTGTGTCTTGGTGCATGTAAGAAGATTGGAAGAGACTAATAAGAAGAGAAGAAGATTGGTGGACGTAGCCCCACACTGGAGTGAACCACATATATCTTGTGTTGATGCGCTTTGTGCTATTTTATTTATGGTATTTATGTATATACTTTCTTAGTGCACTATTATTGATGTATGGTAGATATATTTATGAATGCTTAGTGCTTATGATGTGAAGGAATGTTAGATCTGAGATTATGCTAAGTGCTTAAAAGTATTTGATCTATTTATTACAGCACCATTCTGTACTTAAGGTTTAATCTGCGAAGTGAATAAGAATCATAAAGTAATGCATGTTATTGGCTAAAGTGATCTGTCAATTATTGTAATCATAGATATGTGTCCCACCAAGGTTGTAGACACTTGATTCCTGCAACCCCCCCTGCCTCTACCACATGTGAGACTTCATCTGCTTCACAGGTGTTGTCGAAAGGGCCGGTAGTTAGGGTTTTGTTGGTGCATTGTTGAAGCGTTGAGCCCTGGGTTTTCCCCCTGTGCCAACACTCCTTCTCGTGGTGTTCATGATCATTCCATTCCCCTTGTTCCTGGAAGTCTTCCTCCCAATGTTCGCCCTTATCGCCACCCCTTTTCCCAAAAGAATGAAATTTAAAAAATAGTGTAGGAATTGCTCCAAGCAGGTGTTATCTACCCTAGTACCATCCCTTATTCTTCCCCTGTGGTCATGGTACTTAAGAAAGAAGGTACTTGGAACATGTGTCCTGAATTTTGTGCCCTCAATAAGCTCACCATCAAGGACAAGTTCTCCATTCCTGTCATTGATGATCTCTTGGATAAGCTGAGTGGTGCTCAGTACATCACTAAACTTGATCTGCGTTCTGGCTACCACCAGATACATATACAATAAGCTGACATAACCAATACTAGCTTTCGAACTCATGAGGGTCACTATGAGTTTTTGGTCATGCCCTTTGGCCTGTGTAATGCCCCTTCCACCTTCCAAAGCCTCATGAATCATATCTTTTGTCCTTTTCTCCACCATTTTGTCTTAGTTTTCTTTGATGGTATTAACATCTATAGTAAAACTTGGAAATATCATCTTTCCCATGTGGATCAAATTCTCCATCTACTCTCGCAACACCAACTTTTCCTCAAACAATATAAATGTGTTTTTGGCACCTCAGAAGTCGAGTACTTGGGTCATATTGTTGGCAAGGATGGTGTCAAGGTGGATCCTAAAAAGATTGAATCTATGAAATATTGGCCTCACCCAAAGACTCTAAAAATGTTGCGTGGATTTATGGGTTTAACAGATTATTATCGCAAGTTTGTTAAGAATTATGGCAAGATTGTGACACCTCTCACTGCTCTCCTTAAAAAGAGTTCTTTAACCTGGAATTCAGCAGTTGCTCAGGATTTTCAAACCTTGAAGATGGCCATGTGCACCACTCCAGTCCTGGCCCTTCCTGATTTCAAAAAGACCTTTGTCTTGGAATGTGATGCTTTCGGGAAAGGAATTGGCATCGTCCTTATGAAATTGGGTTGGCCTTTGGCCTTTACCAGTAAAAAAATGTCAGAGCGAAATTTGGGAAAATCAATATATGAAAAGGAAACGTTGGCTATTTTTCATGTTGTGGATCTTTGGCACCCGTATCTATTGGGGAAATTCTTCCAAATTAAGACAGATCATCAAAGTCTCAAGTATTTTATGGAACAACACCTTTCCTCCCCCGAGAAACAAAAATGGGTGACTAAGCTCTTTGGATATGATTATGAGATCATTTAAAAAAAAGGAAAATACAATATGGTTCCTGATGCAATTTCCATAAAATATGAATATGAAGGGTCCCTTTTTTCTCTCTCCTTCATTGTACCAAATTGGCTCCAAGTTGTTCGCCAGGAATGGCTACAATATCCCAAAAGTTCACATCTTATACAACAATTGCAGTCTAATTCTCCAGTCTCCCTAGGGTAATCTTGGCTCAATGATGAGCTTTGATACAAAGGCCATTTGAATTTAAGTACACAATCAAAACTTAAATCCACGATACTTTCTGAGCTTCATGCTACACCCACAGCTGGGCATTCAGGGTTTACCAAAACCTATGACTGGGTCAAATGTTCCTTTTTCTGGGATGATATGAAACATGACGTTCTTAATTTTGTGGCTGAATGTGATGTGTGTCAATGCAACAAGGGAGAAATAGTCAAATATCTTAGCACACTACAACCGCTTCTGATTCCACCAGCTATTTGGTGGGATATCTCTATGGATTTTATTGTAGGCTTACCTAAATTGGGCAATAAATCACTCATCATGGTGGTAATTGATCATATTTCCAAGTATGCTCATTTATGTGCTCTTCAACACCCATTTACAACATCCATTGTGGCTCAATGTTTCATGGATCAGGTCTTCAAGCTTCATGGCATGCCACATTCTATTATTTTTTATCGCGACCCAACTTTCACCAGAAATTTTTGGCAAGAACTATTCAAGCTCCAAGACACCCAATTGCTTCTCAGCACAACTTATCATCCCCAGAATGATGGTCAAACTGAAGTGGTCAACAAGTGTTTGGAAACATATTTGAGGTGTTTTTCATCGAAAAGGAAAAATCAGTGCGCTCAATGGTTACCACTAGTTGAAAGGTGGTACAACACTTCTTACCATACATCTACCCGCATGACTCATTTTGAAGAAGTCTATGGAAAAAATCCACCTTCAGTTCTCTCATATTTTCTAAGTGTCTCTAAGGTCTAGGAAGTTGACCAAACGCTTACAGTTCAAGAGGCTATTCTCCATACCCTCAAAGAGAATTTGTGTTAAGAACCAAATATCAATATAGCATAGAAAAACCTCAGAATAAGTACTCAATACCTTGAAAAAGAGAGAAATTCAGATAATAAGCCTCTTCGAGGGGGAAACCTCCTTATGCCCACATAAATGTACAATTATAAGATGACTCCAAATGAAAATGTCTCCTTGTTATATATAGGAGACTAGGAGGTATAATTACAACTAATGGAATAAAGCCGACATAAATAAAATAACATTACTAATGTAATATGCCCTAATTAAGGGTTAATGAGACAATATTAGGGCTTAACATGCCCCTCCCCTTGAGACAAGTGTTGTCCGCAATGCTTGAGTAA
>ML801965.1:165556-175906 GCA_009831015.1 Picea engelmannii | reverse complement strand
TTAGTTGCCTCTGGAGTCCATGAAAATGCATCCTTCTTAGTTAGTTATGTTAAAGGTGTTGCTATTCTTCCATAATGTCTGTTGGAGCCGCCTTTGTTTTTTAGCCTTTTTTTTTTTTAATTTTATATCTTAATGCTTGAATTTGAAAGCTGGTTTTGGTATTTTCCTTTATTTTCCCCAAAATCTCAGAAGTCTTGTCACGCAAGCATCGACGTTTATCATACTCTTAAGGCAAGATTTATTTTTTTATCGTTTAAATGAGTCTCTCCTTTTTTACCTCGGGATGTCGCATGTCGGAAGTTATAGATCACATAGTTTACAAGTCCCAAGGGGCGAAACAGCGAAATAGTTTTTAAAAAAAGTTTACCCAGATCAGTACTAAGAGTAAAGATACTCTAAACCACAACTAAGCATCATTGATATTTCGTGTCTCGACGTTTGCTACCTCCAAGAGTCTTACCGTCATAACCCCGATAGCCAAAACTGCGAGATTCTTGTTTTAGTAACCCAGGTTAATGTTAAAGGTAAAAATTTTAGTTGCGGTTAAGCTCTGTCATGAATTCGCAACTCGACGTGTTTTCCCTCAAAAGCTATACCTTCGAAGCCCCGAGTCGCAAAGTTGCGATATAAATAAAAACGTAATTAATTAAACACTTAATCCGGTTTTATCTTCCATTTTGATTAGATCACATCATCACAATCTCGCGATTTCGCAACTCGGCATATGAGCCTCCCGGAAGCTATACCTTCGAAGCCCCAAGTCGTGAAGTCACGATATAAATAAAAATGTAATTAATTAAACACTTAATCTTGGTCATGTTTTTTATTAACCAAAGCTAAGTGCCGCAATCTTAGGTTTTAGAGGTTTAAAGGGTTGAAGTGAAAACTCCCGATGAGGTGAATGCTGAAAGATTAATTAACATTTAAAAAGGCCTGATTAATTAAGCTAAGCCATCATTTCCAGTGTTTTAATACAAAAATTAATATGCACAGTTTACGAGGCAATTTTAAACTTTCCTTGTGCCAACTTGCATTACGAACTATCAAAATCTATGACATTAATTGGAAATGAGGCGAATCAACAAGTAAGGATTTGGTTTTTATTGCTAAATTTATATTTAAGAACAATTTGACCGTTCTGTTCCTAAGGACGACCTAGTTTTAAATGGTCGAAGGGATGGATCTTTTATTTGTTGTCACAAATTTCATTTCTATTCTACGCAGAGCAAACCTTTCTCGAGTGAACTAATTTCTGTATGTATACATATTTTTATCGCAGGAGAGTTAAAGTAGAATCCCCCGCCATGGCCCCGTGAAAAGAATATAAAGCCACTATTGAGGTTTCAGGACAAGGTTCAGACAACGTTTCTGATACTTCACCTCGAAGTGTCGACTCGGTCAGGACCTGGTCATATATTTTTGAGGTTCTACAGTCCGAATTGGTAGATGGTTCGGATGATTCCAGTGACAATGAAAAAGACAACCTAATCACCAAATATAACATCATCATCCAGGCTCAAATGCATAAAGTAGCGGCTAGGCCACGTCTGCTCCCTTACTACGATATGGTCCGGTGGGCTTTAGACCATGTAGATATACCAACCAGAACCATCGTCAACGAGAAAAAAATCACTATTGGGACTTTCAGACCCGAACAATTGCAGGGTATGTACAAGTTTCCTACCGTGTCAGACTTAGTATACAATGTTAAATTCCTGGAAAATTTTAAACAGAAGGAATGTGTGAAATACGACAAGAGTATGTCCAGTTTAATCAAAGATTAGGTTTCACACCCTGTGAAGTTCAGGGCGGACAATAATGGTATATATTCAATATCTTCTCTGGAACCACAATTTAAATATGTAGCTATGATGACCTGCAGATTATATGGGAGAGAGGAAACCACTCATTTTTTCCTTCAGTGGGAGAGAGGAAGCCACAATAGAGGAAGCTGCCAAGAGCTAGGTGAACACAGGAATAGAACAAGCAAGAATGGCCGACAAAAAGGAAATCGAGCTGCTCAAAGCTAAGCTCGAACAAGTAGAGATGGTAGCTTAGACCAGTCAAATACAGGTAGGCCAGCAAAGAGACTTGATAGGGCAGCTACGGGTTAGATTAGAGATCATCAAAAGCCAAGTTATAAATATCAAGATATTCCAGTCATAGGCTATGGAGATTCAGAGCAGAGTTTTTGCAGCCCAGCAAAGTTTACTTGCCAAGGTGGAGACGATTCGGGACAATTGCCTGCTTATTGATCGAGTATTGGAAAACTTATATGTCATAGAGAGAGAAGCTAGAGCAGCTCGGGTCGCATTTCAAGAGGTTGTAATAGCTAAAACAAACAGGGAATCGAAAAATAGCTCCGAGTTTTCCATTTCAGAACAGACCTAAGGTAATATTTTGTTGAAATAATGGGAACACAGCATATCAGAAGGCAAATTGCAAGCCAAGAAGATAAGGAAATCATGTGAAGAGGCTTTTGGTTCTATAGATCGAAATCTGCTAGGCATTGATAGCGAGAGCAATGCTGAGACACTGAACCAAATGAACATGGCGAAACTCTCGCTTGATATAAATGAGAAAGAAGAAAAAGATTTGGCCAGAGTCTCACAAGTGACTCTGGTAGTTATAGTTCAAATAGACAAATAGATTATTAAACCAAGTGTGTGATTGTGCACTATTGACACCCTAGACCAACAGATGGAAGAAAGGTTACCATAATTAGTCGGAGATTGTTATATTTTTTAGGCCAATTGTTAAGCGGAACCTTCTAGGTTGATATCTCGGCCGGTGGAAAAATGTGTCACTTGTACCGAGCATGCAAAGGGGCAGGCTTCTGGTACCAAATAAAGACAGAGATAAAGAAACGAAACGATTGATCTCCTTCTTGTTGTAACTAAAAATCTTGGAATGATTGAGATTCCATCATATGTAAATCTGTATAAATATACAATAGAAGGAAGGAACAAAGGGCTGGACCTTTTTGGGTCGATTGTAATAGAGATTTTCTCCCTCGAGAGTTAATATAAAGCAAATCTAAAGATTCTCGATTCTGTCACGACTGTATTATGAGTTTGTTTCCTTATATTCCATATCTAATTTCATTTCATATATGTATCTGATGAATGTTTCGCTATAATTTAGTACAACCTCTACTATAGTGAATAAATTTTAGTTTTCTATATTGTTTATTGTTTTTCCTCTGTACCGACTATCAACAGGTACAAGACCAATGAACACTTTAGATTTCTATATATATATTTTATGCTTCATTAGGTTATTTCTTTATATGTTTCTTCCTCTGTTTACAGGTGAGATTCTCCCTTGATAGGAGCCTTACATGATAGACAACTTAATGTTTTCTTACACCTCATACACATTTATTAAAATATAATCCAGTTACGGGAAAGAGCCTTTGGTTTGCACCCTGTTTTCACTACCGGAGCTATAAACTCTCCTTTATATGACCGAAATCGAGACAACATCTAAATTTTTTTGAGATTTTCTTATCATTTTGTTCCTCCATGACTGTCCCTGTGACAAGACAGCCTAATATTGAACTCAAACTATCAGATCAAACACATATTGCCCTGAATCTTTTTGATACTATTATTAAAACATCCACTACCAGGCTGGAACTTGAACATTCGTGGGCAGCGATTGAAAGGGACATAAACATCCAGGAACAGTTGGAAGCTAGACAATAACCTAGAAATCAGCCCTAGCTTCCCTTTCCGAAGGTTGATATTTCTTCCTTCTCTACCCCTTACTCACTTTCGGATGCCTAGACACTGTACTTCTAAGCCTTAAGTACAGACTCTGGAACAACATCTTTTTGGCGCCGTTGTCGAGGACCGAAGTTACGAAATATTTTTCCCTGGGAAAATGACATTTTTCGTTGAAAGTGTCACCCTTTGATAGTGAACAAAGAGTGCACACCTTTTAAAGGCTTTCCAATATTTCACTTGGCGACTCCATGATTAATAAGTTGGCATCTGGTCGAAGGAATACCAGGAAAAACCCAGATGGTAAACCGACCACACTCGTTACCGATCCTGAGAAGATTTTAAAGGCGAGAGGCTCTCTTAAGCTGAACCCTGCAGTCTATCAGCTTAAATACCCACAACTGAAGACCAAGAGTTCTTCTGAACCTTCAACTTCACGCAGCCCTCTTTTTGACACTAAGGATCTAACATTAAACTGCTCCGAAGTTAGAAGTGAAACCCGTCCGATAACCTTTGTAGTACACAAAGGAAAAAGTCTTGTAGAAAATTCATCTACTGTCGATATATCATCGACTCTTCAGTTAAATTTTGCGACCTCACCCAGTCTCGAAGAATATCACACACATCCAGTTTCCACACTCGTTGGTTCTCCTGATTACATCTCTTGCAAGTCCAAAGAGCCAAGCCCTCACATCCCTTACCAGTCATCCTCGGATTTTTCGCCCCATGAAGAAAGTAAAGATTCACTTTTAGTATTCCAAAACCCCCTTTACAACTTTCCACTAATATCGATGGAAGCCACCGGAGGGGGAGGTGGAGGGGGTGTCAGAGGAGGAGGTGGAGGTGCTCCTGGGGGAGGAGTTGGAGGTCAAGGACCTACCCCCCCTCCCAGAGTGTTTGCTAAAGTGGCAGCAAGATACACTCCTTTGGTATTGTTCATTCCTCTGCACGACCTTCTCGAAAATTATATAAATTTTTTTCCAAAATTCACTGGGGAAGGAGATCTGAGCACAGCCGAACACATAATTTCTTTGATCAATTCGCAGACATCCTAGGTTTCGAACATGAAGATGTGTATTCGAGGCTTTTCGTCCAAACCTTCAAAGGTCAAGTCCAAACTTGGTTTCGGAGTCTACCTGCAGGATCTATCTTGTCCTATGATGCCTTGGAAGATGCTTTCCTTAGACAATGGGGTGAAATAAAGGACCACCTATACTATTTAACCGAGTTTGGGTCTTTAAGAAAAAAGAATTCAGAAACAGTTATTGAGTTTATTCAAAGATTCAACAAGTTGTATAACAAAATCCCAGCCAAGGTTAAACCGTCCCAACCCGCAGCCAAAGTAACTTTCGCGGGGGCTTTCGAACCAGATTTTGCACTTCTTTTATGGGAAAGAAGGGGAGCTACTCTAAACTCAATGCAAGATGACGTTGTAGAAATTGAGTCAAATATGATGGCTTCTGGTAAGTTAAAAGCTAAAGTAGAAGCGAGAAACCAAGAAACTAGATTCTTTAGAGAACAAGCAGGGTCGTTAGGGTCTAATAGATACACAGATGACAAAGTAGACGATATGGCCAGGGTAATTAAGGAGCTATCTAATCAGATATCCAGGATGGAGCTAGAACAGGCCAAAGCCGATTCTTTCACCAAAAAGGATTTCAAGAGGAATCCCAATCCCCCAAACCAGCAAAGACAGATAAAAAACGAAGATTAGAAAATACAAACTCCCCTAAAGAACGAAAATTTTATAGGAGGGAATGATCTCCAAGATTTCAAAGATTTAGATGATGATGTCACGAACTTGGGTGATGACTACACACAACCTTATCTGACTAGAGAAGATTATGAAAAATCTCTAAACACTCAACAATCGTCTATTAAAGGTGAAGAAAGAGATTATATTGACCTTTGTAGCTATCAAGAAGAAATTGATATGATAATGGTTGAGGTCCAACCTAGGTATAACTTGAGATCTAAGAGTAAGCCCATTTCAACTACTCAACATAAGAAAATTCTCCCAAGAGGTCAAACTTATGAGCCTACCGCGGAATAAACCATGTTACCTAATAGCAAAGCGAAAGTAGTAAACGCACAAGAACCCGAAGTGGGGAAGGTTGAGACTCAAACAGACAAAACTAAAACAGCTAATACAAATACACCTTTAACCAAGATCATGAGTAATAAGGCAGTCCAGACAAATAAGTTGGAAAAGAAGGATTCGGAAGTCCCACCTAGAGAAACAGACAAGGTGAGCAGAGTTTTCAGTTTTGAAAACAAGATAAATAAAATTAAGATACCAATTCCTCTGGTAGAGTTAGCGAAAAACCTAGTTTATCGAAAGAAAATTACCAAAGTGATAGGCATTTCAGAGCTAGAAAGCCAATCTGACGTTTTGAACCTAGAAGATGATAAGCCCAACATTACTTTTGGTCCACATTTTGAAGGATCCAAAGACATTGTTGCTCCCTTTTATATCACCTTAAATGTGTACGATCAACTGCTACATAATTGCATGCTAGACTCCAGAGCCTCACATAATGTGATGCCTAAAATTATTATGGACAGATTGGGCCTCTAGATCACCAGACCTTACGAAGATCTTTACTCATTTGATTCGAGAACAGTTAAGTGCATGGGAATGATACAGGATTTAGTAGTCACCCTGACACAGGTCTCAGTTAAGAGCGTCTTGATGGATGTGGTCATTGTTGATATTCCCCCCAAGTACGACTTACTGTTGTCTAGGTCACAGGGAGCCAAGATGGGGGGTTCTCTTCAATTGGATATGATGTACGCCACAATTCCTGTGTTTGGTGGGAAATTTACTTGGTTGTACAGGGAGACGAGGTTAGCATATACAGTAAGCGACCCTCAAAATCCAAACAATTTTCCTATTTACATTGCAGATCAAGATTTAGGAAATTGTATCTTATCTATTGACGACGGTTTAGATGGTTGCACAGAGGAAAATGATATAGAGCATGAAGAGTCAGGTTACATGACCGAGGATATGTGTAGCACCGGTATCTGGAAAAAAAAAATTGACGGTGCCTTGTCATGTGAAGGAGCTGGTGTAGGATTTCTTTTCGTGGCACCCGAAGAAAGGTTCGTTACCCCTTTTTCTTATAGACTACAATGGGATATAGATTATAATAACAATGTATGTGAATACGAAGCCTTGGTCTTAGGATTAGAGGCTACCAGGAGGATAAAAATAAAAAACCTAGAGGTATACGGAGATGTGGGTTGATAGTCAAACAAATAAATCAGCAATACCAGGCCAAGCATCCCAGATTAAGATCATACAGAAATTGTGCCTGGGATCTAATGGAAAAAAATTTCTCGTCTGTAAATGTCCACTTCATCCCACGGAAAGAAAACTTACAGGCGGATGCATTAGCTAAAGCAACTTCAACTTTCACTCCTCCTACAACCTTTAAATTGAAGTATCACATAGAGATAAGACACAAACCATCTATACTAGATAATATCCAGCACTCGCAGGTCTTTGAGGATGATGAAAAAATTAAGAAGTTTCTTGAAGCAGTAGGCGAATTTTCTGAAATTCACGCGGATCAAGAAAACCAGAACGACCATATATGGATCATGCAAGAAGGGAAGGACCCTCAAGAGTTCCAAGACAAAATTGCAAATCATCACATGTTGGTCCTAAAAAATAACCAGATTCTGAAAGGACTGATCCCTCTGGAAAGACTGTTTGATCAAAACTACATACCTGTAAAATCCACCTTACAACCCCAACCAGAAGTGGTTGAGGACTGTGACATAGGAACGAAAGAAGAGTCCAGGATGGTTAAAATATTTAAACTCCTCCCCCCTGAAATAAAAGGCAAGTATAAGGACCTACTTAGACAATTTAAAGACGTTTTCGCCTGGTCTTACGACAAGTTAAGAACCTACGACACTACCGTGATCGATCACAAGATACCTCTAAAGCCTGGGATCAAACCCTTTAGACAAAAGCTTAGGTAGATCAACCCCATTTTATTGCCTATGGTAGAGAGAGAAGTGAAGAAGCTTTTAGAGGCGAAAATTATAGTACCTCCGAGATATTCCGACTGGGTGGAAAACCTGGTCCTGGTCAGAAAAAAGAGTGGGGAAATTAGACTATGCGTGGATTTCAGAAATCTAAATAAGTCCTCTCTAAAAGACAACTATCCGCTGCCTAAAATGGATCATGTGCTAGAAAAGGTAGTTGGGGCGAACAAAATGTCCATGATTGACGCTTTCTCTGGATATAATCAAATTGCCATGAATGAACAAGATAAAGAAAAAACAGCTTTTACTACCCCTTGGGGTACGTTCATGTATGATAAAATGCCTTTCGGTTTGATGAATGTAGGAGCCGCATTCCAACGCGCTATGGACATTGCTTTCATTGGAGAGAGGGATAAGTTTGTAGTCGTCTATCTCGATGATTTGACGGTTTTCTCCAAATCCGACGAAGAGCATTTGGTACATCTTAAACAAAATTCGAAAAATGCCATAGGTTTGGTCTATCCTTAAATCCCAAGAAATCACACTTCGCCATGCAAGAAGATAAAATTTTGGGTCATATTGTATCTAGGGATGGAATTAAGATTGATCCTAAGAGGTTTGAAGCGATAGACACTATAAACATTCCTAGAAATGTAAAAGAAATTCAATCTTTCTTAGGAAAAATATTTTTTTTACGAAGATTTATCCCAAATTTTGCTGAAATTGTAAAATTGATCACAGATATGCTGAAAAAGAGCATCGAAGTAAAGTGGACAATAGAGGCCAAAGCGTCATTCACACACATTAATAAATTCATGGCCGAGGCACCTGTGTTAGCAAGCCCCGATTATCTAAAAGAATTTCTTATTTTCTCATTTGCCTCCGAACACACAATTGATGCAGTGCTCCTCCAAAAAAAACGAAGAGGGTTTCGAACAGTCGATCGCCTTTTTCAGCAAGAGCCTCAGAGACGCAGAACTTAAATATGATATAATAGAAAAACAAGCGTACACCATGGTAAAAGCACTGAAGGCATTTAGAACATATGTATTACACTCCAAGATAATTGCGTATGTGCCTACCAATTCTGTGAAAGATATTTTGGTACAACCAGACAGCGATGGGAAAAGAGGAAGATGGCTTGCCAAGATTCAAGAATTTAAACTGGAAATCAAACCTACTAAACTGATAAAGGGACAAGGCCTGACCAAACTTTTGGCTGAATCAAATCTCAGAGCTCTGGATATAAACTGCCTACAGGAATGTGAGGAAGACATGAACATAAACAAGCTTGATGAGCTAACAAATACAATTAAGATCGAAGAGAAGTTCATATCATCATAATGGCACAGAAACATAGTATTCTACCTGTTGACTCTAAAATGCCTGAGTGAACTATCGCCATCAAAAGCCAGGACGTTAAAGCTTCATGCGGTTAAGTATTGTATTGTCAAAAATCAACTATATTGGAAAGACCCACTCGGTTTCTTGTTAATATGCTTAGTCGAATCGGAAACATAAGGGGTTATAAGTGAATTTCACGAAGGAGTGTGTGGAGGACATCACGCTTGGAGGGCCACAGCTTACAAAATTCTGAGGGCTAGGTATTACTGGCCAAAACTTTTCTCAGACGTTAACGCCAAGGTCCAAGCCTATAACCCTTGTCAACTATTTGCAGGCAAACAGAAACTCTCGGTGCTACCTTTAGTTCCGGTCAAAACTGAAGCCCCTTTTCAAAAATGGGAGCTAGATATTATAGGAGAGATTAATCCACATTCTAGTGCCCAACACAAGTGGATCTTAACTGCCATAGACTACTTTACTAAATGGGTGGAAGCTATTCCAACCAAAAGGGAAACTAACTCGGTGGTAATAGATTTCTTAGAAGACAATATTTTGTCAAGATTTGGCTGCCCTCGAAAGATAGTCACAGATAATGCCCAAGCTTTCAAATCTATGGCTATGATCAGCTTCTGCTAAAAGTATAATATCGTTCTGATCCATTCCACAGCGTATTACCCCCAAGGAAATGGACTGGCCGAGTCATCTAACAAGAGCCTGATCAATATAGATAAGAAAGTGTTGGATGAAAACAAAAAGTATTGGCATGTACATTTAAAGTACGCCTTGTGGGTGAATCGCATAGGCACTAAAAATTCTATCGACATTTCCCCTTTTCAGATGGTATATGGGACAGATGCAGTGTTAACTATAAATTTAGCGCTCCCCATGATGAAATTATGGCAAGATCAGAAAGAAGAACCTAATCATGTCACCGGGAGGATAAACCAACTAATCGAGGTTCAACAGCACATGGTCGAAGTAGATGAAAGGTTGCAAAAGTACCAAGATGACATGAAGGCATTATTCGACCGTAGGGAAAAGGACAGAGATTTCCTCCCAGGTGATTTAGTATTAAGGTGGGATGCAAGGAGGGAAGAAACAGTGAAACATGGTAAATTCGATCACCTCTGGTACGGGCCATTTAGAGTCTCGGCTCTCGAAGGAAAAAATTCTTTCCTACTAGAAAATCTAGACGATGAAATCCTCAACGCCCCTGTCAACGGGCATTATCTGAAGCATTATATGACATAAGCAGACGCCCCAAAAAAAAAAATGTGTATAT
>ML801965.1:84705-146363 GCA_009831015.1 Picea engelmannii | reverse complement strand
TTCTTCTTCCTCTTCACAATATATGTAGAATAATTTCTTCTCACCACACTTATGTCCCTTACTGTACTTGTTGTCACAATTAAAGCATAAAACTTTTTCTTTTCTTTCCTCCAATTGTTGAGGTGTCAACCTTGCAGGTTGAGGTGCTTTAGAAGAAGGAGCATTATTCTCTCTATAGATGTTGGGATTGGTCCTTCTAGTAGCCATAGCCATATTTTTATTTTCAACATTTCTTGCCACCTTAAATGCATTCTCCAATGATTTTTGTTCCCAAAGGCGAACCTCATGTTGAATGCTATCCTTTAAAGTTCCTATGAATACATCAATCAAGTGCTCATATGGAATATCTGTTACCTTTATATTCAATCTTTGGATGTTCTCAATGTGCTCTGTAACTGAACCCTTTTGCTTGAGATTTATCAATTAACTAAAGAAGGTATTGTTCCTTGTATTCTCATAGTTTGCTATCATTTCTTCCATGAAAATTGTCCAAGTGATGAGTGATTTGCAAGAACAAAGCCATCGATACCATACAAATTGATTGGCTTCTAAATATAAAGAAGTAATTTGTACCTTTTGTGTATGTGGCACATTACATAGATCAAAGAATTGCTCCATCTGAAGTATCCATGTGATTGGGTCCTTGCCATCAAAATTCCTCATATCGATCTTAGGAACGTGGTTGGTCTTCAACCCAAAATTGGAATTTCTTCATTCTTGATTCAACTTCCTTGTGTCCTCATCATGAATTTCATGGGATACATTTTCACTTTCAAGTGTCCTCTCTATTATGAAATTTTTCAATCCTTCCATGATCTCCCCTTTTAAACCTGCCATCATCTCTTGTACTTCATATTTTGTTATTGTCTTATTTTGTAAATCATTTATGTCCCTACGCATTTCTTCACCTTCATCAAGAGTCCATGTACAATTATCTGGAGGCTTATTTGGTGTAGAAGTTCCCTTTTTGGGTGGCATGTTGGCCAAGTATCACTTTTGAACCTTGATTTTGAGGTGGTTCTACTAGACAATATTTCTTCTGTTGTATCTCCAAAGTTTTAGCCCTTCTAGGTATGAAACTTTATTTTTTGTAGTTCTCTGATATTTATTCTCTGCAATGCCACAAGTCGGATCAAAATTGGATGTGCCAAGTGGAATTTACGGTAACTTCCCCACAACTTGCTGATTTTTGTCCTTTCCGGGAGATGTCATTTGTATAGTGTGCCCCACACAAAATAATTAATATAAAATTATGAAACTTGTACCAAAAATAGTACATACTATTCACTATCCAATGCAAGAATTCTCACTCAATTTGGATACTCTAGTAAGAAGTTATGATTGTTTTACATGGAACACCTTCTTGAGACTAGTCAATAGGACTAGTCAGATACCCTATCTTCCACAGGGTGTATCTATAAATGTAAGATGAACCAGAAGCTGAAATATTTACCACATATACCTTACTAATTTCTATGAATATCCTCTGGATTTCAAGGTTTAAAACGTTACATAAAAAAAATTATAGCGAAAATTCCACAATGACTCATTTCAGTATGATTCCAGAACCCTATCTTACAAAGGCTATATCTCCGAAATTGTAAGGCCTCGGGAGATGAAATTTTAACTCAACGTAACTTGATCCATATACTAAATATCCTCCAAGTCATTCCTTCTGAAACGTTGTAGAAAAAAAGTTATAGCAAAAATACCAAGGTGTCTCAGATGTAGCAACGAAACCCCAAGACCTTGAGCTCTGATACCATATGTTAAGAACCAAATATCAATATAACATAGAAAAACCTTAGAATAAGTACTCAACGCCTTAAAAAAGAGATAAATTCATATAATAAGCCTCTTCGAGGGGGAAACCTCCTTATGCCCACATAAATGTACAATTCCAAGATGATTCCAAATGAAAATGTCTCCTTGTTATATATAGGAGACTAGGAGGTATAATTACAACTAATGGAATAAAGCCAACATAAATAAAATAACATTACTAATTTAATATGACCCAATTAATGGGTAATGATCCAATATTAGGGCTTAACAATTTGGTCATGGCCCAGAATCGCATGAAGCAACAAGCACATCAAGGTCGCTCTAAATGTCAATTTGTAGAAGGGGATCAGGTGTTTCTTCGCATGCAACCTTACAAGTTAAATTCCCTCAAGGCTGACCATTGTCAGAAACCGACACCCAAATTTTATGGTCCTTATACAGTTCTCAAGCATGTGGGAAAGGTGGCCTATCAATTATCGTTCCTAGTCATTCTAAGCTCCATCCTGTTTTTCATGTTTCCTGCTTAAAGAAGGTGATTGAAACTAAGTGCCAAACTCAAACCAACCTTCCTGAGTTGGATGAAGAAGGATCCATTTGGCTACAACCACAAGCGGTTTTGGACCATCGTGAGCCTCATCTGCATTAGCGAAGCATCAAGGAAGTGTTAGTCTAGTGGAAATATACGACTCCAACAGATGCCACTTGGGAACCAACTACTATTCTGCAGCAATTTCCTCATCTCAAGCCTTGAGGACAACGTTGTTTTTAAGGGGGCGGACATGTTAGGGACCTAACCCCTCACGTAGGTAGAATAATATATTTCCATGTAATAAAGGTCAATATTAATAAGGCCTATCAATAAGGAAGAATAAGACTTAATAGAAGCTTCCGCTTCTAGAAGGATCTTCCTCTAGATTGTTCTTTTGATAGACATATTTATTATAAATAGGAGTCAAGGGTATGAGAAGTTTTGTCTTGGATATTATTGTAATAGAGCTTTTCTCTGTTGGAGGTTTCCCCCTTGAAGAGGCAAGTGAACATTGCTCTCATTAATCAAAGTTCTCTTCTTGGTGATATTTTGTTATCATTTTGGTATTATAGTGGTGTTGCTCTGGTTATATTGTTGTTCATATTCCATTTCTAGCTATTTCTTTATGTTTTGCATACTTTTTATATCTATAATATTACAAATGAATTGAAATTTCTATGACACACAATAAAATTCATTGCATTAAGCAGTTACCTTTTTTCGAGTGCTAATAAAAATCCCATATTGTTGTGGTGAGATTTGAATAGGTAGAAAGAGGTTATGAAATACTAACTTGGCCTATCCACCCAAGGATTTTTCTCTAAAACATTATGTTGTTTTCATATCATAGGCTAGAAAATTTACATTGAACAAGTGATCCATTAACACTATATGGTCTGCCTTTAGAAGATGGACAAGCACATCAAGCCTCTCGCCTTTCATATTATGAATTTGTTGATAGTCGAGAATATCCCTTTGTCAACAACAAGGGTTACCCCTAGTAAGAAGTCCCAATTATAACTCTCACCATTTTGAATAGGGAACTCATCCATATTCTGGCTCGACAACCATTTATGGTTTGGTTTTATGGTTTGGTTTTACTGGTTGCGACCTAATCCACTGATGAAGATGAATGATGAATGGTTATGCAAATGGAAGATGTAGATGAATATTATGTAAATGCGTGAATGAAATCTAATCTACTCTAAACCTATTCTAGCCTAGACATGAGCGGATTATTTGTAACCAAATGAGAAATAACATGAAACTTACTCTATCAATAGCTTTACCTAGATAGTTGTAATAAAGAAATAAAGTTAGATAACACATGCACATGAATATATAACTAGAATAGTCTAAGTCACTATATCACATACATTGACAACTCATATGATCGGGATATAAAATATGAGAAATAATAATAAAACTGTAAGAAATACATTAATTGCATCAGATAATTCTATAAGCAATCATGTTATTACATCCTATGTGAACAATAAACATTTCTCTATAAGTAGTTCACAACAAACAACAATGCACATAATTTGTTCTCTCTATCCAAAGTTGGCACTGAGGGCTTCTTAGTATTAGTAGTTTCAACAATAATACAACCAAGCTCCATGGAAAAATCCTCAATTTTAGCTGACAATGTCTTCCCAAAATAGGTCAGAAATGTACAATGTTTGAAGAGTGTTGGTTATTACTTCTCCCATACTATTTGAGTTGTGACCCAGGGTTCATGTCTTTCAGGTTTCCAACAAAGCCTCTAAAACTATCGTCCCTCCTGGTAAAACAGGAGGCAATACAACACATAGAATGTGCTATGAAGTCTCACCCGCGATAGATTTAATGGGTGGCTGCAAGACTCAGGTGTTTACAACCATGGATTGAGTATGTGATATGAGAGATCGACCATTGGACCATTAATATAACTGGTAAATGCAACCTAATCTTATTCACAATTATCTAGTAACCCATTCATTCATTAAGCATAACAATTAGCCATTGAAAATAGAATAAAGATATGCATGCATTCGTCATATTACATAGATATTACAGTAGTTCACCCCCTCCTAGGCTATGTCCACAAAGATTTGGCTCTTGGCTCTTGTATTGTGGTAGTTCTGCATCTACGACGTCGTGCACTTACAACTCTCCTCAGATGGGTAAGATCTATATGAGGTGAACTAGATTGCACCAAGCTCCTCAACCTGCAATCTAATCCTCAAGATCTACCTTCTCTTCCCTCCTTTTGCTCAACAACTTAGAAAATAGTTCATAGAGAAAAATGTAAACCCGAATACTAACTTACTCGGAACAACTACAAACTCAATAACTTCTTAACTAGAAAACAAAACCACAACCACAATAACAACAACTACCTTTTATAATACCTCAATATTGGTATTTATACATATTTGGCTCTTTAGCCATTACAATACATTAACAAAACCCTAACCCTACTGACATTAGGTCTTCCTCTCATGTGCACGTGTTGTTCTTCCTTCCATCTGTTGCTTTCCTTGTGCACGCTTTCTTGCATGTGCGCATGCTATGTTTCCTTCCAATTGTTTCTTCACTCTTTGTACACTTCCTTTCCCCACGATCATCCTTCTTTCCACTTCGGCCTGCTGCCAACAGGCCCCCAACACTAACATGTGGCTCATCCCAAACCTCCTAATCCTTCTGAGCTTCCTCGATCTCCTTGGTGATCGTCTGGAACCTTTCCTTGAGCTCTGTTGCCTGTGTTTGTGCCTGCACAGTCTTCTCCTTGATTGTATCCACTACCTGAGATGTGACTTCGTCACTAACCAATTCCATGCATTCTACATGGGTTTGTGCTATCTGTGTCTTGGCTTCCTCTGCTTGTGCCAGGACTTCTGCTATCCGCTCTTGCAATGGTTCCATTTGATTATGTCGCTCATGTTTCTGTGTTTGTGTGGTAGTTAGCTCTACCTGTAATTTATTCATTTCCTTTGTTACCTTGACATGTTCTATAACTGGCATTGTATTCTTCCTCTATTTGAGTTCTTAAACCTCTTCATTGATCCTTTCTTCTTCGTTATCCCACTTTTGGATCTGTTGATCCTCCTCTAAGCTTGTCCAAATTTGTGCTGCTTTATCAAACAAGTCCGCTGTTGTGTTGACCTATTGTTCTATCTCCTGCAGCTGTGTTGTTGCTTCATGTTTCCTTTTCTCTTTGACTACTGGTGGAGTGGCTGGCATGAGCTACTCTCGGAGATTCTCGATCTCCTTCTGATATTGATCGATTTCCTACGCAATGCGATCAATATTTTCTGTTGTTGTGATTTCCTCCCTCTGCGTGGATTGTGGAATCTTCTCATACATTCCTGCCACTTTCTACTCTAATCCTTTTATGTTCTCCCTTTCTTACTCGGTCTCAGACTTAGCCTTCTCATAGACTATTTCCAGTGTGTCTCGTTTCTTTGTTTCCTTCTTCAATTCGGTTGAGTCTCTTCGTGCGCTAGATTGTAGCTTGTGGTTTATGCTCACTTGCAACCTGTGTAGAGCTCCTAATGGTATTCTGGTCAACACGAGTTGAATTTGTCTTAAGTCCTTCAAGGGTTTCTGCCCCACAATTTCATCCTTGCGCAACATACTAGGGTTGATATGGAATGTTGCGTGGAGTTACAGTATGGCTTGGACTGACTCTCGTTCTTCTTCTGGTAGTCCTCCTCCTATTGGTAGTGTTGATGGTTCAATTCCCTTGTTGATTGTTGTCGGCCCTTCCCCAATATGCTTGACGAGATGTTGTATATCTTCCAACTCCTATTGGATCTTGTCCCTGTGGTTTGAAGCATGGTTGAAGTCCTCAGATAGACAATCCTAGACTATTCGGGCTATCATCTCCTTGTCATCCTTCGTGATCATATACTCTAGTGGTGTTAGTTGTGCCTTTGATTTCTTGTGCGTGTCTCATGGCTGCGTGGCTGGTCTCTCATTTCCCCCTGGTTCCTATATGTCGGGATTTGGGGCGGCCTCCTACACTCCCTCATCTTGTTTCTGTTATTCGTTAGTCAATTGTGTATGCTCCTTCTTCTCCTTCCGAGTCCCTTTCTTCTTTGGCCCTTCGTGTGTCTATGGTGTCTAGCCTTGGCCCATTATTTCTCTCTTAGGCACTTGGATTTCTGGAGGTTGTGTTTCCCCATGCTCTGCCTCTTCTTCTTTTGTTCTTTCTGGCACTTCCTAGGTGATGGCTGGACTTCTCCATTCATCAGGCCATTCAGTGATGACCATGTCAATGTCACCCTCTGTGATACAATAGCACATCTGTAACCACTATTTATCTGGATCCTTCCTTGCCTGTATCCACACTATGTGTCATGTGGCCCAAAAATTGGCAATGTCTACATATCGCATGACATATTCTAGTGTAATTCGCCACATCTTGGAGATGAATTCCTGTAGGTCACATAGGCACCCCTACAAAATGGACCCGTTCTCCTTCTTGCTCCTTGATTTTGTCCTAGCTCTGAGAAACAAGTACCTCGCTCCCTGATTCGACTTTGGTATGGTACAAAAAACTACGTACCTTGGTTCCCTCCATCCCAAGAAGGTTATTAAATGTGATGAGCCACAAATAATGAAACTCTATGCCTAGGCCCTGCACATCCTTGCAGTCTTCTAGGAACAATTTAAATAGGTATGACGCCCAGGTCATTGAGGTGCCTTCCGCACACTGGGCTGCAACTGTAACAACTCCAATTGGTACTTCCTCTCTACAACATTTCCTTAGCAGTTTGCAGGCTAAGATTTTCATGCCCAATTGTGTGGCTGCAATGTTGATCCTCTTGATGATGATCCCTCTTGTCCTCCTATCAATGCCATACTTCTTCTTCATCTCTTTTGTTAGCGCTTTCTCCTTGGTTTTGTCATCGAGAAACAATGCGGGATCCATGCCCCGAATTGGTAACCCTGTTAAATTTGCAATAATCTCAACGGATATGGGGACGGGCTTGTCCAGCCATATATCCCCTCCATGTATGACTACTAATAGTTGTTTGACACATGTTGTTGTGTACTGACCTCTCCCAAAATGTGGTAGGTCCAACAAACCTAAAATTCTCATTTTCTCCAGCCCAATTTCCCATTGGTATGGTTGATCAATCAGTTCTCCGACTGGATTCGTGCCCATAGTCAGTATAAATACCCTCTTTGCAAGTTTCAGGAACTTGTCTTCATCTGCTACATCATAGTCAAAGTATTTGAGCTTCCCGACATAACCTAGTAGCTTCGGTCCTACCTGTACTCCCTCTGGTATGCGTGGTAGAACAATTTTTTTTGTTGGTTTCTTGCGGGGTGACCTTGGTATCTGTTATGGAGCCTGGCTCAAAGTTCCAACAACTTTCGGTTTCTCCTCCGTATACCATTTCATCCAAGCCGAGACATCTTCGCCCTTTTCCCCAGTTGGGTGGTCTGAGATGGTCGTTTGAGACTCGTCTGGATCAAATGTTATTGTTGTCTTCGACATCGTGCCATTAACTTCCAGAGCTACTTATGTATTCTCTGGCTACACCTCCTTCAGGGTTTCTTATTCCTAGTTATGTGGCTCCTGCACCTCCATTGGTATCTCCTGACTCATACCCTTCGATGCTGGCTGTGGGATTTCTTCCAGTATCGGCATGGGTTGTACTGGTATTTTCTCTGTAGATGGGATTTCGTCGATGTTAACGATCTTTGGAAGTTGTTGTTCACCCTCCTCTACTTGTCCTCATGACCTGGTTTGAACTCTGGATCTTCTAGCGGTCTGGCTCGCTTCTTGTTGCTTGGGCAGTGCCATGGTGGTGAATGTCAAATGGTTGCTCGACTTGAACAGTCTCTGTGGTCTCTATGAACTCTCTCTGTGTTATTTCACCTATGTCACTATCTGTCTGTTCTCTCTGTTTGAATAGACTATTGGCTCCCACGTCCGTGTGTTGTATGGATTTCCCATGAAGCTTGTTGAGTACGCTTCCTTGGTTATGGGTTAAATGCACCTTGATTATCGGTTCAATGCATGTCTGGTGGTTTCATACTTGGTATTACTCCTGCTTTGCCACCTCCAGTTGGCACAATTAATGTGATGTCCCATCGGTCCTTGTCGTCTTTTAATTCTCCCTAGTGCTGTCAGGTCATTATGATTTTGCCGAATTTCCTTTTCTCGCTTGTTTCCCTTTGGATGTGGCCGTTTTATTTCTCCTTGCTAAATGTGCATGCCTTTCCTCTATCTAGCACACTGAGCTTTCTTTGATTCTTTTCTTTCTTGTTCTTTTTCGATTTTGATTGATTTTTTTTTTAATTTTTTTTTTACTGCGCCGTGGATGGTCAACTTTCCTTGTATAGCTTCAGTCGGTTCCCATTGATACTTCCTCTAATTTTTGTTCCTGATAAGTCTCTTAAATGTACAACTCCTCCATCGGTGATAGATTGTACTTGGTATGGTCCTAACCAATGCATTATGAGCTTTCCTGGGTGTTGTAGCGATTTGTTGTCGTACATCAGCACTAGATCTCCTTCCTTGAACATTTTCTTCTTGATGTGTCTATCATGCCAAGCTTTGTCTCTTTCTTTCTGAACTTGTTGGTGGAATCCTACCAAGATTCGGTTTTCCTCCATGGTCAATAACTAATTCAGTCTCTCCTTTACTGTGCCTCGGTCTATCATTTGTGTGATCACTTCTATGTGCAAGCTTGGTATTAAGAATTCCAATGGAACCATTGCTTCTTTGCCATAAACCAGTTTAAATGGTGTGTGCCCCATCAATTTTTTGCATGTAGTCTTGTATGCCCATAATACTGCGGGTACTTTGAGATCCCAGTCATCCATGTTGATGTTACAGATATTTGTCAGCACGTTCTCCAGAATTTTGTTGAAGGCTTCCATTGTGCCATTTGCATGTGGATGATACGGTGTGCTATTCTGGTGATGGAATTCAAATTCTTCAGTCATAGTGTTGATGGTTTTGTTTATGAAGTGCATGCCTTCGTCTCTCATCAAAACTCTTGGGCACCCAAATATCGTAATGAATTTTTCAAATAGAAAGTGTGCTTTTGTTTCTGTGCTGCAGTATTTTACTGGTGCGGCTTCCACCCATCTTGTTAATTATTCCATCGTGGTGATAATATACCTTGCTCCTATTCTTTTATATGGTGGGTTGATTGGTCCCACAAATTCTATTGCCCACTTATCAAATGCATGTAATGTTACTTGTGGTCGTAATGACATCTCATCCTTTCTGTTGGGTTTGCCTACCCTTTGACAAGCATCGCATGTTTGACAGTACTCCTTCGAGTCTTTGTGAATTGTTGGCCACCATTGTCCTATGTGTAATACCTTTTGCGCAATAGATTTACCTCCATAATTCCCTCCTACTATTCCCTCATGGGATTCTGCTAAGACTCTGGGTCTTTCATGCTCTAACACGTATCTTTGCAAGATGTTATCTGTGCCCATTTTTAATAAATGTCATGCAATTAGTTGATAATCTGCAATGCAGACTACCAAGTTTTTCTTCTGCGTGGTGTTATATTCGTGCGGCGCAGTACCTGTATGCAAGTACTAAATGATGTATGTGAAATATTCATCAGCAACCTGTACTAAGAATAACTGTGCATCCAGAAATTTGTCTTCGAAGTTCATAGGTTCTTCTCCATTTATGACCCTTGATAGGTGGTCAAGTCCTGCATTCAATTTTCCTGGTTTGATTACTACTTCAAAGTCAAATTCTTGAAATGGTACCAACCATCGACAGATTCTCCCCCCCAACACTGGCTTTTTGACTAAATATTTCAGGTCTGAGTGATTTGTAAACATCTTAAAGTGGTTCCCCAATAAGTAATGTCTGAACTCCTGAAGTGCATAGACCATAGCTAGGCCTTCCCTTTCGATCGTGTTATAGTTATGTTCTGATTCTGATAATTTTATGCTCGCAAATGCTATTGGGTGATCCAAGTCTCCCTCTCTTGGCTGCACCAAGATAGCTCCAAGTGCTATGGCTGATGCATCTACATACACGTGGAATGTCTTATCCAACTCTGGAAATACTAATATCGGTGCAGTAACCATATTTTCCTTCAAGTATCCAGACCATGTTGACACTCGTCGTTCCATTGAAACTTAATATCCTTTCTTAACAATTTTTCCATTAGTGCAGTGATCTATGTGTATCCTTTGATAAATTTCCTATTGTAGCATGTGTGTCCTAATGTCGCTCTTAACTGACAGACTATTTTTGGTGTTGGCAAGTTAACAATTACTGCGATTTTTGCAAGATCTACTATCAAACCTTGTTTGCATACTATATGGCCCAATAGTATCCTGAATGGTGTTCCAAATATGCATTTTTTTATGTTCAGTGATATGTGACACTGTCTTCATCTTTATAACATCAAGTGTAGGAATTCTACATGATTTTTCAATAAAATATAGACTGTCCAATCATCTGGGTATACTTCGAGAAACTGGTGGATGAATTCCTTAAACACAACAATGACTACTCTGGAAAATATTGTTGGTACATTCTTCAGTCCAAACGACATGACTGTGTATTGGTAAGATCCCCATTCTATCGCAAACATGGTCTTGTATATGTCCTTATGTCCTATATTAATCTGATGGTAGCCTGAGAATCCATCAGTGAATGAGTAAGCTTCATGTCCTCCTACATTCTCTAACACATCATCTGTGAAAGGTGTAGGAAATGGGTCGTGTAGGCATGCATCGTTCAACTTCCTCAAGTAGATGCATATCTTGATCCCCCCTTGCTTCTTGTCCTATACTACCAATAGGCTTATCCATTCTGACTCTTCGACCAGTTCTATGATGTTGACTTCGAGCATTCTATCGATTTCTTCTTTGAATTTATGTTTGTATATTGGGTTTAGTTTATATGGTCATTGTCTGATCGATCTTGCTTCTGGTCTGAGTGGTATCTTCATATCTCCTAATTCTCCTGCTATACCCTTCATATCTATAAAAGTTGTAGGAAACAAGTCGTTGTATTCGCGCAACATCTCTGTGATGCTTTCCATTTTTTGCTCATCCCAGTAATCTCCAATGCTCGCCATTTTGGGATGCTTGGTTGTCCCAATGTTGACTTTATTTACTTTGATTGGCACAGAAATGACTTCTGATTCTATGGGTGGGCCTTCCACATCTCTTTTTCCTTCTTCTTATTCAATCTAAATATCGCACGGATCATCTTCATCTGGTGCTTCCTCTTGTACATGGTAACATGACAACAGGTTCTTGATTGTCTGTTTGTTCCGTTGTTGTTCTTCTGTGATCAATTCTACTTATGGTTCTTTGACGAATATTACTCCTCTTATTTGTTTGAGAGTTGCATCTATGTTGGGGTTCTCATGTTCGAATGAGAAAGTGATTGAAAAATTTTGTTGCAATGTTGTCCATGTCACAGTTCCCTTGCGCAATTCCTGGTCTGTATACCAATTCGTTGGTATTCCCTCTAGGGTGTGTATGAAGTGATGAGGCCATTCTTCTGGGGGTATCATTTTACACAGTAGTCTACACGCCTCCAAGTGTTCCCCTAGTACCCCATGTCCATCATATTTCTGTTTTTTGTTATTTTTTTGTTCTGCGTCGAACTGTATGCGCAGTAACTGCTTGCATTGGTACCAGTCTATAATTGTCTCCTTGTGCGCACCCCACCATCTTGCAAGTGTGGAATTTAGTGCTAAATAAAGTGATAACAATCTCTGGTTCTCTAGCATTGCATCTTCATATTGTGCCAAGAATGTTTCCAAATCGTTTATTCCATGGAAACTGGGTGGTTCTCTGATTTATGTGCCTACCCATCTTATTGTGCGTTCTATTCTTGCACATCTTCTCGTGGATACTTCGTGTAGCCTTTGCTACTAGTTCTCTAAACCAGTGTATGAATCTGTCACACATGACGTAATGATTCACCAAATGAGTACTCCATCTGCAGTTGGGTTTACATAATCCTCGTCGCGTGCAGTTGTTCTGTACAACTGGCCTATTTCCTCTAAATATAGGCAAGTGGATTCTACAAACCTCTCTCCTTCTGATGGGTATAATGGTGTTATGACCTTGTATTCTCCTGACTCAAATGTCATTTTCCTCATCTTCAAATTGATTATGGCATGGTTGTCAAATGCCCAATCCAGACCAAGCAATGTCGGGTAAGGTGTTGTGTCGTCCACTATTTCAATAACTTCAAAATCTTCTTTAGTGCACACTCCATCTAGGTGGACTGTCACCCCTTTCATTCTACCTATTGGTAAAACTCTGTGTTGGTTTGCTAGTTTCAGTTGAACAGACGAATATCCTAATGTAGGTTCTCCCATGCATTGCCATGTTTTCTTTGGTAATACGTTAACTTTGGATCCTAGATCTAGTATAATTTCTCCCATATTGAAATCTTCGATGTTAGCATTCAGTCTAAAATCCCGACTTGTTCTTCTTTTTGTGTGTAAGTGATTAATTGTTTTTGGTTCTATCTTTTCTTCCATCTCGCTGCTACATTTTTCTAGTAGGTTTTGCAATATTTTCACAGATGATGGGTCACCTAATATCTTTACACATGATTGCAAAAAGCCTTTGATGGTACTTACTTGTTCCATGGGTTGCATCCCGTTGGTATGATTCAATACTAGAGGCATCTCGTATTCTGGTGCTTCCTTGTTATGCTGCATAGTTGAAGTCAACGCTATGTCCTCCTTCTAAAATTCTTGTCTGCCTTCTTTGAAAATCTCCTTTTCCTTCTATGCGTCGAACTACTTCCATGGTTCCATATTATTCTTTACCCATTGATTCTGCGTTGGTTCCTGTCGAATTGCATCCATGCCTATTTTAGCTCCTCTGTGGGTAACTATGTTGATGTTCCGTCCTTCATCCCTGGTTTCGGTTGAAATCCACTGGACATTATGGTTATTATGGTTCCTCTTTTCCTGAATTTTTACTAGCAATGTTGGACATTCTTCTGTATCGTGGTCCGATGAGCGACAATACATGCAAGTTGTTGGTGGAAGAGGACATTCTCTTGCATAATGTCCCAGTTGCTGACAATGGTGACATGTGACTGGTCCTCTACCTCATCTAAAACCTCCTCTGGCTCATCCTCCTCCTCTGTATCCCACTCGGTCTCCTCGCGACACATTATATTGAGGTGCCTGATTGTACTACGTGGTATTGTACTGGGGTTGTGTCATATTGTACTGTGGCTGAGTGTTGTTGTATGGTTGTTGCGCAATATTATAATTTTGTTGTGCAGTGTTGTTTGGAGTTGGAACTTGATTAAACTATGGTGTTTCTTGTCGAGTCATCATTTTTTCCTGTACTCTATATGTGTCTGATGTCCTTTCTCGCATCAACTCCATAGTTCTACAATCTTGGTCATCGTGGCCCACTGACTTGCAAAAGGTGAAATATGAGATCTTTGGGACTGTTTGGTATTTTTGCATCATCATGCAGTGATAAGGGTCGTGACCCATTTTATTACAGATTTCGCACCATAATCCTCCCATTGGTAATGGATTCAGCATTCATGTTGCCATATACTGTGCGAACATTGGACATTCGTTCTTGTGGTGTCCTTCTGTCCTACATGTGGTACACCAAATGACTTCTCATTTGTCCTTATTCTTGTTCTGGTTCATATGAAATGTTAGATTCTTCAAATCCTCCTTGAGTTCTTGGATAGCTAGGTCTGTCTGTTGGTACTGGTTTTCTTCCAGTTGGAGGGATGCATGCAGAGCCTCTGCCTACGTCTGAAATTTCTGTTGTCGTAAGGGGTATTTCAAATGTGGGAGTAATGAGTTGACAAACATGTGTCAATGTTGCATATCGGTCATGAGATATTTTAACTTTCCCTTCAGTCACTTAAATCTCTGATCAATCTCCCATACAGACTCTCCTGGTTTCTGTCTGATTTCAATCATCTCGTTCATGTACTGATCCTCATAGCTCGGCTTCTGGAACTCATTTATCAGTAACTTCTTGATGTCTTTCAGTGTCCTTGTCATCTCAGGGGCACTGTTTGTGTCCAGACTCATGTATTAGTCTAGTTCGCGGTCTCTGAGTGTGATTTCTAGATGCACAAGTTTAGTATCCTCATCGGTAATCTGTTTTGCTTCCCAGATCTTTGCACAAATGAACAAATCTTTCTCAGGGTCTTCTACTGCTTCTCCCCGAAATTTGGGTAACCTGATGGTGGGATCATGTCCGTCCATCTTGAATGTTGAACTACTGCCTTGGCGCGGTGTAGATACCTGACTAGTTCTACCTGAACAGGTTCCTCCAGTTGTTGCTCCTTGTGTAAATGTACTTCCTGTTTTCAGACTTCCTCCAAACTTCGATTGTCTAAATGGTGGTATTCTCTTTGGTGTATTAGTCGCACATGGGTTTATGGGTTCCACATTGAAATTAATATGTATAGGATGGTTGTCTTATCCTCCTGCTCTTGGACCTCTCATCTTCCTCTCATATGTTGCGCACATGATTTCCTCAATCTGCTCCACAGCCCATATATCCTCTACCTCTTCCTCATCATTCGCCAAGCCTTCCCTCGCGGCTATGTCTCTCTTCTTGGTATTCATCTTGTATTGGTAGGGTATTCCGCTACGCATCCTTCCCATTGACGCTAAGCTCCACTTGATCTAGTCATCGTCCATCATGATTGGGTCCAAGGGTTCCTCCTCCTTTCCTTTATCCTCACCTCCTTCCATTTATCCTTCCTCTGTCAATGCTTCCCCCCCTTCCCCCATGCATGCAGGGAAGTTTAGTTGTTTGATCCCATTGTCATTACACCTTTTTTATATAGCAGTATCTTAATAGAAGTATACAGTGATCGAATGTACCTTCCTCGAGGTCTGCATAAAAATTCTTCCTCCACTGCGCTGTATGACTTTGTTGTGTCGACTGCAAACTCTGTTATGAAGCCTGGGACAATACTGTCGAGCCAAAAGTCTACTGCGTGGGTGAATTTGTTGTTCACCTGCTGCAATTTCTCAATCTGTACTGGGGTCCAATCTAACTATTGAATGTGGTTCATCGTGTGGTTATCGTTCAATTTTAGTATCCACACCTGTAGTAGATGCTGAAAATCATAGAAAAGTACTTCGTGAAAATCGGTAAACACGTACTTCTCCAAATATTTGTGAGGTGTTATTCTAGGGTTTCTATTTTCTTTCTGTGCAAACTCTAGCTCTTTTTTTCTCAACCAGATTTCGTTCTCTGCCTTTTTGGGGTTCCACAGTCTCAACATTCCCTTCTACTAGCTCATCAGTCTCTTCCCTAACCCTCTCTTAATCTGCCTCCGACAAATATTTTACAAATATTCTCTACTCAATCCCCTCTCGTTCCTACCAACGACAATGGAACCATTTGTTCTGAGTTGTGACCTAGGGTTCATGTTTTTCAGGTTTCCAACAAAGCCTCTAAAACTATCGACCCTCCTGGTAAACTAGGAGGCAACACAACACACAAAATGCGTTGTGAAATCTCACTTGAGATAGCTTTAATGGGTGGTTGCAAGAATCATGTGTTTACAGTCATGGATTGAGTATGAGATATGAAAGCTCGACCATTGGACCATTAATAGAACTGGTAAATGCAACCTAATCTTATTCACGATTATGCAGTAACACATTCATTCATTAAGCATAACAATTAGCTATTGAAAAGAGAATAAATATGTGCATGCATTCATCATATTATACAGATATTACCGTGGTTCACCCCCTCCTGGGCTATGTCCACAAAGATTTGGCTCTTGGCTCTTGTATTATGGTAGTTCTGCGTCTACAACGTCGTGCGTTTACAACTCTCCTCAGATGGGTAAGATCTATATAAGGCGAACTAGATCGCACCAGGCTCCTCAGCCTGCCTTCTAATATTCAAGATCTACCTTCTCTTCCCTCCTTTTTCTCAACAGCTTACAAAATATTTCATACAACAAAATGTAAACCCAAATACTAACTTACTCAAAACAACTACAAACTTCGTAACTCCTTAACTAGAAAACACAACCACAACTACAATAACAACAACTACCTTTTATAATACCTCAGTATCGGTATTTATACATCTTTGGCTCTTCATCCATTACAATACATTACCAAAACCCTAACCCTACTGACGTTAGGTATTCCTCTCGCATGCACGTGCTATTCTTCCTTCCAGTTGTCGCTTTTCTTGTGCACGCTTTCTTGCATGCGTGTGTGTTGTGTTTCCTTCCATCTATTACTTCTCTCTTTGTACGCTTCCTTTCCCCATGATCATCCTTCTTTCCACTTCGGTCTGCTGCCAACAAAGAGCCAAAAAACCCTTTCTTTGGGTAGGATTCTAGTATTTATTGAGGTTCAATAGGACTCTTGACCTTTCTACTACCCTAATGACCTTTCGTTTACCACCCTTTGTGATGATGAGAAACAAATACAACAATTATATCTCGAATTTGTCTTCTAGAGCTGGTGGTCCATCATAGATTTTGGCCATACATACCCTGCACATCACTAAAACTGGTCTGGACATGATAACATATTTGTTATCCACGCTTGACAATCAATCTTCATGGGTTTTATATTTCCTCTTCGGGCATTTTCATTAGGTTTTCCTTGCGACTTGTCCATCATTGTGGTAGCTATTGTTACTGTTGCTTTGTCGTCCTTGGCTATAGATCACATTACGGGGATGTTGAGCATGACCTCTTCTTAGAATTGGTTATCTAGCACCCTTTAACCTGCAACACATGAGTGATCTCAGATTAATCTCAAAATAAACTATTAAATTCAAGTATTTGAACCCATAAACTGAAACACTAAGTAATTCATATTTCGTGTAAACTTCCATGTATCATATTCTTGGTCTCTCTGCTCGTGATTGAGGTGTTGTATCCTCTAGGGGATGTCAACAAGGTGCCAAGTCAGAACCTTGGAAAATGAAGAAAGTAGATGAGGAATTTATTAGGTCACATAGATGTGAAGTTATAGATCTTTGAAGGACCTTTTCAATAGTATGAAGAACGTGCAAAATGGACACCCGAGTGAGAAGTTATGGTTGAAATAAAGAATGCAGTCTAGATAGGGTTCCTGCCCCTGTTACAGAGTATTTTGTTAGGAATACTTCTTCGTTGTGTACTGGAGAAGTTTCTAGTAACTGCTCCGATCAATATTGGGACTAGAATTCACAACAACTCTGGTAGCACTGACGATGTTTTCTCATAGGTCCCGACGTGCTTGTAATCTTAACTGCTTGGGGTGTGCCACTGCGGTTCTTGGTATGTCGGTCGTTGAGTGTAGCAAAAGGGATAGCGTTCCAAAGTATTATTACATCGAAGTTGATAATCGATGCCCTATTAGATATCCAAATGATGAAAGTGTTTCTCATTGTTCTTAGTGCTTTTGTGACGTCACCGGCTTTCCAGAACTTCAATCATGATAGATCGAGCATTAAAATGCTTCAATCATTCAAATTCCCTCACACATAGGTACCGATCACACTTTCATTACCGGGTATATATAACGAGCTCCAAATCGTGGTGTTTTCCTTCAAGTAAATCATTTATACTATGGGTTGGAGTAATATGAACAACACCAATTCCAAAACTTGGATCGATAAGCGTTGTGACATATGTGATGGGGAATTTTCTTTCGTTGAAAGGATCAACAATCTCGAGGACATTGTTGGTGCACATGACCACAAATGCTCCACTCTCATCACTGGAGTTTACACTAAGTGTTTTGATGTAAGAGTTGGGGTTAATGTTAAGTATTTTGATCTGTGTGTTGGAGTTAATATTAAGAACTTCGATCTGATTGTTGGGTCATATATGTTTGCTCGTGTTGACTCGCAGGAGATTTTACAACATTTTCCTGATTTTTTGTGACAATCATTCACATTCAAATGAATACTCAATCTTTCTTAGCTTTCAATTCCCACATAAGCATCCTGAATTTTTCCTAGAGCATTAATACAAATTGAAAAGGAAAGCTTTGTTGCTAGAGATATTGACTTTTTTTTTTCAATTTTGGTGCGGCTTTGTTCTAGAAATTTTTTCCACACTCCATGCATATTTCTTTGATGGCCTTCCCTTTCCCTCTATAGACTCAAATTCCCCATTTTGCTCATTCCAGAGTCATAAATTAAAAATTTTGTATATATACGTGGGCAACAATTATAGAACTCACGCATACGCATGTTGCTCCATTACAACCCACATACATCAGGTTTTGTGCTCAAAAATTAAAAAATATGTCAGGCTTCCACCCCATGTCATGAGACCTATGATCCTTGACCTTCCATATAGTGGAAACGCTCTGACTCGACCCTTCAAGTCCATTTGAAGGATATAAATTGAGCCATATACAAGTTTTGAAGAATTCATCATTGAAAGCAAAGACACTCTAGAGAAATTTCACCTCATATTGAGTATGCATCCCTTTGTCCTTGAAAGTATGAACTGCTTTTGTGTTCATCCCCCAAGCTCTTCCTATCCTTATAAGGAGAAACTAAATTACTCATACTACTTGTGAGCTTGCCTTTATGGAGGATTGAAATGGTGAAGACCCGAGTGGAGGGACTTAGTTTCTCTATCAACAATCAAAAGATCCTTGTTCCCCCCTCACATTGTTCATGAATAAACTTGCATAACCCCTTGCTAGGTTTGATATCAACAATCAAAAGATCCTTCCACAAGTCCTCCACTTTATCAAGCTTTCCTGAATCGTCGACCTAGTTTACCTGTCATTTAGTGAAAAAATTTGATCAAAACCCTAGACTCTATACAATTTTGTGAGACGTTGAAAAGGAGAGTCATCGACAACACTGGAGTCTGCAATAAAACCATTTTGTAACCCTAGTTAATACCGTGCCATAACGATGGCATCTTATGATGAAATTGGATCGAATGCTCAACCATTGAAGATGTGTATCGATTAAAAACTAGTGAAGGTCCAATCGCAGGCCTGGTAAGATAGACATGAAAGGAGTGCACTCATTTACAACCATTCTTTGAAGATAGTCAACAAATCAATATCAATGAGGAACGGTGCAGAATACTGCCAGCATCGATACAGTTGTAGCGTCTGTGGTGTATAACATTAAATCTACGTTGCATTTTGGATGACAAGCTAGCGCCAAATGGGTCCCTTGTACTGATATTGAATATTACTAAGGCGACAATCTCACTTAACATTATAGCTCTCATTTGACCCTTTTTATTCTTAAAAATATTAAACCGTATACGCTTGGTAGCTTGGAGATAATGGCATTGATCGGAGACTCAACAATGAACTCATGCCCATCAGAGGGTATGTTATAAACCTTTCCGATGACTTCAGGGAAATTCAAATTAACTTCTTCGACGAGTTTCGGAGGTCTTCCTCTCATCGCCTCCGATGATTTTCGAAGTTGTTCCTTTCATTGCCTCCGATAAATTTCGGAGAAGTTTCTTTCATCACCTCCGATGAGCTTTGGATAAGTTCCTCGTAAGTTTTTTGATGGCTTCAACAATCGTTCATCAAAACCCCCTTTTAATTATTATTTCATTTTAAAGTTTAAATAATTTAAATTTAAAACATTATTGACATAATAAAAGTGTTTCAACCGAAGCAACCTCGTGTGGAGGGGTCAACAGAGGAATGTGAACCTTTGCTAACATTGTTGGAGGAGATTTTAAATGGCCGTAACTCTCTCACATGACATCCAATTGGAGTACCGTATTTTTCACCGTGAAGAACATGAAGAGGCTCTTTCGGCGAGCCCACTAACCGCGCCATACAAACATTTTACCAGTGTAACAGTTGTCGAGGTTGTTTTGAGTGAGAACTTCCTGGTGATGGTTTTGACACTTTTGGGTATCATATTTCAATTATGTGAGTTGTGTTGGAATCGTAATGCCAAGAATCATATGACCAATCTATTTTTGGGATGAAAATTTCACTTTGACGAATGCCGAAAAATTGCGCTCAAAGGCATTTTTTAATGAAATTTTAGGTCCCGTTTTGGTTGCTTCTTCACCCAAATTAAATTCCGTTCTATCTTGTGTCATCTATGTTATACATGCTCTTATTTCATCCACTGTAGATTAGGGATCATGTCAGTGGCACAAAGTTATAGATCCACCAAAACAACCAACTGACGTTTAAAGTTCTTAGTACTGTTTAGGAGTTGGGAGGCCCAAATTTCTTCCGAGGTGTGTTTTAGAGCCAACGCAAGACTGAAAAGTGTTGTGGTTAACCCCTAAGATCTTAGACGATACTTTCAAAACCATGTTTTAATCATAAAATTAAGAGGCACAAATCAAACAAACTGATGTGGTACGTGAATGCGAGCTACTGGTGACACAGATAAACTTGATTATGAATGGGGTCATGAAACAAGTTAGACATGGTAGGTATCAATCATCAATTGTACATTTATGCATGGAGAGATTAGTCACCGAAAATGATAGTAGACCGACTGATGGCACAATAAGAAGGATCTGAGCTAGGAGAAGAATAATATAGGCTTCAAGACAAAGGCAGGCCTTGCTAACCGGGTTAGCGTTGGCAAGAGGAAGAAGATAATCGTCGATGCGCTCTGGGAAGAAGAGGGGTTGATATCCTCCTATTGGCGCATTGGTGATACGAGAGGGAAACTTAGCAACAAGTAGTGCATCAATGAGGGAGAGATGAACCTCGCCAATATGCAATGTATCGAAATGAAAGGGAGGGATGTTGACGGTATGCTATGCATCGACATAAGTGGAAAGAAGTTAGCCAGTGAAAGGTATTCACACGATAAAGATAATCATGTGAACATTACCAATGTGTCAACGTTGATCATGCGAACTTCTTCAGTGGTAAAGACATGTGTCAATGAAGTTTAGTGGAAGCGCGCTAACACATCATTCGAGTTTGAAGGAAGGTGGTCTATGTATCAGTGAAGAAACGAATGGTGCACCAATGTGTAGGTGGAATAAATGATGTGTTCTCTAGTGCGCTATGTATCAATGCAAGAAGAGGGAACTCGTTGAAGTGTAGATCGATGGGTTGAAGGGATTGGAAGAGAATTGGAAATGGTAAAATGGGAGGAGTGGGAAGAAAACTTAGAAATAGTTATTTGCATGAGAGAGAGAGAGAGGGTTTCGCTAGGGAGATTTGGAGGGGGTCCCAATTTATTGTCTTAGAGAAACGATGAGAAAATAAAATTGGGAGGTTGTTGTGTGTGCACAACACAACTGTGCACCACACACTGACGGCATGCTAAATTAATTGCAATGATTATGTTGGGTAGTAAAGAATACAATTAAATATTAACCTAGATGAGCATTCCAGGTTGGACTAATATGGCCTTCCTTCAAAATATAGACAAGCGTATAAATCCTCTTTCTTTTCATCTTATCAATTGCACACCACACATTGCCATTATGCTATCTGAACTGCACTTATTATGTTGGTAATGACTTCATTAACAAGCTTAACCTTAACAAGCTTGTTAAAAAAATGGGAAGGCATTTAGCTTGGACAGATTATAAGGTGTGTGTTTAGGCATTTCCTTTAGAATTGATGTGCTTGTAGAAAACTTATGCAACTGGGTGTTGAACAACTTTGAGAATGACCTTTATAGATGGTTCGCTCAAGATGTATTCCTTGCAAGGAAAATCACCACCATATCTAACATTATCTTTCCAAAAATACAATTTTTTCTTTTTCTTTTTCCTTCTACTATAGGATATAGGAAATTGAAGACGCTTCTTATAGACAATTTTTTTGGAGGAAACAACCTACAAGTCAGAAGAGATGCCTCCCATTGGCATCGTGGAAATTTTATATAATTCCTAAGGAGGCTAGGGGGATAACATTGACTTACATATGATATGATGTAACAAGCCTATCTGGAAACTTGTAGAATCTCGTAGCAACAAATTGGAAATCTAGAAACTAATATGTAATGTGTAAAATAATAGGGCACAAAAAGCAACAATTTTGACAGTAGTTAACTACAATACTCTACAACAGTAAATTTCTTGTTTCTATACATTGATCTTTTGAATACTTTCTTATAGACCACAGAAAAGAGATTATCCACTATATGTTAGGAATTTTAATGTGTAAACCCAACCTCCTTTAGCTCCTCAAGTACTAAAGGTTGATGATTCTAGCTAGACCATGGGCATAAAAAAAAAAACACATGTCAAAATGCCAGTGCAGGCTTCATTGCACTATGCCTTTGTAGCATAAGAAAGAAACAATCCAGTCCAAGAGATCAAACCTCAATTATTAGCCAAATACGGTCAAATAAAGTAATCCAAGCTCACAAATAAAAACTTTGTGGGTTCCTAGTCCTAGGTGTGCATGGTCACATTTGCATCACTAAAATTCCCCTAGAATGTCCTCCAAACAGGGGCCCCAACAACCCTGATGAAAATAGGTTACTTCAAATGATTTCTCGATTAAACTTGGTAACCCAACATCCACCAATTATTTCAAGGTTCTATAGAATAAACATAAAAGAAATGAATGTGGAAACCCTCTCTTATGCATGGCCATGAAGGTTATCTCTTGGAACATTAAGGGATAAAAAAATCTTTAGCAAAAGAATGGTTATAAGGATTAGAAATTCAATAGGTTCTATCCTCTATAGGAAAACCATGGTTAGAAGGATTGAAAATTCATTAGGTCCTATCCCTAAGGGTTAGTTCAATTGGTTGGTGTCATTGTTGCTAGGACATTATCAGTAATGTAACAAATTGTGCAAGTCCCCAGTTCAATTCCCATTGGATTAGATGCACTAAGTCTACACCATCTACTTTATGCTAGGTACCATCCTTGAAATGGGGGAAGTGCCCAAAATTTTCATAAAGATTTATTTCCAAGGAAAAAAATAAATTCATTAGGTTCTATTGATATTCCTTGTTTTCAAGGAATAAAGAAGCAAGCTTTGAATTACAAGTATTTTGGACATATAGCCAAATGCAAAGATTTTTTGCACTTTCCATGAGGGTAAGACCAGTGTCACCATCCTTCTCTTGTTCAATTTCGCTAACTTGTTACAATTTGGGGAGTTCAACTCAATCAACAAGTGGTATATATTTTGTTAAATTTTGATAGTAATATATTTGGCTATAGAAAATTTATGCATCCAATAAGGCAATTGAATGGGCTAAATTTTAGTAGTGGATGACCAATGATCTACCTAAAGCCCACTATCTTAATGGTTGGGACTTAAACATGGTTAAATTGATTGCAAATAAAGGATTGTTGCACAACCATCGGTGTCATAGAGAGAGACCTAGTATAGTCTAAGCTTCATACTTGGATTGTATGACCACAATCTTTACAGAAAAAATGGCTTGTCAAATTTCTTAGAATTTAAGTATTACTTGTTTAATAAAGTCATCTTAGTCATGTAGGCTATAAAAGTTAGGGTTTCATTATTATTAGTTTCTATAGTTTTGGACAAATAAGACCTCTTAAACTCTTTATAAGAGAGGTAAATATCATTGTAATAAACACATTGATTCTTCATAATATCAATGGGTGTTATTGCTTGAATCCTCTCATGTATTCTGTTGTTCTTGAGACTTATTCTAGGCTCACAGAATAATGTCAGGCATCCAAAGATTTAAGAGAATTGTTTTTTTAATGCTTTTTTACCTTTAGTTTTAAGATGAAACTTCAGGTGACTTTTAATGATTGGAAAACACAAAGGAAATATCTCTTTCTTTGAGTCTTTATAAATTTTGATCATATGAAAAGTAGAATTGATTAACAAAGACTGTCAAAATAAAGTAAGGTATCCAATACTGATAAATGTTACCTTATCCGCAATAGAAGAACTATGAAGAAAGAGTTCTTAAATAGATGATTTAAAATGAGGAAACTTACATAGATACATGTCTTGTTTTACTCACAGTAATAACAGAGGAAAAATTGTAACTGAACAAATATCCAATATATGGACCACAGTAGATGTGTTACTAAATTGTAGTTTTTCAATATTAAAGAACCATGGAGTGAAGAAAATAAGATTAGGAATTGATAACACACAGAAAAAACATAAATCAAGGAAATGAGACGTAGAATCTCTGTCTTCTCTTTCTTATTGATATTCAACAAGTTATCTTTTACATTCGGCAAGAAGAAGCCAGTAATAGATCTTTGATCTGTTTATTTATACAAATATGTCTTAACAGGAAGTATTTAGACATTCCACATTCTTCGTTCTCAAAATTGAATACAATCAAAACTAAGAGATACAATGAAGATATTTTTGGATCTATTGAGATTTCTTTTGCTCGTTGGTACTTCGCTTGCCTTCTATTTGCTTGTGGATGTACTTTTTTTTTTCATATCCTTAAATTGTGCATGTAGTTTCGTTAATGCAACAACGAACTTGGAAGGTTATGTTAGAAAGTAATGGATGTGCTCGTTTAACCATAGATAATATAGAAATATTGTCACCCAACCATAGGCCGAAGCCACCCCCGAGCACCTTAACCTTGACAGAGAATTATGTTGGAAGCAAACCCTAGGCTTAGTAGCCAAAAAAGATGGGGCACGTCTCTCCATGGATAGTGCACCAAGAAAGAATAACCAAGACTGATCAGAGAGTCCAACCCAGAAAAATCAAGAATATAGATTGCAGGACTAGCGGCAGCAACTCCTCCCAAGACTTGTGCACAAACTAGCCTTCAGCAGTGCGCACAAGTGTACTTCTGTAATTCTGAGAAGTTTGGCCAAAATGAAGATTGGCCTCCTACATTCATACTATTTCTGCCAGACTGCCTAGGCCGACTTCTCATTCTAGGTGCTAATTACTTAGTATATAATAGTTCCTTTAGCCGACTTCTTCTCTTGGAGGCTAATAACCTAATACAAATCATTCTCTTAAGCCGACTTGTCTTCTAGGGTTTCTTCTTACTTCTCGGAATATTCTATTCTCATCAAGTTTACACGTGGAGGTAAATACCTCCCTCAGCTACCATAATATCAACACTCCCTCCTAGCTAGAGAGGTATTGAAGGCAATGGTCTTGAGCACAAAACATACCATTGAATCGGTAGCATCATCATAGTCGTACAGAATATCTCATGATTAGATCATGAGCACCATCACCACTATCAATGTCATATGTCAACATCAATTGCATCATCTCTCGAAACCATACTCCATTTGAGTAATCATACATGATGCTAAATAAGTCACTCACTCCAAGGAGTGATACAAAAACCATTCTTCTAATCCGAGCATGTCCTAGAAGAATAAATGTCCTGGACCATTTTCGATCTGGAGAATCTCTATCCATTAGTACACTAATCATTCATCTAGTTGTTAATCATCTTCAACACTATTGATAGTTTACAAGGAAATCAGAACAATGTCATTCAATAGAACACAACTGTCTATCCATAGTAGTACACAACTACAATCTAGTGGTGCACTACCACACCAAGTAGCACACAACTACTTAATCAGTGACACATAGTCACAACCAATGGAACACATCCACCACAATAGCATACATCTATTGTCCAGAGACATGCAATCTCCATAGCAATCATATCATCTGATATCAACTTGCACAGAAAAACAATGTTATGATATAAAATGAATCATCTGGGCCATTCTTCCACTCACATCTGTGAGATCTGGAAGAGCATCTTCCCTCAGAAGGTAAAACGTCAGTGATGAGCTACTGGACTATTCTTCTGAAGCATAGAAGAATAAATTTCCTGATTTCTAAGCATGGACCATTCATCTATTTGGGACATTCCTCCAACACTAAACAAAGTGCAACCTAGAGAGAATGAGTCTGCCCTAGGGAATGTCTATCCTTGATTGTTGAACCTAGACCATTCACCTATCTGGGACATTCCTCTAGCACTAAACAAAGTGAAACTTGGAGAGAATAAATATACCCTAGGGAATGACTGTCTAGACCATTTCCTAAGGAAATGACTGTCATGCACCAACCTCCAAAATGGACCATTCTTAGAAAATTCTCACAACTATGAGCTTCGAAATAAAGACTGTCCGGTGAGGCGGACCAGTCTTCTTGACCACTACTGAGAGTGACTGCCAAGAAGAGAGATTTTCCTAGACCATTCCCCCACACTGGACACAAGGGGAATCATCGTCTATGGTACATCAACAATCCATTGAACCATTTTCATTACCAAAATTATCGTTCGATCTGGACCATTTTTCGAACTAGAAAATGCATGTCCGTCAGAAATCTCAAACCACTTTTTGAACTGGAAAGGAACTGCTCATCCTGGACCATTTTTTGAACTAAAAAATGACTGTCCATAAATCAATAACACATCAGTTTTCCCTCCCAACCTGAGAGTCATCTCTTTCTTTTTCAATAAGGAAGTCGTCTCCACGAGATTCAGCTTGTTTCTTGAGTATGAAAACTCTTTCATATTGGATAGAGGCTTTACCAAAATGTCAGTTATTTTCTCATCTGTGGAGATATATATTGGAGAACCACTTCTCTTTTCTAGACATCATAACAGAGAATGTAATGCTTGATCTCAATGTACTTCGGTCTTTCTGGAACACTGGTTTTTCTTTGAAGGCTTCATATAGCTATGATCATTACAGTATATCATGGTTGGATTCAGCGCTTTTGTTTCTTTCTAGCTCATAACATCGTGGCAAGGCTCAAACTGGAACATATCCAAGTGGCAATTCTTCTTTTCTTCATGAGAGTTTGTCATGGATTAGAAAACCATCATCCTGGACTTTTGAGTAACTATTCTAATACAATACCTCTCTTATAGAAAGTTTTCACCACACTTATGATGTGCATTGGAGGCTCTGCATAGTTGTTTGAATCCATACAAGATCTTCTTCCATCTGCATACAAGAGCCTTTTTCTGGTATAACTAAAAACCTTGAGGTTACTCTACATACGCTTCTTGTTCAATTACTCTATTGAGGAGAACATTCCTTACTTTCATCTGATGTAAACTCCAACCCATGGATATTGCAGAAGATACAATGGCTCATGTGGAGGTATGTCTGGTTTACTGGAACAGGGAATCATCATAGTCTTCTCCCTCCATCTGGGAGAACCTTTAGTTTTGAATCTCGTGATGCTTTTATTCATAAGTATTTCATACACTATTCTTCATCACAACTTTTGTTTCTTATGTTTGATTGCTTCTAGTGGGTTTAAACTAGGCTGGTAGTCTTGTGATTCTTGATATAATGACTAGTTGTTCTGGATTTTCTTTCTCTCTTGGAATCATCATGTTCTTCCTCATGTTTCTCTTTAGCTCTTGGGTCCATGGAGTTTTCTTATAGATTCCATGCCTTGAAGATTCTAACTTCTTCCTTTCATCATAGGATCATGGATGTGAATGGACAACTAGGGATACTTTAAGGCTTCTTTTCGAACAAGACTTCTTCTGAACACATGCTACTTTTTACGGCTATTGTCATCAATGGGAACATGGATAGATACTTCATAATCCTTGATGGATCATATTATTTAGGATTATCTCCCTCCTAATCCTTGCTTCATGCATGAATGAATGCTCTTCTTTTGGAATTATATAGTTGGCTCCCTCCAACTAAGAGAGTCCACACTTTTGTTTGCATCCTTATTGCCTTATGCAAAGTGTCACAAGTCTTTTCCTTTTGATTGTTGGATTCTTTCGGTTTTTAATTCTTCTAGGTTTCTTCTGATTTCGGCTTATCTTTCAACTGTTATTTATGTTGATAGCCTCCACGTGAATTGTTACCAGGGGTTGTTGATGTACTTCATCTTCTCAGGTGTATTTCTTGACTTGTAGTCATCGTGATAGCAATCCTTATCTTGTTGTTCTTCCATAGGTATTGTTTCTCTTTGAACATCTTTTTCTTCTAGAAAATAGATATGCAAGATATTGACAAAAAACTATGTAAACATGGACTTATTTGAGGGTTCCCTTTCTTTGGCAACTGATGCTTCGTGTGTTTCCTTCCTTTTCCTTAACTCGGGACAATGATTTTTGTAGTGACCGTATTTCCGATAGTTGAAGCATTGCATTTTTGAAATATCTTTCTCTTGATTTGGTTTCTTCCTTGAGCCAAACTTCTTTTTATTCCTGAAGTTCTTGAAACTTGATGTGAAAGCTTGATCATCGTATTTCTTTTGGGGTTTCTCTTATGCACTAATCCTTGATTCTTCTTGTGCACAACAAGTCCTAAATTTCTTCAAATGTGGGATACTCCTTCCTTGTGTTCATGCTTGCGACAAATGCATCCCATGTCTTGGGAAGACCATTGAGTACTATATTTACCAGTTCCTTTTCTGAAATGATCTCTTCAATAGCTTGTAGTTGATCTCTTAACTGAGATATTCTCACAAAGTATGATGTTATGATGTCATCATCATTCATCTTCATGTCACAGAGCTCATTCTTCAGACTCATTACTTGTCCAATGTTTCTGACTAAGAAGAGGTTTGTTAGGGCATCCCACATCTTCTTAGATGAGCCAAGATGGGAGATGTAGGGTATCAAGTGGTCTTTTATAGAGTCCATTATGATACTCATGGCATTGATATCATTGTCTTTGAACTTTTCCATGACTGCAACGTTATGAGGTTCCTTCTCTTGTCCTTATTCAAACCCTGGTTCCACAATATTTACTTTCACGATATCCAACACTTTATTCTTGGAAAGGATGAGATCAATCCTTGTCTTCCATGCGCTGAAGTTAGAATCCCCTTCTAACTCGTTTTCTGACTTCATAGAGTAAGTCATAATTGCTTTGACTTGGTTAACCCTTGATTTTGACCAAAATCTCAAACTTGACGTCTTAGCTTGCTGAGAGTACGAGGAGATGCGCTAGGATAGGTTGCACTAGGATATCCAGAGATTAGGTCAATCTCTTCATTTAAGGTGCCTCAACAAGAGGGTTAGGTTTTCGTTGTTGCAGTAAGAACTGGCTGCAACTGTAACTATAACTGAGAAAATCCTCCCAATCTATCTTCCAGTGGTTAGACTGTCCGAAGATAGAGTGGGCCCATAACCTATTAGAAAGTAATGGATGTGCTCATTTAACCATATACAAAATAGCAATATTTTCACCCAACCATAGGCCGAAGCCACCCTCGAGCACCTGTTGGCACACGGGTAGACCCAGGGTTCAACTCCAAGAGTGCACAAACAAGCCCTAACTACTGGCCCTTTTGGAAACGCCTGCGAAGAAGATGCATTTTCACTCGAAGTAGCTATGGAGGGGTTGCAGGACAGAGATGTCTACAACCAAGGGGAATATCAAGTGGGTCTAATACTAGAACAGTACAGCATGCATATATCACTTATCGGATTATATCTACTCCACACAACTATCTATCAGATATAATTCAGTAATGCAATAGCAGCATATCAAAGGGAAAAGAACATAGCATCAATCACACACTAGACAAAGTATACGTGGTTCACCCTCTCTCTAGGGCTACGTCCACAGAACTGTTCTTATAATATATTAAGATGAAGCATGCAGTTCTTGTCTACACTCTAAGCTAGCAGATCTTCTTTCTTATCCTCGTTATCTCTCCCCTCCCTGCGCACCCAGCTGCAGGGTTGATCTTCGCACCCAACTGAAGATCTTACAATACAAAAGGCTCTCGTACTCAACACTTCTATCTCACTCAATATTACTCACTCGATCACACAATGGCAAAGACAACAACACCACTCATAGCACTAACAACAACAACAACCCATCCTAGGTCCTCTTGACCTCTATTTATACATTACAATAGCTCACCAACATCCTTAGGCCGAAACCTAGTTGTCACAAACCCTAGATACCAAAACCCTAGGTGTCTAAAACCCTAGTTCAACCTGACCTGCGTTTTCAGGGCTTCGCTAGCCTGTCTTGCCTTCCTTCTCACGCAGTACTCCAAAGCATCCAATAGTGGCTTTTCCTTCTTTTTGAGCTATCCACAATCCTTCTTTCTTCCTAAGCTGTCATCCTCGATCTCCTCATTCGTCGGCTTGCTGCCTTTTACTTTGCTCTGTCTTTTCTTCTCTTTTGCTCACTTCGACCCAGTAACAGTCACTGTGTCTTTCGTACAGTTCACATTTTTCCTTTTCTTCCTTTCTCTTCGCTAACTTTCATAACCAAGGGCCAATAGGCCCCCAACACTCACATGTGACTCATCCCGAGGCACATCAAATCTGACCTTTCTATTTTACTTCAACTTCAGACTGCGCAATGCAACCTTTGCTTTCTGCTCTATGCCTCCTCTCCTTCCCTATGAAAACTGTCTTTTTTGTGTCTGGTACCCAGTTTCAAATGCACCTGGTATGTAGACCCTTTTCCTCATGCTTTTACTATGAGCTACGAGGAAATTGGTTGTCATAATACAATTTAAATCGGCTCCCATTCACTAATCCTTCCTTCCATTCTCCCTTCAAAGTCTTCAACTACGCATATCCTCCTTCTGTAACATAGGCGACCTCATATGGCCCGAGCCAATGCATTATGAACTTTCCTGGATGTTTGATGAACTTACTATCATATACCAATACCAGATCACCTTGCTTAAATTCCTTCTTCTTAATGTATCTGTCATGGTAGCCCTTCTCTCTTTCTTTATGGACGTGCTAATGGAATCCTGCAATAAATCTGTCTTCTTCTAGTTTGACCAATTGTGAAAGCCTCTCTCGAACAACGCCAGTGTCATCCATATATGTAAAGGAAGCAATTCTTAGTCTTGGTACCAAATATTCCATTGGGACAACGGCTTCATCAACATTGATGTTGTAACAGCCTTGTAGTTTCTAGAGAGGCGTAGTCCATTCATCCTCTTCTTGTTCTAAAGGGGGGCTAGAGGCCTCCTCAAATACTTTATGTCTTACAATCTATAATGCTTGATCTACTGAGGGATATTGAATGTCAAATAAGAAGGTGGTTACAAAATTCTGAGTCATACCTTCCCAATCTGCAGTGATGAGGCGCAGCTCCGCTTGAAGGTACCAGTTGATAGGGGTTGTGTCTAGTGTGTTAATGAACTTTTGCACCCACTGCTCTTGAGGAATGATTCTCCAGGATTCCTCACAACTTCGCACATGGTCCTTTGGGAAGCTTTGACCTGTGTAGAGAACTTTGCAGCCTTCTACTTGTGCTGAGAACCGCACAGTCATCAGGGTACGACATTATACCCATTCTGTAATGTTGTTTTTCTGTGTCCCACACCATCTCGTTGGTGTTTCTTTCAAGGCCTCATCCATTGCCAACAATCTTTGTTGTGTTGGTACACTTGCTTCAAATTTCGACAAGAAGGTTTCTAAAGGATTCATACCATCAAAGGTGGGCAAGTTACTTACTGTTGTGTCGATCCAGCGAATTTCTCTAGTTAATCTAGCACATCTCCTTGTAGATACTTCGTACATTTTGTTCTGCCAGTTCTTCAGTGATTCTTCTGAATCTAATGAACATGCGATGTCACTTCGCCAGCTTAGGTTTCCATCGGCCGTAGGATTAATGTAATCCTGTTGTCTGGTTGTTAGTTTGTATATGTTTTCCATTTCATAGGTGCGGTCTTCTTCTCTGATGGGTTATGTGTATCATTTACCTTCATCTGGATCTAAAGGTGCAATGACCTTAAGTCCATCTCTTTCAAATTTCATACATATTTTCTTTAAATCAACCACAGGGGAATTATTGAAAGCCCAATCAATTCCTAACAACGTAGGGTAAGGGCAGCTATCATCAACTATCTCAATTACCTCAAAATCTGCAAACGTTCTTACTTCGTCGATGTCCACAGTGACATGTTCCAATCTGCCAAAGGGGCTTACTGCTTGTTGGTTAGCCATACTAATCCTGATAGGGGAATAGATCAACTTCAGTTTTCCCATCAGTGCCCAGGTTTGCTTCGTCATGATATTGACCTCCGACCCTAAGTCGAGGACCACATAGTCTATATCATATTCTCCTATCTGAGCATTCAAGAGTAGTTCCTTATTTGTCCTTCTCTTCTTGGATAGTTGATGTACTACTTTATTCAGTAAAGAATCTATCCTTCCTATCTCATACTGTCTGATTAAATTTTGTAGCTCTTGTACAACGCTCTCATCCTGAATCAACTTAATACAAGTATATCAAAATTCCATGAGCTTTCTTACCTCTTGTCCCTCTTTTGGTGAAGCAAACTGATCGAATTCTAGAGGCATTCCATATTCTCTTACTTCTGGTCATGTCTTTGATGAATATCCTTGGTCTCCTTTGAACTCTTTTCTTGCCTCCTCAAATATTTTTATTTCTTTCTCTGCATCAAAGGTTTGGGTCTTTTTTGTAGCTTTCTTGATTCTTGAGTCTTTTATAGTCTTTCCTTGGGTTAGTATGTCTTCTCCTGTAACAACGCCTCCTTTAGTGATAACAACAACTCTAGGGTATTCTCTGCGAGGTTCAACATATATCAGTTGCACTTGCAGGTTCTGTTGAGGTCCTCGTCTTTCTTGAATCTTAGCTAGCAACACAGGACAATCCTTTATAACGTGTTCGAAGGAACTGCAATAGCTGCAAGTAGTGCAAGGGTTCTGACAGTCCCTTGCTAAGTGTCCTAGTTGTGCACAGTTGTAACAGATGATCTGTCCTCGGCCTCGACCCATACCTCCTCCTCCTCCTCCTCCTATAAATCCACCGTGAGGATTGAAGTTTCCTCTCCCATGGGAGTTATATTGCGTAGTGTTTCCTTCTTGTTGTACTTCACCTTGAATTTTGTATATGTCTCTTGAACTTTCGTGCATGAGGTCATAATCCCTACAATCCCTATCATCATGCCCCATGGACTTACAGAACGTGCAATACAAATTTGTAGGTGTATGAACATACTTTTGCATGTAATAACACTCACCAGGGTGATGTCTATTTCTGCATACTTTGCACCAGGGTAGGGTGACTTGTTTCAAAGGGCTTGGAGCTCCAGAGGCCAAGTATTCATGAAATAGGGGACAATGTTCCTTGTCATGGCCTTCTGATCTGCATATGACACACCATATGTCTTCTATTTTATCTTTTCCCTTGTCTTTCTTCATATCTTCGACCTGCAGAGACAAACTAGTTAGCTAACTCAAGATTTGAATCATACCTGAGCTAGATTCTCCCATAGGGGTTGATTCAAACTTCATGGCGATATCCAGTGCCTCAGCCTGCCAAGAAATATTTTGTTGCATCAGAGGAAATCTAATGTGTGGTAAGAGGGAAACAATAAACCATTCTTTGTTCTTCTCATCTGGGATCTGAAAATTCAATCGGCCTGTTAAGGTCTTGAATCTTCGATCGAATTCCCAAACAGGTTCGGCTACCTTCTTCTTGATCTCTTTCAGCTCTATAATACATTGTGACTCCGACTTGGATTTCTTGAACTCTGCAATCAACACATTCTTGATCTCATTCAGCAGCTTAGGCTATGCAAGTCCTTGGACAAGCTTCATGTACCATCTCAGTGCGCGATCCCTTAGGGTAGTACTAAACTGATTTCTTTTAACAGCTTCGTCGGTGACATTCTTAATATTCCATACAAATTCACATAGGAACCAATGTTGATCAGGGTCTTCATACCCATCTCCCCTAAAAATAGGGAGCCTCATCTCGTCTGCCATAGATCTTCCTAGGGTTCCTAAATGAGTATGTGGTGGACTACTAGTGACAGTGATCTGAATGCTCTGATGGCTTGGATTACTCTAATTTCTTAATGCTATTGAATCAACAGGAGGGATAATAGTACTTACTTTAGTAGTCTACGTAGTTCCTGAAGTTTTTGGCTCTTCCCAGCGAGGCTCTTCATCTTTCCCTTCCTATGACCTAGCAGGTTTTGAATGCTCTTCGTCCGTCATATCTACCTCTTCTCCACTGTAAAAACCATCATCTTTGTAATTCTTCTTAAATAGGTTCGCAAGATGAAATTCTCTGAACGCCCTCCCACTGTGTGTATGTCCAGCCTCTGTGTCGTTGTCACTATTCGAATTTTTGAACATTATCTTTTCCATATCCGACCAATCTACTGTATCTTTAAGATGTTTTTCTCATGCAATAGCATCTTGATCCTCAGCTTCAGAAAATGTAAAAATTTTCCTCTAGGTCCCATGAAGAAATATCTCTCAGCCTGGCTATATGACTCTACTCTGTCAACAACAAACTCAGTGATGTACCCTCCAATGGTGCTATCAAACCAGTGATCTACTGCTCTTGACACGACGTTATCAACTCTCTTGACCTTCTTGATCATCTCCGACGTCCAAACCATAGGAGGTCTAGATCTTATCTCAAACTGGGTATTTGCTAACCTAGCTAACCAAACATATAGCTCCTAATGGATTCCTCCAAAGAAAATCTCGTGTATATCGGTAAAGATATATCTCTCCAACCAATCCTCTGTACTAAGATTAGGGTTCTTGTTATGGGCTTCAACGAAGTCCTTTTCTTGAATGGGCTTCAACGAAGTCCTTTTCTTGATTTTCTATCCACTTTTGAATTTCTGTCTTTGATGGGGACCACCTTGACATTCCCTCAAGAAGATTCTTGTCCCAACAATGGAAACATTTGTTGGCACAAGGGTAGACCCATGGTTCAGCTCCAAGAGCGCACCAACAAGACCTAACTATTGGCCCTTTTGGCAACACCTGCGAAGCAGATGCAATCTCACCCGAAGCAACTATGGGGTGGTTGCGGGACAGAGATGTCTACAACCAAGGGGAATATCAAGTGGATCTAATACTAGAACAGTACATCATGCATATATCACTTATCGGCTTAGATTTACTCCACACAACTATCTATCAGATCTAATTCAGTAATGCAATAGCATTTTATCAAAGGGAAAAGAACATAGCATCTATCACACACTACACAAAGTATACGTGGTTCACCCTCTCTCTAGGGCTACTTCCACATAACTGTTCTTATAATATATTAGGATCAAGCATACAGTTCTTGTCTACACTCTCAACTAGCAAATCTTATTTCTTCTTCTCATTATCTCTCCCCTCCCTGCGCACCCAACTGCAGGGTTGATCTTCGCACCCAGCTGAAGATCTTACAATAGAGAAGGCTCTCGTACTCAGCACTTCTCTCTCACTCAATATTACTCACTCGATCACACAATGACAAATATAATAACAACACTCATAGCACTAACAACAACAACAACCCATCCCAGGTCCTATTGACCTCTATTTATACATTACAATACCTCACTGACATCCTTAGGCCGAAACCTAGGTGTCACAAACCCTAGATACCAAAACCCTAGATGTATAAAACCCTAGGTCAACCTGACCCACGTTTTCAGGGCTTCGCCAACCTATCTTTCCTTCCTTCTCACGTGGTGCTCCAAAGCATCCAATGGTGGATTTTTCCTCTTATTGAGTTTTCCACAATCCTTCTTTCTTTCTGATCTGTCATCCTCTATCTTCTCATCCGTCGGCTTTCTTCCTTTTACTTCACTCTGTCTTTTCTGCTCTTTTGCTCACTTTGACCCAGTAACAGCCATTGTGTCTTCTGCACAGTTCACATTTTTCCTTTTCTTCCTTGCTCTTCGCTAACTTTCATAACCAAGGGCCAACAACACCTTAACCTTGACAGAGAATTATTCTGGAAGAAAACCCTAGGCTTAGTAGCCAAACAAGATCGCACACCTCTCTCTAGGGATAGCGCACCAAGAAATAATAACCAATACTGATCAGAGATTCCAACCCAAAAAAACTGAGATTATAGATTGCAGGACTGGCGGCAACAACTCCTCCCAAGACTTACGCAAAAATTGGCCTTCTACAGTGCACACAAGTGTACTTCTGTAATTCTGAGAAGTCTGGCCAAAATGAAGACTGGCCTCCTACATTTATATTGTTTCTGTCAGACTGCCTAGGCCGACTTCTCATTATGGGTGCTAATTACTTAGTATATAATATTTCCTTTAGCCGACTTCTTCTCTTGGAGGCTAATAACCTAATACAAATCATTCTCTTAAGCCAACTTGTCTTCTAGGTTTCTTAATCAATTATTTAGAGTTTCTTCTTGCTTCCCAGAATATTCTATTCTCATCAGGTTTACACATGGAGGTAAATACCTCCCGCAGCTACCATAATATCAACACTCCCTCCTAGCTAGGGAGGTATTGAAGGTAATGGTCTTGAGCAAAAAACATACCATTGAATCTATAGCATCATCATAGTCGTACAAACTATCTCATGATTAGATCATGGGCACCATCATCACTATCAGTGTCATCTATCAACATCAACTGCATCATCTCTCGAAACCATACTCCATCTGAGTAATCAAACATGATGTTGGATAAGTCACTCACTCTAAGGAGTGATGCAAAAACCATTCTTCTAATTTGAGCATATGTCCTAGAAGAATAAATGTCCTGGACCATTTTCCATCTGGAGAATCTTTGTCCATGAGTACACTGATCATTCATCTAGCTATTAATCATCTTCAACACTATTAATAGTTTACAAGGCAATCAAAACAATGTCATTCAATAGAACATAATTGTGTCTATCCATAGTAGTACACAACTACAATCAAGTGGTACACTACCACACCAAGTAGCACACAACTACTTAAGCAGTGACACATAGTCACAACCAGTGGAACACATCCACCACAATAGCATACATCTACTTTCCAGAGACATGTAGTCTCCATAGTAATCATATCATCTGATATCAACCTGCATAGAAAAACAATGTTATGATATAAACTAAATCATCTGGGCCATTCTTCCACTCACATCTGTGAGATCTGGAAGAGCATCTGCCCTCAAAAGGTAAAACATCAGTCATGAGCTACTGGACTATTCTTCTCAAGCATAGAAGAATAAATTTCTTGATTTCTAAGCCTGGACCATTCACCTATCTGGGTCATTCCTCCGGCACTAAACAAAATGAAACCTGGAGAGAATGAGTCTACCCTAGGGAATGCATGTCCATGATTGTTGAACCTGGACCATTCACCTATCTGGGCCATTCCTCTAGCACTAAACAAAGTGCAACCTGGAGAGAATGAATCTGCCCTAGGGAATGACTGTCTGGACCATTTCCTAAGGAAATGACTATCCTGCACCAACCTCCAAAACAGACCATTCTTCAAAACTGCTCACAACTGTGAGCTTTGAAAGAAAGATTGGTCGGCAAGGTAGACCAGTCTTCTTGACCACTACTGAGAGTGACTACCAAGAAGAGAGACTGTCCTAGACCATTCCCCCACATTGGCCACAAGGGAAATCACCCTCTATGGTACATCAGCAATCCATCGAACCATTTTCATTACGAAAATGACCGTTCTATCTGGACCATTTTCTGAACTGGAAAATGCTTGTCCGTCAGAAATCTCAAACCACTTTTTGAACTGGAAAGGAACTACTCATCCTAGACCATTTTTTGAACTGAAAAATGACTTTCCATCAATCAATAACGCATCAGTGCTCCCTCCCAACTTGGGAGTCATCTCTTCCTTTTTCAATAAGGAATTCATCTCCACGAGCTTCAACTTGTTTCTTGATTACGCAAATTCTTTCATCTTGGACAGAGGCTTTACTAAAATGTCTACTATCTTCTCATCTGTGGAGATATATATTGGAGAACCACTTCTCTTTTCTAGACTTCATAATGGATAATTTAATCCTTGATCTCAATGTACTTCGGTCTTTTTGACAAGATATCAACAAATCTTGTCCCAAAGACAATTATCCAACCCCTTTCGTTGACTAGATTGTTGACGACTGTGACGGGAGTAAAATCTTCTCCTTGATGGAAGTTTTCTCTGGCTATAATCAAATCAATATTTTTCCTGTGGATCAACATAAGACTGCTTTCATTTTCCCTTGGGGAACCTTCGCATACCGGAAACTACCTTTTGGTCTCAAAAATGTTGGTGCGACTTTTCAGCGTGCTATGTATTATGTTTTTCATAAGATTAAGCACATTGTACAACCCTACCTAGATGATCTATCGGCGCATTATATGCATCGTCAAGATCACCCAACACATCTACGAGCTATTTTCTTACGCTGTCGTTATTATCGAATAACGATTGAATCCACACAAATGTGTTTTTTGTGTCGAGTTCGGATGACTTCTTGGTTTTATCGTGTCTATACATGGGATTAGAGTGGACCCTCTGAAGGTTGAGGCTATCCTCAATTTACCTCCTCCTTCCACACTACGCCAACTCCAAAGTTTGCAAGGGAAGGAAAACTTTTTATGTCAATTCATTCCCAACTATGTTGAATTAACGAAAGGATTTACTTAACTTCTTAATAAAGGTTATGATTTTGTATGGGACAACACTGCCAACAAAGCCTTTGAAGCTTTGAAACTTGCCTTAACATGTACACCACTTCTTTTTCCACCCGATCATAATCAAGATTATTTCTTGTACTTAGTTGCTTCAGAATCTACCATTGTTATGGTTCTATTCCAAGCGGATGATTCACATGATGAACATGTTATATACTATTTGAGTCGAAGTCTCACGACCACTGAAACCAAATATTTAGATGTGGATAAATTGGCCTTGGAAACTGTTTAAGTTGTTCAACGTTTTCGTCACTACATCTTATTACATAGAACCACAGTCATTTATGATTGCAACCCCATGCAACACATCCTTACTCGACAATTGTTGGGGGGAAAGTACTCTAAATGGATAGTTATTCTCCAAGAGTTTGATTTGGAGTTTGAGCGCGCCAAGTCAAATAAGTCTTTGGTTTTTTTCGAATTGATATGTGACCTTCCCTCTACTGAAACTAAAACTGTGGAAGAATATTCCTTACCTGATGAATCTCTCTTTCTGATCAGTTCTAATGACATATGGTATGGAGATATTATCATTTATCTCCAAACCCAAACTTTTCGACCTGATCTTTCTAGTACAGATCGTCATCGTATTTGATATCAAGCACATCAATACATTATCCTTGGTGATACCCTTTACCGTCATGGTATTGATTTTGTATTTCGACGATGACTCACCTATGATGAAGCTAAGAAATTTTTGAATGACTGTCATTCTTTAGCATGTGGCGGTCATATGTATAGGTATGCCACTACCCAAAAGATCTTATGAGCTATTTATTTCTGGCCTTTGTTGTTTAAGGATTGCACTACCGTCGTCCAGAAATGTCACGCTTGTCAAACCTACAACAATAAGATCCGACCTCATCCAGATTCCTTACACCCTGTAGTTTCTATTGGTCCATTCACTAAATGGGGCATTGACTTCATGAAATGCAACCCTCACTCGGCTTGGGGGCATGGATACATCATCGTAGTCATGGATTATTTCACTAAGTGGGCCGAGGTGATGCCTACATTTGATAATAATGGGAAAACTCCAGTGTTATTCATATTCAATCATATCGTTACTAGGTTTGGTGTCCCTCAAGCCATCATCGCTGACCATGGTAGTCATTTTCACAATTTCATGATGTTTGAACTTACCGAGAAGTTGGGTCTTCGACATGAAAAATCAACCCCTTATTGTCCATAGGCCAATGGATGTTGATATTATGGTAGCTACAGGAGGTATTTACCTCCATGTGTAAACCTGACGAGAATAAAATATTCTGGGAAGAAAAAATAAACCCTAAATAAATGGTTAAGAACCCTAGAAGACAAGTCGACTCAAGAGAATGATTTGTATTAGGTTATTGGCCTCCAAGAGAAGAATTCAGCTAAAGGAAATGTTATATACTAATTAATTAGCACCCAGAATGAGAAGTCGGCCCAGGCAATCTGGCAGAAACAATATAAATATAGGAGGCCAATCTTCATTCTGGCCAGTATTCTCAGAATTGCACAAGTACACTTGTGCACACTGCAGTTGACCAGTTTGTGCGCAAGTCTTGGGAGGAGTTGTTGTCGTCAGTTCTGCATTCTATATTTTCGGTCTCTCTCTGGGTTGGACTCTCTTATCAATCTTGGTTATTCTTGCTTGGTGCACTATCCCTGGAGAGAGGTGCAATATCTTGTTTGGCTATCTAGCCTAGGGTTTTCTTCCGAAATGATTCTCTGTCAAGTTTAAGGTGTTTAGGGGTGGCTTCGGCCTATGGTTGGGTGACAACATTTCTATATTTTCTATGGTTAAATGAGCACATACATTACTTTCTAATAGGTTATGGGCCCACACTATCTTCGAACAGTATAACCACTGGAAGATAGACTGGGAGGATTTACTCAGTTGCAGTTGCAGTGGCAGCCAGTTTCTGCTGCAACAACGAAACCCTAACCCTCTCGTTGAGGCACCTTAAGTGAAGAGATTGACCTAATTTTTGGATAAACTAGTTTTCCCTAGCCTAGTGCATCTCCTGGTATGCTCAGAAAGCTAAAACGTCAAGTTTGAGTTTTTGGTCAAAATCAAGGGTTGACCAAGTCAAAGTAATTATGAATTACTCTATGAAGTCATAAAACAAGGTATAAGGAGCTTCTAACTTCAGAGCATTGAAGACAAGGATTGACCTCATCCTTTCCAAGAATAAAGTGTTGGATATCGTGAAAGGAAAGATCGTGGAACCACAGTTCAAAGAAGGAAAAGAGAAGGAACCTCAAAACGTTGCAGTTTTGGAGAAGTTCAAAGACAGTGACATCAATTCCATGAGTATCATAGTGGAATCTATAAAATACCACTTGATACCCTACATATCCCATCTTGACTCATCTAATAAGATGTACGATTCCCTAACAAACCTCTTCTCAGTCAGAAACATTGGACAGGTAATGAGTCTGAAGAATGAGCTCCATGACATGAAAATGAATGATGATGACAGAATAACATCATACTTTGTGAGAATATCTCAGTTGAGATATCAACTACAAGCCATTGAAGATATCATTTCACATAAGGAACTGGTAAATATAGTACTCAATGGTATTCCCAAGATATGGGATGCATTTGCCGCAAGCATGAACACAAGGAAGGAGTATCCCAAATTTGAAGAACTTTGGACCTATTGTGCACAAGAAGAATCAAGGATCAATGCAAAAGAGAAACCCCAAAATAAATACGATGATCAAGCCTTCACAACAAGGTTCAATAATTTCAAGAATAAAAAGAAGTTTGACTCCAGGAAGAAACCAAATCAAGAAAAATATATGTCAAAAATACAATGCTTCAATTGTCGAAAATATGGTCACTACAAGAATCATTGTCCCGAGCTAAAGAAAAGGAAGGAAACACACGAAGCATCATTTGTCAAAGAAAGGGAACCCTCGAAGAATACCAAGCAGGATAAAACAAACTTCTTCTTCTAAGAGAATGTAACAATACTCTTCACAGTTCTTGTACATACCATGTTTTATGTACATATCTTGCATATCTGTTTCTTAGAAGATAATATGTTCAAAGAGAAACTATACCTATGGAAGAACAACAAGATAAGGATGGCTATCATGATGACTAAAAGTCAAGAAATACAAATGAAAGGATGAAGTACATCAACAACCCCAGCTAACAATGCATGTGGAAGCTATTACATAAGTAATAGTTGCAAGATAAGTCGAAATCAGAATCAAACTTGAAGAAACCTAGAAGAAGTAAAAACAGAAAGAAGTCAACAATCAAGAGGAAATTGGAAAAGGACTTATGACACTTTGCATAAGGAAATAAGGATGCAGATGGAAGCATGGGCTCTCTTAGTTGGAGGGAGTTGATTAAAGAATTCCAAAAGAAGAGCATGCATTCATGCACGAACCAAGGATTAGGAGGGAGATAATCCTAAATAATATGATCCATTGAAGATGATGAAGTATCTATCCATGTTCCCATCAATGGTAGCAACCATGAAAAACAACACGTGTTAAGTGTGACTTTAGAAGAAGTCTTCTTCGAAAACAAGCCTTAAAGTATCCCTGGTTGTCCATCCACATCCATGATCCTATGATGAAAGAAAGAAGTTGGAATCTTCAGGGAATGGAATATATATAAAAACTCCATGGACCCTAGAGCTAAAGAGAAACATGAAGAAGAACATGAATATTTGAAGAGAGAAAGAAAATCCAGAACAACCAGTCATTGTATCGAGAATCACAACGTTACCAGCCTGATCTGAACTCACTAAAAGAAATCAAGCATAGGAAATGAGAGTTGTGATGAAGAACAGTGTATGGAAGACTTATGAATGTAAGCATTGTGAGATCTAGAACTAGAGTTTATCCCAGATGGAGGGAGAAGACTATGATTATTGCTTGTTCCAGTAAACCAGACATACCTCTACATGAGACATTATATCGTCCGCAATATCCATGGGTTGGAGTTTACATCAGATGAATGCAAAGATTGTTCTCCGGAATAATTGAATAAAGAGTGTATGTAGAGAAACCTCAAGGCTTTGAGGTATACCAGAAAGAGACCCTTGTATGGATTCAAACAATTTGGTGCAGAGCCACCAATGCACAGCAAAAGCGTGGTGAAAAATTTCTATAACAGAGATATTGTATTAGAATGGTTACTCAAAACTCCAAGATGATGGATTGTCAATCCATGACAAACTCTCATGATAGCAGAAGAAGTACCACTTGGATATGTTCTAGTTTGACCCTTGCCACGATATTGTGAACTAGTAGGAAACAAAAGAGATGAATCCAACTATGATATACTGTAATGATCAGAGCTATATGAAGCCTTAAGAGAAAACCAATGTTCCAGAAAGACCGAAGTACATTGAGATCAAGCATTACATTCTCCGTGATGAGGTATAGAAAGGAGAAGCAGTTCTCCAATATATCTCCATAGATGAGAAGATAAACAAATATTTTGGTAAAGCCTCTATCCAAGATGAAAGAGTTTGCATACTCAAGAAACAAGATGGAGCTCGTGGAGATGACTTCCTTATTGAAAAGGGAAGAGATGAATCCCAGGTTGGGAGGGAGAATTGATGTGTTATTTATTTATGGACAGTCATTTTTCAGTTCAAAAAATGTTCCAGGATGAGCAGTTCCTTTCCAGTTTGGAAAGTGGCTTGAGATCTCTAACGGACAGGCATTTTCCATTTCGGAAAATGGTCCAGATCGAATGGTCATTTTTGTAATGAAAATGGTTTGATGGATTGTTGATGTACCATAGACAATGATTCCCCTTGTGGCCAATGTGGGGGAATGGTCTAGGATAGTCTCTCTTCTTGGAATTCACTCTCAGTAGTGGTCAAGAAGACTAGTCAACCTCGTCGGGCAGTCATTCTTTCGAAGTTCATAGTTGTGAGCAGTTTCGAAGAATGGCCCGTTTTGGAGGTTGGTGAAGGACAATCATTTCCTTAGGAAATGGTCCAGACATCCATTCCCTAGGGAAGATTCATTCTCTCCAGGTTTCACTTTGTTTAGTGCTGAAGGAATGGCCCAGATAGGTGAATGGTCTAGGTTCAACAATCAGGGACATGCATTCCCTAGGGCAGATTCATTCTCTCCAGGTTGCACTTTGTTTAGTGCTGGAGGAATGGCCCAGATAGGTGAATGGTCTAGGTTTAGCAATCAAGGACATGCATTCCCTAGGGCAGACTCATTCTCTCCAGGTTGCACTTTGTTTAGTGCCGGAGGAATGGCCCAGATAGGTGAATGGTCTAGGCTCATAAATCAAGAAAGATATTCTTCCTTGCTTGAGAAGAATAGTCCAGTAGCTCATGACTAATGTTTTACCTTCTAAGGGCAGATGATCTTCCAGATCTCATAGATGTGAGTGGAATAATGGCCTAGATGATTCATTTTATATCATGACATTGTTTTTTTGTGCAGGTTGATATCAGATAATATGATTTCTATGGAGACTATATGTCTCTGGACAGTAGATGTATGCTATTGTGGTGGATGTGTTCCACTGGTTGTGAATATGTAGTTGTGTGCTACTTGGTATGGTAGTGTACCACTGGATTGTAGTTGTGTACTACTATGGATAGACATAGTTATGCTCTATCAATTGACATTATTCTAATTACTATGAAGACTATCAGCTAGATGGATAGTCAGTGTGCTGGTGGACTGACATTCTCTAGGCGGAAAATGGTCCAGGACAGGCATTCTTCTAAGACATATGTCTGGATTAGAAGAATAGTCCTTGTATCCCATGGTGTGGCTTCCAGCATCTATTGGAACAATTATTCTTCTAAAACATATGTCCGGATTAGAAGAATGGTTCTTGTATCACTCTGTGGAGTGAGTGACTTATTCAGCATCATGCCTGATTACTCAGATGTAGTATGGATTTGAGAGATGATGTAGTTGATTCTATCATATGATATTGATAGTGATGATGGTGCTCATGAATTTATCGTGTGGCTATGATGATGCTACCGATTCAATGGTATGTTTGTGCTCAAGACCATTGCCTTCAATACCTCCCTAGCTAGGAGGGAGTGTTGATATTATGGTAGTTGTGGGAGGTATTTACCTCCATGTGTAAACCTGACGAGAATAGAATATTCTGGGAAGCAAGAAGAAACCCTAAATAAATGGTTGAGAACCCTAGAAGACAAGTCGGCTCAAGAGAATTATTTGTATTAGGTTATTAGCCTCCAAGAGAAGAAGTTGACTAAAGGAAATGTTATATACTAAGTAATTAGGACCCAGAATGAGAAGTCATCCTAGGTAGTCTGGCAGAAATAATATAAATATAGGAGGTCAGTCTTCATTGTGGCTAGTATTCTTAGAACTACAGAAGTACACTTGTGCGCACTGCAGTTGACCAGTTTGTGCGAAAATCTTGGGAGGAGTTGTTGCCGACAGTTCTGCATTCTGTATTTTAGGTCTCTCTCTGGGTTGGACTCTCTTATCAGTCTTGGTTATTCTTTCTTGGTACGTTATCCCTGGAGAGAGGTGCACTATCTTGTTTGGATATCTAGCCTAGGGTTTGCTTCCGAAATGATTCTATTTCAAGGTTAAGGTGCTCGAGGGTGGCTTCGGCCTATGTTTGGGTGATAATATTGCTATATTATCTATGGTTAAATAAGCACATCCACTACTTTCTAACAAAGGCCAGGTCGAAGCAATCAACAAAGTTCTCACTACTATGCTTCGATAGATGGTAGGAATTCACAAGTCAAGTTGGCACACGATGCATTTATCAGCATTGTGGGCCTATCAGACATCCATTAAGTCTGTCATGGGGTTCACACATTTCCAATTAGTATATGGTAATGAAGTGATTTTTCCGATTGAATGTGAAATCCCATCTTTAAAACTAGTTGTCGAACTTCTCCCTAACACCTCAGTTGAAGAGGAACGTCTTTTGTATTTGATGCAATTAGACGAGACCCATCGTGATGTTGCCTTAGTCATTGAAACTCAGAAAAAAGTGTGTCAAATCTCAATATGACAAGCATGTCAACCCACGTGTATTTTCTGAGGGTGATTTAGTTCTCTTTTACGAACAATATTGTGACTTACTAGGGGCCGGTAAATTCAAGCCCATGTGGCGGGGCCCTTATATTTTGAAATGAGTGTTGGAGAAAGGGGCTTATGATCTGGTAGATTATGATGGAATTCCTTTGAGTGAACCCATAAATGGGCTTTACTTAAAGAAGTATTATGCTTAAATCATTTTTGCATGAGTGTTGTGTATTTTTAGTGTATCATACTCTTGTGTGCTTTTTCGTTTTTGGTTTTTCCTTTCAGTTGCTTACCTTTCATTGTGCTTGGTCTCCAGATGTCAGTGTATTCACTACCCTATATCAGATTTGTTGATGGTGCTAGTCGCAGTACTCAAAACGTAGCGTCTGTTGCTTGAGCAATCTATACACCTCCGGATGAATTGATCATTCTACATGGTGTTTTCATTGGTTGTGCAACTAATAATATCACGGAATACAGTGCAGTTATCGAGTTGTTAACTAACGCCATTTCACTTGGAATCTGTCATATTGTTGTATGACTTGATTCATAGTTAGTAGTACTACAGTTGAGTAACATTTATTCCATCCGAAGTCCTACTTTGTTACAGGTATATTTATGAATTCACCTCTTGGAAAGACATTTTGATTACATTGAATATCAACAAATTCCTAGATGTCTAAATACATTGACAGATGCATTGGTTAACTATGTGTTAGATAGACATTTGATACATTTATAAACCCAATCACACTTTTTACAAAAACAAGTAAGTCGGTAAGAACTTTATATTTATAGCGATAGAAGTTACAAAAAAGTGTTTTTCCAAAGACCAAAATATCAAAATGTGAAGCTCATGGATTCATGTACAAAAAGCATCAAGGATGTTGCTCGTTGTAACAAGCGACTGCCCGTGCTACTTTATGGAGCATTCGACCGATAGATGCAGATACTCCCACTGTATGGCATTGATAGTGTCTAGGAAGTTCATCCATCGTGGCATCAGGGACATTCATGGTTAGTCTCTCTAGGTTCTGTTCAATGACCTCCAAATATGCGGCAGCTACCCCTATTACAACACCTCTTTCTCCTCGCCTTTGGATGGGAGATGATCCCAGAGGACAATAAGGCCCCACATCTACATTATTGAGAGCACTTGATTAGTCTTGGATAGATAACACAAATATATATATATATATATATATATATATATATATATATATATATATATATATATATATATAATTAAAAATATCGAAAACATTATATAAACACAAATTTCCTTGTTACCTATGTCCCCCCACTGGGATCCATTAGGAAGAGATAGATCTAGATCCCCATGGAAATTTGTCCCGACATATGCATAGTCTTCCACCATGACTAGTTGATTCCTCATCCATTGGAAGAAAACATCGTCATACTTGACGATGGGAACACCACCATGTCGAGCCATTAGATCCACCCACCTCTTCATCTGTGGATCTGGTGGAGTGAGTATACCCCACTCCACCTATAGACGTAGGACAAGAACTCTCTCCAGAAATAAGGACACAAAAATGGACTCGTATCCAAATTGTTTCAACTGACCATTTCGAAACTTTGTGAGTTGTTTTTCATGCTTTTCAGGACACCCTCACACCAGTTGAAGACTATGGGTTCCATGCACTCTATCACATACTGAAAATGGATTTGCAAAGCCATATGGGGAGATGCACTCCCTACCATGCGGGTAATGGTGTAAAGGATGGTCCGCAACGGTAAATCTCGGACATCTCTGATAACTACCTTTCCTCTGTGTTTTTCGGTACCTGGCACACAATGGTGGCAAACATAGTAATCCATAGGTTCACCTCCACCCCTGCTGCATGTGAGAGATACCTGTGAAACACGGCGAGACAACCCTTTTAGAAAATAGATATCCTTTATATCTATTATGAGTGTATGAACACCCACGCGAAAGGCTTGTTCGTTCACATCCCACGTGTGAACCAAATACTCTAGTAGCCTCAACTGGGCTCTCATGCCCTGAATCTTGAAAATATTGAGTAACCCACATTGCCTTAGAGCCATAACTGTCCCTGGGTCATTTCCAGAAAAATAATCCTTTTCCTCGTGGTCTCTCTCACGCCACTTGAGCATCTTGACCAAGGAAAGCATGCCAAGGAACATTAAAAGAAGGTTAGAAACATAAAAATCTCATTCCTAGGGGTTTTGCTAGTTAAGTTTATATTTTCAAATTTTTGGTTGCGGTCGTCGTAGGGCTACGCTTTCATGCAGATCGACGTCATCGCACCCTACCTATGGGGTCGCCTGTGACGATGAAAGATCACCGCGGTTCACAATACAGTGGACCTGCGAGGATCTCAACGTGCAGGTAGCCCCAAAAAATCGACCTAACACCCAATTTTGACCAATGAAAACAAATTTTGAAACCATGAAAAGATGAAGAAGAAGAAGATTACTTGTTTGATTGAGACAGTTCACAAAATGATCTACCACATTCTCTACAATCGACAGTTGAAATTTGGGGAGAAAAAGTGTTTTGGAGCACTATTTGGGTAAATTTGCAAATGAAATGGTAAAATGGTGTTTTGGGCCTATTTTATTGTTTTTTACCACTTTTTATTGCAAAATATATATTATTTTTATATTTTATCCATGCCCTAAAGTCTAACCAACTTGGCAAGGTGTTGACTTTTGCAGATTAAAAGGTCTAGGGATGAGACGTTTAAACAGGGGTCCACCTTTTTTTATTTGTTTTTGCACATTTTTCTTATGTACAGATCCTTTTAGGTTTATTTAGGAAAAACTCCGAGCAGAGTCTTAATTCTTTCTCACGCTCATGAAACCATGAGAATGTAATCGAGTAGTATTTTGTCATTTTTTTGAACTCACATTGGTAATACGAAAAACCAAACCTATGGAGTATCCTTTAAGCTCTTTTCAAGCTCCCTAAACATGAAAAGATGGCCGAGAGACCTTGTTCTTTTCAAGCTCGTAAAAGTATTTGAAGAAAATGTCTGATGAGCAGTAGGTTATCTCTTTTTTAGTCTCGTCAGACTAACTTACGAAAAAGGACCTAATGGATTTCTCTTTAAGTGTTTTTCAGACTCTCTAAAAATGAAAAACCCCTGAGTTTTATTTCTTTGGACTCATTAAACAAACATCGAAAGACCCATATGGGATCGAACCACTCCTTCTTAGGGTTCATTAAAAATACTCCAAGGGACTTTTTCGAAGGATGAGCTTACATTTACAAGCATATGTTATCCTCCTCGAGCTTGCGTAAAAATAAAGAGGTACTCGCTAGAAATGGTGGGAGGAAATTGGGAAAGAAATGTGTCTCTGTATTTCTATTAGTGGCAGTAATAGTCGATCTTGAACATGACACCCCCCTTCATCATTATATCCAGGTTGGGAAATCCATTTGTCTCTCGTTTGACCATCCACAAGTTCATATATTGGGTCTTATTTGAGTCAATTCTGCCAAGACAATTTTTGTGTCATTCATATGTTCAAGAGAACTCCAACCTAAACAAACCTTCTATCGAGTCGGCCATCTGCAGTTATAAATTTTCTACCATGTTGGCCTTCCCTGAGTCAGTTTTGAATCACTTCATACTCTGATCTACCTCAAATTTGTTACATATTTCATGTCATTGATGGGGGATACATCAAGGCCCTCCTATGACGAGTCTTTTCCTGTCGACTTCAACTCATTATTTAGGAACAAGATTTAGAAATCTTTTAGTACCTTGGATCTTGCATGCCTCAATGGCAGGTTTCTTCATTTTCAACAGTGGGTTCACATCATTAACCCCTAATTGGAAGATTCCATCGAGTTTTTTACTTCAACTCATTTATTCACATTTGTTGGATTGTACTAGAGTACCTTGAGATTCATTGACATCAATGGTGATTTCCCTCTCACGTGTTAACGATTTTCATTAATGATTGGTAATCAAGTGGTTTCTACCATGTTCGACTTCGACACATGTAATCACATGGCTAGATTCATACTTAGAGACTATGGATATGAAGACCCTGGATTTCATCATCTTGGTCCAGGTTGCGACGGAGTATTCATAAGTTTGTACTGGCACATAGATCCACTGTGTATGTCTCGTGGCTATGTCCAAATTTGAATTCTTTTAGAGCATAGATCCACAATGTATTCATGGTGGCTATACTGAATCATGATGACATGGATCCATAGTGTATATTTAGTGGCCATGACTCACTTGAAACTTATGATTAGAGTCACTTGTAGTCTGGGTATGGGAATTCCTACCTCAGAAGATGGTATATTATTATGCAGATGCCTGATTGTTTGCAGGTTCCCGATCGATGCGCTCCTTGTTTTCGACACACACATTCTACAAAGTATTACAGTTGTCACAAGTTCCAGATTTATACTTTTGGGGGAATTCTATTACACATTATTTTGGTCACCTCAGTGATCAACTGACAACATGTGCTCATGTTCCCTGAAAATATTAAAAGAGACTTTCTCCATGAGAAAAGTGGTTTGATTTTCCTCTTTCAAAAACCATAACAAGGAAGGTCGTCGCACCCTGTTATATGCATGGGGTGTGATGATGCCTGATATTTGCACCCTGCACTAAAACTGGATTGTGATGTCATCGCATGTTTCTTGTGCATAAGGTGCGACGATGCTTGAGAAAAGGAAAAGTCAAAATTCACAAATGTTCTAGAAGGAAATTTTCTAGAAGATGAGGTGGCCTCCGATTGGTTTTGATCTTACTCGCTTCTATGATTTAGTGGGATCATCCTAATCTCCTCATCCATCTCTCTTTCACACTATATAAAGAGGGATCTATCATGGAAAAGGATAAGGTTGAATAGGCTAAGACTTGCATATGCATGAAGGGTTCTACTACAGATTATGCTTGAGAGCTTTGCTTTAGTTCTCTAAGTCAGATTGTGGATCTTCTTCATCAAAGGCATTGGAGCAAAAGTGTGTGTGTTGGAGAAAAGAGCCATTGAAAGGGGACCTTGCAACATCAAGGCATGGGTTGTATTCTCCACTTTCCATTTAATATAATGCAACAATACATTTATTCCCTATAAAAGTGTCTTAACTTTTATTGTATAACTTCATGATCTTATACATAGAATTCATTGGAATATATATATATATTTGTTCTCTCTCTCTTTGTTGGTTTGTGCTTCTTAAAATAGGTTCACCATCCTACAAACTCAAAGAAGGAGCTACAAGGAAGACACTAGCGAGGATCAAGCATCATTTAAAAGGTATGCCATTTGGACCTCTCTAAACTAGTTTGTATGACAATGAAGTTTAAGGTGAAGTGTTTATTTTGTCTTGTTTTGTTCTAGCTTCCTGTGGAAGTTAGGGAGATCTATTTGTGTCCGCACTTACTGATTAGTTCGATAGCAATGAGTTTGATCCTGACTTCACCAACACCTACCAGATGTTGGGCGCAAACATAATTGTCACTAATTTCCATCTTCAAGATGGGTTGTTGTGCCATATGGGCCATCTTTGCATTCCATCAAGCGAGAGAGTGAAGTTGATTTGGGAATCCCAGTAAAGTCGGGTGGTAGGACACTTCGGCATGGAAAATACAGTGGCAGTGCTACAACAACATTTCTACTGGCTGAAACTTTGATAGGATGTCATCAAGTATATCTGGTCTTGCACTATCTGTGCTACTACCAAACCAGCCACTAAGAAATAAGGCTTGTACACTCCTCTGCCTACTCCTGACAGACCCTGGGAATCCATCTCAATGGACTACATGTCGGTCCTTCCGTCCACCAAGCAGGGAAATGACTGTTTTTTTGTGGCGGTTGATCGCTTTTCCAAGATGGCGATTCTGGTCACTTGCAAGAAGAACATCACAGTAGAGACCACTGCCAATATATTCTTTGAATGAGTGTGGGTACACTTTGGGATCCCACAAACTAGTATCTCATATCGGGATAGTCGTTTCCTTAGCACATTCTAGTCGAGCCTCTGGTCACTACTAGACACCAAGCTCACCAAGTCCACTACCTTCCACCCCTAGACGGATGGCCAAACCGAGGTCGTAAACCGAATGATCATGCACATTCTACGAAGGTACAATTCAAAGCACCCCCACACCTAGGATGAGAGTCTTCCCTATGTTCAAAACATCTACAACATATCCATACATAGCTCAACCAACCACAACCCCTTTCAGGTGGGGTTGGGATTTCAACCATTGGGTCCCATGGATGTTGCACTACCCCTTGCAGCCACCCAAGCCGACTCATCGCATGCTCCAACTAAAGCTGAAAAATCCACTTGATTCATTGAGTGGATCCAAAACATCCACCAATAGGTTCAGGATATTTTATAGAAGTCCAATTCCAAGTACAAGCAACGCCATGATCAACACCGGGTGCCACACCAGTTTCAGGTGGGCAACAAAATTTGGTTGAACTTGCAGAAAGAAATCCTTACAGGGAACTCAACGAAATGGAGAACATTGATTCCTAATGGGGGAGGATTAATACAGGAGGGTATTGGTGACCATCCACCTTGTCCAACTGGCTCAAAATTATTTTTTGGCAACTTACTATTTTTAGTAGTTTTTCGGTTCATGAACTTCCGGAGCCATTTTGAGGGCCCTAATGACGATTTTTTCCTATCAAGCGCCTCAATGATCTCCAAAGGCTTCAATTGATACCCCTAAATGAAGATACTTGTCAATACTTTTCCAATGAGCTATCATGTGCTCTAAACGAAGATCGTATGCAAAAGTTACGACCCCAGGAAGTTGATGTACTAACTTACCCCAACGGGGCCCACATGAATCTTGGTGCTTTGTATCCTAGGGTTAGGTTCTTGGGATGTATAGGGTTTTGGAATTCATGTTTATTGTAAAAAGGCCTTTAGAGCCTTATTTTACTCATCTTCTTGTTAATGAGCGTAGTTGTCACATCTCTTCTCAGATATAAGCTTCCACCATTCTAGCAAGCATGTTTTCAGTTTGCAATTTACAGTTTTCAACATATTTCTTATTTAATATAAGTCAAGTTTTATCGTATATATGTTATTGTTCACTATGTCTCTGTGTTAACATTATAAATATGTGGTTTCATTATGTTTCTCTCATAAATCTGGATCATACTATGTCTCATTTATAGATGACTTCTCAAGGAATACATGGATTTACTTCCTTGGGAAGAAATATGAAGTCTTTCATAGTTTTAAATAGTTTAAGGCTCTTGCATAGAATCAAACAAAGAAAATAATTAAGGTTTTAAGGGTAGATAATGGTCGAGAGTTCTAGGAAAATTAATTTGAATAATTTTGTAAGAAGTGTGGTATAGCAAGGCAGAAGACTACTCCATGTACACCTCAACAGAATGGAGTTGGAGAAATGATGAACATGAAATTGATGGAAAAAATAAGGTGCATGCTCAGTGGTGTCGGGTTAGGACAAGAATTTTGGGAAGATGGAGTGGGTACTACATGTTACCTATTCAATCGATCGCTCTCATCGACATTAGATGAGAAGACTCCACGCGAGGTATGGACTGGTAAGAAACCATCTCTGACACATCTCAGGTTATTTGGTTGTGATGCCTATGTTCGCGTTCCAAAGGAAAACATGAGTAAGCTAGATAAAAATGACGAAAAGTGTGTCTTTATTGGGTATAAAAATGGTTTGAAAGGGTATAAAATTTGGAACCTAGAATGTAAGAAGGTAGTGTATAGCTAAGATGTGGTATTTAGAGAAATCAAAGTTGTTGTCAAATAGGAAGTCCTATCAAGGAAGGAAGAACCAGCGAAAATAGAGTTTGAGTTGAAGAATGATGAATCCGACTCTATAAAATAACAAGAATAAGAATAAGAAGATCCTCATAATCCAATATTGAGGAGATCGGTTTGGGAAAGAAGAAAATTGGAAAGGTATACTCCACTTGATTTTCATTCAAATTTTGCTTTGTCTATAACTGATGATGATCCTTGAACTGTTAGGGAGGCAGTGGATTCAGAGGATGGAAAAATCTGGAAAAAGGACATGGTTGAAGAAATGGAAACCTTGGACAAGATTGAGGCTTGGGATCTAATGGAGTTTCTAAATGAAAGAAATCCCATTGGAAATAAATGGGTTTTTAAGAAGAAGTTGAATGAAGAAGGCAAAGTGGAGAAATACAAAGCTTGGTTAGTAGAAAAAGGTTATTTCGAGGTATAGGGAATTGAATTTGGTGAGATTTTTTCTCATGTTTCCAAGTTAAGTTCAATTAGATTTATTTTAATATATTGATGTAGCATTTGATTTTGAAGTATAACAGATGGATATGAAGACAACATTCCTACATGGGGATCTGGAAGAAGAAATCTACATGAAGCAGGCAAAAGGATTTGTTGTGAAGGGAAAGAAAGAGTTGGTATGCAAGCTGAAAAATTCAATGTATAGGTTAAAGAAATCACTAAGGATGTGATATCAAAAATTTGATACTTATATGTTGAGACTTGGCTTCATAAGGAGAAAATCGAATCATTGTGTATATTTTAAATTAATCGATGATAATTTTATTTATTTGGTCTTGTATGTGGATGATATGTTGTTGATAGGAAATGACAAAGAGATTATCTAGGATGTCAAAACTTAGTTGTCCTCTAAATTTGACATGAAGGATCTTGGTTCTGCAAATTTCATTTTGGGTGTGGAAATTAAAAGAGATCGGGAAAACAAGAAACTTTGGTTAAATCAGAGGAAATATGTCGAGACAGTATTGTAGAGGTTTAATATGCAGGAATGTAAACCATTCAAGGTCCCTATTCCTATAGGTGTAAAGTTATATGTGGATCAATGTCCCAAGACACATGAAGAGGAAGAGGACATGTCTTGTGTTCCATATGCGAGTATGGTTGCTATTTCGGTGTATGCAATGGTCTGTACTAGACCAGAAATTGCACATACATTGGGAGTTTTGAGTAGATATATGTCAAAACTAGGGAAGGAGCATTGGACAATAGTAAATAGGGTTTTCAGGTATTTGCATGGCACTACTAGTTATGGATTGAACTACCAAGGAAGACCATGATTTGATAGAGTGTTGGACATACATGTTGTCGATGTAGACTGGGCTGGAGATCTGGATCACAGAAGATCTACAAGTGGGTATGTGTTTAACCTATTTGGAGGAGCAATCAATTGGATGAGAAAAAGACAGTCTGTAGTGGCACTCTCAACTATAGACGTTGAATACATGGGAGCCACTCATGCAAGCAAGGAAGTAGTATAGTTACAGAGATTGTGTTCAGGTATTGGGTTGGTAGAACAAGATGTAAGGATATATTGTGATATTCAGAGTTCAATATTTCAAGCAAAGAACCTAACTTATCATTCAAAGACAAAGCATATTGATGTTCAATATCACTTTGTGAGAGACATGGTTGAATAAAATAAAGTGTTGTTGATGAAGGTGGACACTTTGAAGAATGTTGTAGATTCATTAACAAAAAATTGTGAGCACTGAGAAGTTCTCTTGGTGTAGTTGGATTTGTGGGAAATTATTCCTTATATTATGGACTATGCAATGCCCTCTCCCCTAAAAAATGGAAATTTTTACGTCTATTTTTTGGCGTTTTTTTCATCATATGGTTTTCGTCGATGGTTTTCTAATTTTTGTTAAGGAATTAGGGTTGTTGACTAATCCAGGTCAATGGATTAAGGGTTTGTATGTCATAAGATCCAATATATATTGTATTGTAAACAATGAAAAGATACAATGAATAGAAGATTAGAAGTGCGACTCTAAACAGGTTGTTGGTTTTCCTGATTTGGGTTTCTAGGGTAAAAATCTTTGTGTAATGTGTCTATGTGTGTGCCATTGTGTCTTTTTTGTTTTTATTAAGAATTCATCTGTAGTAATTTATTGTACAAGGTTAAAATCTACATGGGTTTCCTATCAGAAATGGAAGGAGCTAGCTCCTCCTCCCCACCTGAAGGTTGAATCCCTGAGTTGGAAGCCTCTGAATGTTATTCTCCCTTCAGAGCCTCTTGCTCTTTGTCCTTTTCCACTGGTGGTAACTCATGAGACTTCCTAGATTCCAAGTTCTCCTCAAATTTAGCATATTTTCTCACAATTGTCTTCCTCTACACTAGTATGAAGATCCTATAATCCTTTAATGTTTCGTTGTACCCTATGAATGTGTCCTTCTCTCTTGAAGGCTCAATATTTTTCCTCTTCTCCACAGGCACATGGATGTACACTGAACAATAAAGATCTTGAAATTTCCTATATATGGTTTCACTCATGTGAATGCTTCCTCATTATTCTTATCCCCAAATATCCTATGAGGACTCTTGTTTTGCACATATACTATCACGTTACATGCCTTTTCCCAAAGGAACATAGGTAGATGATGATAATGTACCATAGCCCTAGAAGAACCGATGATGGATCAATTATTTCTCTATGCAACCCCATTCTTCTAAGGGTTGTATGAGATTGTCAACTCCCTCTTGATCCCTGCCTCCTTGCAGAAATCTTTGAATTCATTGGAGGTGTACTCTCCCCCATTATCTGACATCAATACCTTGATCCTCTTTTCTATATGGTTCTCCACTCAGGCCTTGAACTCTCAGAACTGATTGAATACTTCATCATTAATCTTAATAAATAAGATCCATGTTGTCCTAGAAAAGTCATCAATGGATGCCACATAGTATAGTGCTCCCTGCATTGATGCCTTTGGCATCGATCCATTCACATATGAATGTATAAGATCAAATATCCCCTTGGACCTACTCTCACTACTCAAAAAAGTAGCATTGGAATTATTTCCAAGTGCACACCCTTTGCACACGCCCTACTGCTTGACATTGAAATTTGGAATACCAGTGACAATCTCCCTCAGAATCAGCAACGCCCTATAGTGCAAGTGTCCCATCCTTCTGTGTCATAACTTGCACAAGTTGTCACTGTCATGTACCAAGGTTGTTTGAACAGGCTTTCCCTTCAACTTGTATAACTTTTCCTCTCTGACCCCAATGCTCACTATTATGTCTAGGCTAGCTCCCTCTAGACGTATGAGTACTTTCCCTTTCTTGAATGTGATGGAAAAGCACATGTCCTCCATCACTGAGAATAAGAGAAAATTATTCTTCAGTCTAGGTATATATAGCATGTATGTGGCCTCAAACAAATCCCCTGACTCAAGATGGAACAATATTGTCCCCTCTCCCTTTACTGCATACTTGGCATCATCACCAAGCTCCACATAGATCCCTAAATCCTTATCCGTTAGACTGTTTAATATCCCATGTGCCTTTTTCATATGACATGATGCACCATTTTCCATGTACCATGCACTTCTTATGACTGTGTTGGTATAAAAGAAAGAGACTAGTGTGAATTCTTCAAACTCCGCTTCCAACTCATCCACTTGAGTTTTTGTTGATGCTGCTACCTGCTATGATTTACTCTTACCCTTATTCTCTAGACATTGAGATGCATAATGAACACTATTGTGGCACACAAAATACTTGATCTTACTCAATTATTTATTCTTGCTCAATTATGAGGTTTCCCCCTTGTTATAGCTATATTTTCCACTCTAGGGGCACATAGAGAACCCATCTGAAATGTCAAGATGAAACGCATAGTTTTCCTTCGCAATTGACCAATTTTGAGGGGTGTCATTGGTAACCTCTTTGAAAACTCATGACTAGTTTCTAGATGAGCTACTTATGACCCACAACATCGTCGAAAAACCAGTTTTTGACATGCTCGAGGAAATAGGCGATGGGATGAGTTGTGATCTCACTAAGATACCTCGTAAACTTAGTCAGATTTTGAGTTCTTCATGAGATAAGCATGAGTTGAGACACCTATAAGACTCATCCAAAACCTTTTTCTCTGATCTATATAGAGAGGTTTAGCCAAGGAAAGAAGAAGGAAGAATTGGGAGCAAGTTTATGTTGTTGAAATTTTAGAAGAGTGAGAGCAAAAGGAAGAACTAAAGCAAGGAGCCGGAGGGGACTGCAACATAAGAATTAAAGGATTCGAGCTTGATGTAAGGTTCTTTATTTTTATCAATATATATCAAATGTTACTTTCCCCCTTCAATGATTTTCTTTTCGATTATATGATTTGTGGTTCATTATTGAATGAAGTAGCTATGTTTGGATTCATGTTTATTTAACACTTAAAAAGATTCATAGATTGGTATTTAATTGTTATTTGTGTGCAGGAAATGGATCACAAGAATCAAATCTAGATCTCTGGAGTTGTGTTAGCTAGACACGTAAGGAAAATCGTCATTTAATAAGGTACACCTCTATTCTCTTTAGTGTAAAATGAAAAGAATATAATTAGATATAGGATGATAATATTATCTATCGTCTATCTATCTTAGATCAAAGGTAGATCCGAGCGGGGAGATTTCATTTCCACATGAGGGTTTTTTCCCGTAACATAATTGACGACTCCACTAGGGATAGAACCCATTTTCTCCTTCAGTTGATTTTTTCCTTTGTTCTTGTAGTGTCCTAAAGTTTCCTAGTAGCTTATCCTCTTCCCTATCACCCTCTCAAAGAGTAGATCTCCCATATATGACTGCTTTGGGCCAGATCCAAGTATTTTTTCAAAACTGACACGATCCCTAAGCTACAATGGATGAACTAAGAGCATGTATAGCATAGATGACACAAGATCAAGCCAAATTTAATTTGGGTGAAGCAACGAACAAATTGGGACCTAAAATTTCATTAAAAAATGCCTTTGAACGCAATTTTTTGGCGTCCTTCAAAGTGAATTTTTTATCCCCAAAACAGGTTGGTCATGTGATTTTTGGCATTAGGATTCCAACACAACTCACATAATCGAAGTCTAATGCCCGAAAGTGTCAAAACCATCACCAGGGAGTTCTCACTCAAAACAACCTTGACAATCATTACACCGGTTAAATGTTTGTATGGCTCGATTAGTGGGCTCGCTAGAAGAGCCTCTCCATGTTCTTCATGGCACAAAATATGGTACTCCGAGTGGATGTCATGTGAGAGAGTTATGGGCATTTAAAATCTCCTCCAACAATGTTAGCAAAGGTTCGCATTCTTCTGTTGACCCCTCCACACGAGGTTGCTTTGGTTGGAACACTTTTATTATGTCAATAATGTTTTAAATTTAAATTATTTTTATTTAAAGTTAAAAATGAAATAATAATTAAAAGGGGATTTTGATGAACGGTTTCATGTTAAAACGGTGTCATGTTAAAGCGGTGTAAACATATTCATGAAAAGTCTTCAAAAGACATGTTTTAAAAAGTTCTTCTTTAAAGGATGTTGGAGTCTATATGGGCGTAGTAGGAAAGACTTCAAGCTTACGTGGAGGGGAGGACCCATAGCCCATGCTACCCCCTCCACTTTGTCCCCTTTCCCAAAATATTTATATCCCAAAAGCTCATGACCTCTAACATATTGGCATAACCAAAGCACGCAACTATTAAGACTAACCTGATTGAAACCATGGAAAATTTAACAAGAAGTGTGTCATTGTTCATTGGAACCAATGAGATAAAAATTGTCGAAGCCATCGGAGGAGATGAAAGTTATGTTGTTGAAGCCATCAGAAAACTTAAGAGGAACTTCTCCAAAGCTCATCGGAGGTGATGAAAGAAACTTATCTGAAATTCATCGGAGGCAATGAAAGTAACAACTTTGAAACTCATCGAAGGCGATGAGAGGAAGACCTCTGAAACTCATCGAAGAAGTTAATTTGAATTTACCTGAAGTCATCGACAAGGTTTATAAAATACTCTATGATGGGCATGAGTTTATTGCTTAGTCTCCGATCAACCCCATTATATCCAAGCTACCAAGCATATACGGTTTAATATTCTGAAGAATTGTAGACTTGGGCATTCGATCCAATTTCATCATAAGATTCCATGGTTATGGCATGATATTACCTAGGGTTACAAAATGGTTTTATTGCAGACTTCGGCGTTGTCGACGACTCTCCCTTTCAACGTCTCACAAAATTGTTGAGGGCCGAGGGTTTCGATCAAATTTTTGCCCTAAAGCGCAGGTAAACTAGGCCGACGATGAAGGAAAGTTTGATAAAGTGGAGGACTTGTGGAAGGATCTTTTGATTGTTGATAGCAAACCCAACAAGGAGTTATGCAAGTTTATTCATGAACGGTGTGAAGGGGAAACATTAGCAGTAGCTTATTCAAAGCTTGGGAAACATTTAAACATTATCTACTTGTAACTTGTTCTCAACATTTAATATATATAAGCATATGGAAACTATATGAAACGTTAACATATAAACTAGCATAACTCACTAACATGTATAACAATATACCCATGGAAAGTAATACAAATATTTGCAACATATAATGGAGGAGAAAAGAGTATTTCTATTAATTTAGTCAACATAAGTACATAGGTGACAAACTTATGTATCGGCACCTATCGGATACATAAAGGAAAGCTTGCCATTAAGTCCCTCCACCTAGGCCTTCACCACTTCAATCCTCCATAAAGGAAAGCTCACAAGTAGTAGGAGTAATTGAGTTTATCATTCTCAAGATAGGAAGAGATTGGGGGTTGAATACAAAAGAAGTTCAGACTTTCAAGGACAAAGGGATGCAAACTCAATATGAGGAGAAATTTCTCCATAGTGTCTTTGCTCTCAATGATGAATTATTCAAGGCTTGCATATGGCTCAATTTATAGCCTTGAAATGGACTTGAACGATCAATTCAGAGCGTATATGGAAGATCAAGGATCATAGATATCATGACATGGCATGGAAACCCAACATATTTTTTAATTTTTGAACACAAAACCTGATGTATGTGGGTTGTAATGGAGCAACCTACGTATACGATGAATTGTATAACTATGGCCTACATATATATACAAAAATTTTAATTTATAACTCTCGAATGAGAAAAATGGGGAATTTGAGTCTGCATAAGAAAAGGGAATGCCATCAAAGTATAAGAAAAGGGAATGTCATCAAAACAAAATGCATGGTGTGTGGAAAATTTTCTATAACAAATCCACACCAAAATTGAAAAAAAAAAATCAATATCTCTAGCACCAAAGCCTACCCTTTCAATTTGTATTAATTCTCTAGGAAAAATTCAAGATGCTTATGTGGGAATTGAAAGCCAAAAAAGATCGAGTATTCGTTTGAATGTGAACGATTGTCACAAGAACTCAGGACAATGTTGTAAAAGCTCTTGCGAGTCAACACAAGAAAACATATATGACCCAACGATCAGATCGAAGTACTTAATATTAACTCCAACGCACAGATCAAAATACTTAACATTAACCCCTGCTCTTACATCAGAACACTTAGTGTAAACTCGAGTGATGAGAGCGGAGCAATTGTGGTCATGAATTCCAACAATGTCCTCGAGATCATTGATCCTTTCAACGGAAGAAAATCCCCCATCACGTAGTGAAGTTTCTTTAAAAGAATAATGGAAAAATATTTGAAAAATATGTTATTAATGAAAAAATATTTGAAAAATATGTTATTATTATTATAATAAGAGTGAAATCATAATTGATTTTTCTTATAAATATTTTATTTAAGTTTATGGTTGGAACATATGTATTGTTAATTAAAGTTGTTTTAATATTTATTATAATAATGTGCATTAAAAATAATAATAAAAAAAATTCTTAATTTCAAGATATTAAACATCTTTACTAATAGGACCAACTACTTGAAGGTGGAAGATTGTTTACCCCAAAAACTTCTATTCATTATTGATATAGATTTTTTAACATATCAACAAGCCAAGATAATTTTATTATATTGATTTAATATGATGAGTTTTTTATATTAATTTAATATGTGAGATGAATAAAATGTTAGTGAATTATATATAGAGAAATTTATTAACTCTATTAAAAATAAAATATGAATTTTATTTTATTTTCTAACCTTATCTATATTTATATTTATATTAACTTTATAAAATTTATTAAAAAAGTTATTGAAAATGTTTATAATCTTTATTAAAAATAGATTAAAATGATGAATTATCAAAACATGAAA
>ML801965.1:38587-50616 GCA_009831015.1 Picea engelmannii | reverse complement strand
TTTGCTTATTTGATGTATATGTATGTGTGTTTTGAAATCATGTATGTATGTGGCTTTGACAATGGTTGTTTGTTTAGGTTTGTATATTGATTTGAAATTGTATAATGTGTGTTTGTATATTTAAAATTGCATGTGTATAGGTGGTTTTGACAATGCTTGTATTCTAACTTTAAATTGTATTATGTTTGTTTATTTGAAATTGTACATTGTGTCTTGTTTAGTGGTTTTGACAATAATGTTTACTCTTTTGTGTTTACCTATTTGATGTTTGTGTGTGTGTGTTGAAATGGTTTAAATGTATGTGGTTTTGACAATGTTTGTTTGTTTATGTTGGCATATTGATTTGTGATTGTATAATCTGTATTTTATTTTTGTTTATTTAATTAGTAAATGCATGTGTAGGTGGTTTTGACTTATTTAATCTGTATCTTGATTTGAAATTGTAAAATATATGCTTATTTAGTTGAATTTGTGTGTTGTGTGTTTGCTTCTTTAAAATTGTATGTGTATGTGAGTGAATGGTTTATACAATTTTTACTAGTTTGTTTATTATTGTATATTAATTTGAAATCCTATGTGTGTTTTCTTATTTAATTTGTATTTGTGTATTTGTTTGTTTAATGATGTGAAATTGGATAATATGTGTTTATTTTCATAAATTTGAATAGTGAGTTTTCTTAAATGATTTTTAAATTGTTTGTTTGTTATGTTTGTATATTTATTTAAAATTGTATTATATGTGTTTGCTTATAATGTATATTGTATGTTTGTATATTTGAATGTTATTTTATGATTTTTTATTTAAAATTTTATTATGTAAATTTGAATGTATATATTTTAAAAAGTTTTAATTAAATTTTATATTTTATTATATTATATTATTGTATGTTTGTTTTCTTAACTTTTAATTATAATAAAATTTGTATTATTTTATTGTATTATATTATTGTATGTTTGTTTTTTTAATTTTTAATTATAATAAAATTTGCATTTATTTTACTTATATGTTTATGTTTATATAAATGTGTTTCTTTAAATTTAAGTTATATTGTAAAATAAATAATTATTATAAAATGTGTGTTTGTTTATTGTATTAATTTAAAAAATAATATATATATATATATATATATATATGATTTTATAAAATAGTTTTTTTAATTGTTTATATTATTTTTAATGTTTTTTTTTTCTTTTTTTTTATGATTTTTTTAATTTCATATTTTGATAATCCATCATTTTAATCTATTTTTAATAAAGATTATAAACATTATCAATAACTATTTTGAATAAACTTTATAAGGTTAATATAAATATAAATAAGGTTAGAAAATAAAATAAAAATCATATTTTATTTTTAATAAAGTTAATAAATCTCTCTATATATAATTCACTAACATTTTATTCATCTCACATATTAAATTAATATAACAAATCATCATATTAAATCAATATAATAAAATTATTTTAACTTGTTGATATGTTAAAAAATCTATATCGATAATGCATAAAAGTTTTTGGGGCAAATAATTTTCCATCTTTAAATAATTGATCTTATTAATAGAAATGTTTAATGTCTTGAAACTAAGAAAAAAAAATTATTATTATTTTTAATACACATTATTATAATAAATATTAAAACAACTTTAATTAAGAATATATATGTTCGAACCATAAACTTAAATAAAATATTTATAAGAAAAATCAATCATCACATATCAAAAATATGATTTTACTATTATTATAATAATAATAACATAGTTTTCAAATATTTTTCTATTAATAACATATTTTTCAAATATTTTTCCATTTTTCTTTTAAAAAAACTTTACTATGTATATAATAATGATTTCATTATAAATAAAATATTTATAAAAAATATGATTTTATATATACATATTCATTATAAATAAAATATTTATAAAAAAATATGATTTTATATATTCAGTATGTATATATAGTCATCCTTTTATAAGAAAATTATAAAAGTAAAATTAAGTGGATTTAAGGAATATCTTCAATTTAATGTTACTTGTGTATGTTTTCAATTTCATTAAGGTGAAAGTTACATTTACATAGTTATTATTAATTAAAAAAAATAAAAATAAAAACAATCACCACATATTCATATTTATTAAAAAGATTCACATGTGATTTTTATTTAATATTATCTTTTTGTAATAGCATGTCTTCCTTGCATGAGTGTTTTTCAAATATTTATATCACCACATATTCATATTTATTAAAAAGATTCACATGTGATTTTTATTTAATATTATCTTTTTGTAATAGCATGTCTTCCTTGCATGAGTGTTTTTCAAATATTTATATAAGTAATTTCTTAAGTATAAGGTTTGAGTAAGGTTTGAAACATAATCAATTAATGTATAGTTAAAGTTGGTTCATTCATAACATAATTTCTTAAGTGTAAGGTTTGAAATATAATCAATTAATATATGGTTAGAGTTGGTTATAGATGTATTTTATTCAATATATATTTCCCTATACATTAAGGGTTTTAACATACATTTCTCTATATAATGGTTTTGAATCTGGACATCCATGGAATTAGTTATATAGTAACATTTAATTAAATAAGACTTGTTAACTTAATTAGGAATTTTTTGGGCACTCTACAATTTCTTCACTACATTTACTAATAATCACTTATACAAAGAACTCATTTAATTAAATAAGACTTGTTAACTTAATTAGGAATTTTTTGGGCACTCTACAATTTCTTCACTACATTTACTAATAATCACTTATACAAAGAACTCATGAGGTTTCTACATGTGAGAAGGAGATGTTTCTTTGAAGTTTCTCCTCTTAAGTTGAAATTATCACTTTTGATTTCATTTATTCTACTTTATTTTCTTTCAAATGAGTTGGGTTTCTTTTTATTAGTGTTAATAAATCAATATATTAAAAAAATCACTACTCATCTCACATATTAAATGAATATAACAAAATTATTATATTAAATTAATATAATAAAATTATCTTCATTGGTTGATAGGTTAAAAAAACCATATTAACAATGCACAAAGGTTTTTCGGACAAACAAACTTCCACCTTCATGTAATTGACCATATTTATAGAGAGATGTTTAATATCTCAAAGCCAAGGAAAATTTTTTTTAATTTTAATACACTATTATAATAAATATTAAAATACATCTTTAATGAACAATATATGTTCCAACCATAAACCTAGATAAAATACTTATAAGAGAAACCAATCATCACATATGAAAAATAAAAATATATATCTATATTTACAATTAGAAAGATTCACATGTGATCTTTATTTAATATTATTTTTTAGTTAGAGCATGTGTCCCTTACATGAGTGTTTTTTTTGTAAGTGGGTGTGAGTTATTGTATTACTGAAAGAGGTTATGATACAAAAAAGGGGAGATCCCTTGATCTTCCAAAAAGGAAACCAGATCAGGGATTCCTGAGATGCTCTATCTAAGATATCAAGGGGTGGGGCGGGGGGTGGGGCTTGGCTGCCACCTTGGGACACTGACCCAGTCCTTCGAAATCTAGTTTGAAAAAATAAACAAAATCATATACACAAGGACATAATCATAAGAAAGAAAGGGGTTGCGCCTACACTTCGTGACTAGGGGCTAAACCGGCGCTAGTCCGAGATGATGGGGTGTCTTCCGTGTTCGTCCTTTCTTGCCTCATTCTCCTTCCTCCAGACCACCGTGCGCGTTTTTCTGATACAAGCTAGTATCCCACTCTGGTCTGCTAGTGTGATTTCCATGTGGTGGACATAGCGTAGGTAGAGGTGGAATTGGCCTGCTATTCATTCCATTTTCTCCTTCTGGCTCTTCTGGTCTTCTGTTAGTCGTTTTGCACTGGCCTCCAAGTTGTTGAGGCGATTCGGGATTTCTGTGAGCACCTTCTTTTGGTCCCTGATAGCCTCCATGTTGGTCTCTTTCTGGTCAACTCCCATCTTGCCTATCAACATTTTTGTTCACCGGGCTTCCTCTACCGTTTTGTGGTAGAGGGTTGTCTTGGGTTGTGCAGCCTCTGGGTCTCTTATCTCATATGCTTCATGTATTAGGTCCTTCCAAGCTTTGCCCTTGTGTGTGGTGTTGATTTCTCTCTCCCACCTGGTGATGATCGCCTTGCCCTTTGGATCGACCTGCGTAAGAAATGTACCCTTGGCTTCTCTGGTCGCTTTCTCCATCCTTGTAATCCTCCGGGAGCTTGTCAGAGGTTCTTTCCCCTGGGGACCTCTCTTACTATGGGTTTTCTTCATTCGTACCATCTCAGCTTGTTTGTGGTGGTTTTTTCCTTGGGTTCTTCCCCAATTCCTATTCACCCCTTCCTTGTGTTTAAGATGGCCTCTGTAATTGCTTCTTTTTGGGTTGTGGCTATTCCTAGTGTTTCTTCTCATATGGGATTTCCCCAGCTGTGGGCTCATCCTGGAAATCATGGGTCACCTGTAAAGGTGTACCTTCTGGTTGTTATTCAATGTCTCAGTATGTGTGCTCTTGGAAGCCCTGTCGTAATCCTTGCACCACTACTTTGCTCTACATGTTGTGTGGATTTCATTACCACTCCCTGTATCTGTACTTGGGTGAGGTGTACCCGTACTTGACCATGGGAACTCCTATTATCCTTCTTCCTTTGTTGCCTACTGATTATCTTCTCTGCTTTCCCACGAACATTCCTTGTACTTCTTCCTATTGTCAGGACCGTGGTGTCGTACCTCCTTTTGTTGTGTGACCTGGGCCTGCATTGTAACTCGTGTTTGAGTGATGGGATATCAGATTCTGCCTGGTTCCTACGTGCCCTTTTGTTATCCCTGTGCCTCCATCCTCGATGTGGTCGTCCATCCTTTGGTTGTCGTCACGGTCTTTTACTGCTAGTTGGATGCAGTCTGTTATGAACTGACCATTCGGGATGTTACTCCAGATAGTGTCAAGTTCAAGTCCTTCCCTATCGACCCCCTCGTTAGCGATTCTGTCCACTAGTCCATTTGTTGACCTATGTACCCAGCGCAACTCCACTGTGATCCCCATATGCAGGTGTTCCTGAATTTTTTGCATGGAATGTGCCAAGCGCCAGTGCCTCTGAATTTTTCTCATTCTAGTGCCATTTTGGATTCTCTTTACTATGTTGATAACTAGCATGGAGTCTCCTTCTACTATGGCGTTTGTCATCCTTTCGCGGCTTAGAATCTCGAGGCCGGTCTCTAGGGCTCTGAATTCTACGGCATTATTAGTTGAGTATCCCAGACTCCCAACGTATAGCCGGATTATGTTTTCCTCATTGTCCCTGATTACTCCTCCTAGTCATGTTCGTCCTGGGTTACCTTTTGACGCCCTGTCAAAATTCAACTTGAGGGATCCTGCTGGTGGTGGTTTCCAGTTGCGCTCACCTACTTGGAGTTGCGGTAGCTAGCTTGCTTGATTGGGGTTGCGTCCATCTTTCAGGTGGAAGGCTTCTAGGATTCGAGAGTCCTAGTCTGTGAGTTGCGCTCTTCCTGTCTGGCAGTTGCGGCTCTGCACCATTTCTCTTGTCATGGAGATTATTGTTTCCTTGATCTTCCCTTCCGGCCAGCTTTCGTTCCTGAAGATGTGTCGGTTCCTTTCCTTCCATATTGCCCATATGATCATTCCCAGAATGAGGGTCCAACAGAGATTCACCTCTTCATTTGCGTTGTAGTTTTCTTTCCAGTTATTGATAGTTGCAGAGATATTACCTCGGATCCTATTGGACTGGTGGAAGATACCTGTCGCCCAATCCTAGATCTCGGTTGTGTAGATGCATTCATCGAGGAGGTGATTCATTGTTTCTTCCTTGGCTTGACAGAGGTGGCATCTGGATGGGCCTATGAATCCCCTTTTCCTTAGGTTTTCCCAAGTTAGAATTCGGTTGTGGAGTATTAACCATTAGAAGATTTTTATTTTTGGCCAGTGGGGGTTGTTCCAAAGCTTGTCCCATTATTGCGCTGGGTCTTCTTGGTCATGGTCCACGATATAATGTCAGGCTTCTTTTAGGTTGAATTCCCCATTGTCCTTTTGTCCCCATCTCAGTTGGTCATTTCCTTCTGTGACTATAATTTTTCGTTTCCCCAAATTCCTCCTCCACCTCTTTTACTGTTGTTGCGGTTTGGTCTCTGTTTTGTGGAGTGAGAGTGTCCTAGATTCTCCATTTGTTGCGATATGTTTCTTTTTTCCAGTAATGGTAGACTCTGGTTTTACCTTGCGTGGTCATCTCTTGTTGGAGTTCCTCCCTGTCTGGTTTCTCCATTCTAGGTTCCTGTTGTCAGGCGTCCTCCGAGAATCTCGTTGTTTTACCATTCTTGACTTCCCAGAAGTTATGTGTCTGGATCCAGGATTTGTTGCGCCAAGCTAGGTTCCATATGGTTGAACCTTCCTTGTTGCCTCTGAAGCAGATTATGTCTTGGTCGCTTATGTCTGGGGCATACTTTGCCTTCCATAGTTTTACCCATGGTGTAGTAGTTTCTTTGACCCAGCGCCACCAGGGTTTCACCCCATAGGCTTCATTGGTCACTTGCGGGTCTTGTAGCCCCATGCCTCCTTTACTTTTAGGTTTACAGACCTTCTCCCAAGCCACCAGTGCCCATTTTTTCTTTGTTTCTGCTCCTCGCCACAGGAAGTCCCTTTGGATGGTTCTTATTTTTTGTAGTATCCCCTTGGGGGTGGGGAAAACGGACATCATAAAGGTTGGAATTGCCTGCAAAATAGACTTGGTCAGAATAAGTCTTCCCGCTAGGTTGAGGGATCTGTAAGTCCAATTATTTACCCACTCCTGTAACTTGTTGATTATTCCTTCCCAAGTTGACATTTTGTAAGCCTTGTCTGTCAAGGGAATGCCCAAGTACTTAGTTGGGAGTGCTTTGCATTCAAAGCCCAAAATATTGACCAAATTTATTTGGATTGCGGGGTTGGTGTTGAAGAAGAAGATCATGGATTTGGAATGGTTGATCTCTGCACCCGAGACTTCCCCAAACTCTTCTAGGATTCGTTTGTAGGCTTTTTCTTCCTTGACCGTGGGTATGCCATGAAGTAAAGTGTCATCCATGAACTGTTGGTGAGTGCAAGTAGGGCAATTTTTGTAAGGTTCGATCTTGTTATTTCACCCGTTGCTATTGCGCTTTTTATGCTTTGACTGAGACCTTCCATAATCAGAATGAACAGGAAGGGGGACAGTGGGTCTCCTTGTTTGATGCCTCTCGTGGGCCAGAAAGGTTTGGTCGGGGCTCCATTGATTAGTAGCGAGTAGCTTGTTGTGGACACTAGGTTGACTATCCAGTTGATCCAGTGTTGGGTGAAACCAAAGGCTTCTAAAGTCTTGATCATATAGTGCCAGCTAATTTTGTCATAAGCTTTTGCTAGGTCTAGTTGGATTATCATTCCCCCTCTCCTCTGAAGCTTCAGGTTGTGGATAAGCTCGTGGCATGGATGATATTGTCCATTATTTGTCTTCCTTCCATGAAGCCTACCTGTTCTTGTGAGACCAGTGATGGTAGGAGGGGTTTCAATCTATTTGCAACAATTTTGGAGATTATCTTATACACCACATTGCAAAGCACTATAGGTCTATATCGATCATGGGTTTTGGCTTAATTTTCTTTGGGGATGAGGGTAATCAGAGTAGCATTTAGCACTTTTAGGATGGAGGCTAATCTTCGAGAGTCTTTGAGGTTTTTATTGTGTTCCTCTGTAACCATGCAGGGAATATGCTGGGTTATCCTTTGGATGGCCTCTGTTCTATCTTGGTTGGGTTCCTGGGCTATCCTGTGGAAGTGATTAACCATAGTAGTTTCGATCTCCTTATGTGACTCTTGCTCCACTACATCCTGGTCCTTAATCTTCAAGATTTTGTTGTGGGCTCTTCTGGCCATGGTTGTTCTATGGAAAAACTTGGTGTTCCGCTCTCCTTCCCTTAGCCATCTGATATGGGACTTTTGTCTCCAAATTATTTCTTCCTGCTGGCATCTTGCTTCCCATTCCTTGGTCATCTGGATCTCTTCTTTTTTTCAATCCTCCGTATAGCCCTCTGTTATGCAGGTTTTCTGGAGTTTTCTCATTTTGTCTTCTATGTTTTTTTTCTCTTGGTTTATATTTCCAACAGTGTCCTTGTTCCACTCCTTGAGCTTATATTTGATGTACTTTAGTTTTTTCTATAATTTGAACATCCTTGTCCCTTACTCTGGTTGCTCCTCCTGCCACCAATGTTTGATTCTTTCCTTGAAAGTCTAGTGTGTGATCCAAAAAAATTCAAATCTGAAGGGTTTATTGTTTGGTGTGGTTTGGAATCCTGCTTCCAGTTGGACTGGCCAGTGATCAAATCCTCCCCAGGGGAGGATGTTGCATTCTAAGGTTGGCCCTTGCATAATGATTGAGTTTGATACTAGGAATCTCTCGAGTCTTGTTGTTACCTGATATTGGTTCATCATTTTACTGTTTCATGTGAACTGACCATTATTAGTTTTGAGGTCCACCACCTCCGCCTTGTCTATGAACTTTGAGAATTCTTCCACTTCCCCATCCAATCTTCTTGTACCTCATTTTTTCTCTGCAAGTGACGTGATGATGTTACAGTCCCTTGCCAGGATCCATTGGAGGTTGTTGGATCCTGTTTTAAGGTCTTCTAGGTCTTGTATCATTCTTCTCTTTTCCTTTGACACCTGGGGTCCATACACATTGGTGCATAGAATCTCCTTCATGTTCCCAATGATTTGCATGTGAACCGTAAGTGTGTTCCTGGTCACTTCGGCTGCGATTAGGCTCAACAGTTGTGGGTTCCACAAGGTGAGAATACCTCCTGCTATTTGGTGGCCTTCGATAGCCACCATCTTGTACTTGCACCATTGTTGTTTACTAATTGTCTCCATTATGTATGTAGTGCATTTTGTCTCTTGAATGAAACAGAGATCCAGTTGTTCCTTCTTTAGTCTATTTTTAAGGATTCTTTTCTTTCTCAGGTTGTTTAGGCCTCTTATATTCCAAGTTATAACTTTCATTTAAACATGTGGGGGGGAGTTGGGGAAGAGTTTCTTGATCTTACCCAAGTTTATCAGTAGCACTCCAAGCTCCTATAGGGCTACGTTGTTTGATTTCCTTCCTTTTTTCCTCCTCGTCTGCTTGGGTGAAAGTTGTGGTTGTCCCTCGTTGGCTTTGACTCCTAGGTGTCATATCTCCCCATGTGTGCGCTTTAGTCCTCTAGCTTTGTCTTCCTCCCTTAGGAGAAACAAGTACTGAATGTGGTCTAGTTGCTCTATTGGTACATTATCTAATCCATGTCTTTTCCATTGCTCTAGTATGCTTGGGAGATCTATCCCTTCCCTTTCCACAAGGTCTCTGAGATCCGAATCTCCTGTACCTACTTCTCTTGAGGTCATTTCCGCATCTCCCTATGCTTCTTGAATGGGGGTGTTGTCGTCTCTGGTTTCTCCCTCCATCAAGGTTGCGCTACTCCCCTGTACCTTCTTGTTATTTGGTTGATCGGTGGGCTTGTTTGTTGCTTGTTCTCTAGCTTCTTGAGCTTTTTTTGATTCCTTTTTGCCTTATGCCCCTTTATTGGTTTTGTCCCGTCCTACTATTCTATTTTGGGTCTCCTAGTTATTTCATGTTGGGGTTTTACTCTGCTTTTTGTTTGCTCTTCTTCTGGGGTTCGGTTTTATGAATCCATTCTCATCCTGTTGTGGTTTGGGGCTTTCTGCTTCCTATATTTTATTAAGAGGGAATTCTCTGATCAGGTGTCCATGTTCTTAACATCTTTTGCATCTGAAGGGGATCTGGGGATCTGTTCGTAATCTATGTTTTGGATCCATTCTGCATCCTTGAATTCCAGACTTATGGCTTCTGGGAGTGCTCCTGACACATCCATATCTATGCAGATTCTTGTGTAAGATGTGTATCTCCCTTTTAGGGTGGCTTCTGAGGTCTTCACGCATTTTCCCAATTTGTTTCCTATTGCTTCAAATATAGAGAGCAACTAGTAGTCTAATGGTAAGGAATAAAATCTCGGCCAGACCGACACCTTTTTGAAAGTCTCTTTTTCTGAGGAGAAATTTTCCTTCCATGGCCACATGTACAGTCCTGCTGAGGCATGGAAATAAGGCCCCCGCTCAAAGAATTTATCCCTATCTTCCAGGTTCATGAATACTGCTGTGAAGAAACCTTTCGAGCCCAGGTGGAGCTCCACTTCTCCGCTTGGCTTCCAGTGATATTTTATCCAATTGCGCAGCATTCTTTTCGTGGACCACAAACCCATAAACTTGCAGATTAGTGCATGTATCTTCATCTGGTCCCTGTAGAGTTGTGTTTGTGGATCCTCCAGTATCACCTTGGGTATCATTGTTGTTTTGGGTTTACACGGGTTGCACCCTTCTGTCTCGTTTGTCTTCATTGTGTCTTGTGCCTCACCCTGAGTTTCTCTGGCTTCTTCCCCCATGCACTCACTTTTTCCCTGGTTCCTTTCCCGACCTTTTCCTAGGTCTGATCCCAAGGTGTCTGTCATTGGTGCCTTGAAACCTACCCCTCTCGGCCCTTTCCCCCTATCCACCACTATCTGTTGTATGAGGGGATTCCCTTACCCCCCCTTTGGTGCTCATGATGTCCTCTTCTATGGTCGTGACTGCTAAACCCTAGCTTGCAGTTGCTCCAAACCCCAGTAGTCTCTTAAGTTTTTTATAGTTCCCTTACATGAGTGTTGTTCATATATTCATAAAGTAATTTCTTAAGTATAAGGTTTGGAATACAATCAATGTATGGTTATGGTTGGTTCTTACAATCTTGCAATGACTTTATTTTATTCAACATATATTACCCTCATACATTAAGAGTTTTGGGTTTTGTTTTCATTGACATCCATGCCACTAGTTATAATGACTTTTCAATTAAGTAGGTCTTTCCAAGTTCTCTAGAATTCTTGAGGCATTCAATACCATTTTTTCACTACATTTACTAATAATCACTTGATACAAAGAACTTATGAAGGTTCAAAATGTGACAGAAACATTTATTTGAAGTTCACCTTCTAAGTTGAAACCATCACTTTTAAGGTTTGATTTCATTTATTCTACCTTATTTTCTTTCAAATGATTTACTTTGTAATGGAGTTGGGTTTCTGAGTGGCTTACCTCTAATGTAATGTTCATCTTTGTAACAAGTCTTTCCATGCATGCATAAATCAATTTTCAAAGTCTCGCCCATTTCAATTTATCCTTCGTGGCACCCATCCCTTCAACACAATACTCTATTTCCCTCCATATTCTTGTTCCATGTCACAAATCATTTGTTTTGGGAAGTAGACATTCCTATAGTTATGACCTATATTTTTATATAATCAAGATATGACTTCCAACCAATGAAAAAATATTCTACACTTGTTAAGAAAATATGAAAATATGGCATTCAAAGAAGATAATCTACTCAAGATTAGTTCTCATAATATCACATTTAATATTTAAATAATAAATCACTTTGAACATTGTATTTTAAACGATGTTCTCTTTATTTTTTTAAAATTAGGCCAATAAAATAATTCATAAAGCTCAAAGTTATTTCTATGAATTAACAAAAAAAATGTTCCAATTCAAATTCCACACGTCAGTTTACATTAACAAGCTTACCATGAATGCCATTCACAAATGACAGGAAGCATCCCTTAGGTTTTCCCCATAAAATTTTACTTGGGAAAAATTAAAATACAAAAAATATATTAAAAAAAAAATTAACCATAACAATAGACCAATTTTGATGCATTTTCCAACACACATTGCTTACCATGCCATTCACAAATGAGGGGAAGCATCCCTTAGGTTTTCCCCATAAAATACAAAAAATTAACCACATACAATCATACATACTATATAGTATATATAATTCATTTTTAGTCATTTTTTTACTAATTTTATTTTATTAATTGAGAATGTGCATATTATATAACTTTGAAGATTTTTGCATCTCCAACATATTATCAAATATAATAAACATTATATATATATATATATATATATATATATATATATATATA
>ML801965.1:7374-38537 GCA_009831015.1 Picea engelmannii | reverse complement strand
TAAAAATATTAATTGAGAATGTGCATATTATATAACTTTGAAGATTTTTGCATCTCCAACATATTATCAAATATAATAAACAAATATATTAAAAATACAAACAAACTCATTATAAATTTCAAAATTCATTCCCAAAAATTAATAAAAAAAATGTGTCATATTAAAATTAATCTCAATAATTTAATTTCAATAAATCACTTAAATTCAAATATTGAATCTCAAAAACATGTCTAGAAGTCATTAACCAAAACTTAAACTATCACGAAAATGTACTTTTCCTTCTCTAAGCTCCATCTTTAAATCTTTGATCCTTTCCCTGCATAATAAAGCACATAACCAATGCAAATTAAACTTTCTACTCTGCATTATATAGATGATACACTTCATTAAGAAACATAACTTCACATGGTAAGAGCCATATACACCATTAAAAATGTTTGAATCCTTAGTTATGGAACATTGAATGGAGTATTTCTCGTAGATTTTGCATCTTCAATCATAATATCCAAATTGCATAATAAACTTTTCACGTTGGACAATAATATTATATTTATATGAAATGATCTCACCTAATGAAAATATATACTAGCTAACACTTTTATGTTACATGAAAATAGAAAGAACCTTAAAAAAAAAATATTAGTTGAAAGTAAATAGAACTCAATCATAAATTGGATAAATATCAGTACCACAATAGTTATTATGTTCATTGGAAATAGAACTCAATCATAAATTAGATAAATATAATACCACAATAGTTATTATGTTTATTGGTGATATTCTCATGCAATAAAGATAAAGATTATTGTGGATTGTGTTGTAATATGGATATTTTTTTGTAAAAACAAAATTCCTAACACTTGTATTGGACTTGCCAATTTTCTATCATCACAAGTTTTATCTAGTGAATTTTCATAATCCATCCTTATCCTTTGTTGTCACAAAAAATCTTTATTTTTCTTGAGTCATGGTTCTTAATTCATGGGCATTTTGTGAGAGTTTTATCTAGTGAATTTTCATAATCCATCCTTATCCTTTGTTGTCACAAAAAATCTTTATTTTTCTTGAGTCATGGTTCTTAATTCATGGGCATTTTGTTCTCACAATTAGATTGTCAAGATAAACTTTTTTTCCAAATATAATTTCCAAAGTCCTAATGTTATCTCGTCGTTATCCAAGAAAAAAAAGTTATTAGTGGGTCCTTTATTGTAGTAAAAGTCCTAATTTAGCTATGTATTGAAGAAAAGGGCTCGAAGTTATGAAGGAATATCCTTTCATGATTTATAACCTTTATTATTCATCATTCATTTCTTCTTATGGTCATTTAAGAGTTATAAATCCATATTTTATTAAAGGTCTTTATTTTAACAAGACAAAGTTTATGATAAATTGTAAAGGCATGTCCTCTTTATGTTTCATGCCTTTATAAGTCCCTAAATCCAGCCATGGACTGTACCTTTCATGCAGCAGTCAACTATCGTTGACCGCCTATTAACTTGTGTTTTTTGTGACATTACTTGTTGCATTATGTATCTTGTTTACAAGTTTTCTCTATGTTGTGGATTATTTTTTTACTAATTCCTTTTTTGAAAAATAAAAAATTCTTTTTATAATTTTCAAAATCCTATATTCTCATATTTTTATTTATTGACCCTCACGATATTGACCAAACTAAATACCCTTGGTCACGATATTGACCAAACTAAATACCCTTGGTGGAGGGAAAAATCATTTTCTTATTATCAGAGTTTAAAATTGATTTAAAAAATAAATAAAATTGATTCATCAAATTGGTTGGTTTTGAGATTTTCCATTTAATAGATGTCGTTGCAGTAGCTCTGATAGTCCCACTGCCTCCCCCACCACTCTGCATAATATGTACGCATCATTCGAAGCTCTGAGCAACACCTTCTAGCTGGCTACTGCCTCCAACCGCCTTGCACACTACCTTGTACCTGGATACCGCCTCACCCTACACATGCTAAATGTTGAAGTTAAATATCTAAATTAATATATATTCTAGTTGTGGTGGTGAGGTCTACTCCAACCCACGAGAATGTTGAAATAATATCTTTACCTCCAATCAGTTGAGAAACACGTACTTTTCTCGAGTCCTCCTTGATTTTCTTCTCGATCTCCACAGCGGTCGCTTTTCTCTCCATCTCCTCGACCTTACACTTGGAACCCTTGCCATTGTCTTGTATTTTGTAAGTATTGTGCTTTAGACAACCATCAACATAGTCTTTTTGGAGGGCACTCTCATTAATGGACTCAGAAAATGTCGCCAAATCTTTGTTGTGTATTTCTTCTTTGGTCTCTCTATTCTTAACTCTTAGCAACCCGGTCTCCAAATCCTTGAAAATATTCCTCAAAATATTATGAGAATAAGCATCGTTGATGTTGTTGGGCTTGAAATGGAGACTTATCTTCTTAGTATGAATTCTAGTTTCCAACCAACTGCCATATTTGGGGCACGTTTGGCCGTTTCGAGTTTGAAAATCTCTTTTCAATGCCCAAGCCAGACGTTTGTTCCTTGTAGAAAATGTCGGCGTTAGTGCAGTTGTGAACTTTGAAGAGCTTGCTCTCTAGAGAGTGGTCGCAATACAGTTTTTGGAACTTTTAGCGAGATATCCATGATTAAGTTTATAGATATCCTATAGCAGCGTCCCTTCGATGTAAATTTTGTCTTTCCCAGTTACTTTTATTTTTCTAGTATTTATTCCTAGGTTCAAAGCTTAAATCTCTAAATATTCTATGCTTCTTTGTCATTTAATGGTTTATTTTATAGAATCAATGCAGCGTCTGTAAAAGTTAAAAGTTATCGTTTTTTTCCTAGAAAGGCATATAACGGTTCGTTTGGTGAGATTCATTACTTAGTTTTTAAAGGATAACACTTTTTACCACTTGTTCTCATGTGCAACACATTTTAAATTAAATCTTGGCTTCAAAACCATATTTTCTTATAGTGAACAAATCGTCATTTTCACTTCAAAATTATTTTAAAATCTATTACTTGTTTTGCAAGAAATTAGGTTTAATAAAATTCCATACAATTTCAAGCCACAAACAAAATAGTCGTTTTCAATTTTTAAATTAAAACATATCAAGACTATTCCAAAGGCTGCAGTGTTTTTGTAAAGCTAAGTCATTTTTCAAAAAGTGTTGTGTAACTTTATTGCAAATATGGAATGTATGTATAATGGTGGAAATTACCATGTGAGACCATAACATACAACAAGAAAACTTTGACTATGCAATCCATTTCCTAGAATGATTGAAAAAATCGTTGAAGTAAAAGTGAATGACAACTAGCGTGTTATTGGTCAAACATCTAAAATTCCGTCTCTCTTCAAGGAAAAACGATCCGCAAAATGCAGTTCCTCCTAAAATGAAAAATGAAGGGCAAAAAAAACTATTTACCCCATTCATTAAAGACTATAAAGGGATTGAAGAAGCATCATGGAAGCACAATGAGAAAGTAAAACCTAAAAGCAATGTCATAAGATTTGCAAGATTAATATAGCGGTTGTTCCATTACACAAGACCAAGGCCATCAACCTAATGCACACTGCCTCTGACATGGATTTCGATTTCGCAATTTCTCGAGTCATAGGAAACAAATGCAATATACCCAATGTTTCTTCCCAAGCCCTGGAATTTTCATTATCATTCTCTTCACAACAAGACGAATTTATCAGAGAGAACGAGACTAGAAATGGATGATGCACCATCTGTTCCCCTCACTCTCCCACGCAATGGACCACAATTTCTTCAGCGCATTAATGCCTTCGAAGGATGGAGATCTGAATGTTGCACGTTCTTGCAACACAATCTCATGCCTCCCTCTTCTCTATGCAATGAATTATGATAAATGGGAATCAATTCATTGGGGGACGTCAAGCAATCACTTCGATAGGATGAGTGTAAGCCAAATGAATAAGGTGTTAAGCGAGAGTCCTTCATCGAGCTTCATGCAAGCGAACCCATAATCTACGTGATCACCATTTCTCATTTCATTGACAGTTGGCATGATTTTGCATAGTCTCATGCATTTAACCTTGTCTAATGTCTACACAAAGGAGTTAATAGATTTTGATGTGGAATCCTTGGAGTGATTGGGGAGTAAAAATTACAACATATTTTATTATGAATTTGATAAAGTTAAAATTGAATATATGAAAATTATGGTTAATTAATACTTTTTTTTATTTAGACATGATTCTCCTTAGACATTAGAAGCCTCCTAAATATGCAATGTAACCCATTTCATACCTTTACACCTTTTAAGGTGATTGCTAGTATTTCATATATACACATACCATTTAAGTGGCGTGGAAGGTTGTATGTGTCCATGCATTTTCATTTAAACATATTACCTCTATTCATTTTTTGTACAATCGGTGCATTCGTTCTACTACCAGAATTCAAACATAGTGCGTTGGAGCCATGGGAAATGGCTTGGACAATGTAGTGCTAGAAAACCACCTATATTGAGCTTGAGAACAACAACAAGAAGCAAAGGAGTTGCGAGAACTCGATTTTAAGGTCGCATTGTAGCATGCCAAGGATGTCTAAATTTGAAGGTACTACATCAATGGCATCATGGTTAGCATCATCTCTCAATTTTTTTGCAAATTTGGTTTTTGTTTTGAATAGATATGTGTAACAATGTATAGTTGCTAGTTTCAGGTCACAAGAAACTATAAGTTTTCAGAGTTGAGGCAATCTTTCTTATTTACTGTTTTCACCACAATTAAGCTCATTTGTTCTTCACATATTTAATACATTTTTAAAGTCCCTAGAAAATAAAATTTCATATGCATGACAATGATTTGCAAGTCACATGCTATGGTAAAAAAATTGACTTGCTTGGTAAAAACTTAAACAATTTCTATGATCTAATTTTTTTTAAGTCCTATGACAATTCTTTAACCCCGTGATAAATTATAGGATCTTGATAGACAATCTACAGTGTAAAAATAAAATTGAACGGTTTCAAATATGAGCACTATATAAAATCTCATTCTATAGTGTAAAAAAAAACTTGAACAGTTTCAAAATGAGCACTATATAAAATCTCAGTGTTTTAGCAGCGGTGATAGAAGTGTGCTTCCTCTTTCTATGGTATACAAAACCAAATTAGAAGAAATAAACTAAATAGCAAAGAGAGTGGTTGATTAGACAAATTATTTTTCTAAGTATTAAGCACACACAAAGGAATTATAGAAATTATTCAATGCTTAAAGCAATGAATGCCACAATAGAAAATAGTTTGAAGAGAGTTAGTTGAAGTCAAAATAATATATAAGATGGAAGTTTTGATGTGGGCATATTCCCACAAGATGCTTGCAAAGGATAGGTTTTAGTGTTTTTCTTGAAAAGATAAATTTTGAGGGTAGACCACCTCAAAATACTCTAAATGTATTCCTAGCTAGCTATTTTTAAAGATGCAATAGTGATTCTAATACAACATTTTGTAGTTAAGGTACTCTGTTATTTGAAGAAGTCAGGCACTATGTTATGTGAAGAAGTCATATGTTATGTGAAGAAGTCACTGACTTGAAACCTTTGACTTACCTTTTGTACCTTGTGTGTCGTTTGGGTCACGTTGGCATGCCTGGAGGATTGGCATTTATAGTGATAGAAATTGGATAACATGACTCCATATCATGCCATTACATACCCTACTAATTGTTGATTCCACTGGATAAAAAAATACAACATCCTATCAATGTGCTCAATGTGTTGGATTCTGGAGGGTATTATCAATGTTGAGGTAACTAGTAAAATGTGATATATTTTTTTGAATGATGAATAATACCCTACAAATTGTTAAATCCTCCTAAAAAAATACAACATCCTGTCAATGTGCGGGAATATGGAGGGTATTATCATTGTTGAGGTAACTAGTAAAATGTGATATATATATATATATATATATATATATATGAATATAAAAATACAACATCCTGTCAGGATTTTGGAGGGTATTATTGTTATTGTTGTTGAGGTAGCTAGTAAAATGTGATATATTTTTTTTGAATGATGAATGCAAAATGCAAATGTGTTGTTATTTTTAAATGAGTGAGTATCATATTGGTGATTCAAATTGTCTCTTTCTACTTGCAGTGGCATTGTGAACCCCTTGTAGATAAAATCCAAGCAGGAGAAACCAATTTGTAGTGAATGACAACCGATAACGACCCGGCATGAACTCCCGGTAAGAAAACGAAACTATGTCATAATATAAGCCTTATCCCATTTATAATTCCTGTGAGTCCAATTCATGCAACCCACGTATATTTCAATTTAGACGGTTAAGGGAGCATATGTATATTTCAATTTACATAGGGCAACTCTCGTTGTAGCAATGCAAAAAGTTAATACATTACAATCATATCATTTACAGTCGACCTGTAAATGATCAAATGCTTAATAATTACCCACATACATAAATGTGCATCTCCAACAAAGGATATCCCATTATAATTCTTTTTAGATAATAGGTTATTATTCATCCATTCCAAAATATTACCATTTGTACATCTCTACATCCTTCATGCATCCAGAAACATTGTCATTTTGTAATGAGTCATATTAATAGGAAGCTAGTTTATTTTAATTGACACACTTTGTCCTGGTACTAATGCTTCCAATCTCACTAAACCATTGAACTATAAAGTTATATTAAAATTTAATATATTCATAAATAATGAACTAAATTATAACTATTAATAGTTTAGTTTGCAACAATAAACTAAACTGTAATTTTATTGAACTAGGTAGGGACTAGGTTAGGTATTTCTCTTGTTATTTATCCTAACCATGATGTCAATAAGATCAACAGCTATAGTTTCGAGAGGCAAAGGAGATCCAACGACTTGATTAAAAGAATATCAATGGTTCCAATATATTGCGCCCCCCCAATGAGTTTGATGTTTAACAAAAAGGGGCTGCAAAACTCAACCGTAGTTTCAACTCCAATGACATGTCGACTCATGAGGAATTAGTACCTCCTCGCGTATGGTTTTCAAAACCACAGAGACCACCCCCACAATTGTTGTGGCTCATCGATTTGGAGGACGCGTGTATGGTTGGATCTAGACACAAAGAACCAAGAGTCTGGTTACCACATACAACCTTCCATTTTTTGAAATTTCAGGGACCTGGAGATTGTATATGTCATCCAAACTTGTTTGTCTTGAGAGGCTCTACATTGGCTTCGGGAGATGGCATTGTGTGGATCAAAAAAGGGCTCGAGAGGTTCATGCACGAGTTGGCATATATACTTGGGTATGCAGATTTCCTTCAACACTTGAATGATGATAAAAATGTATGTGTATTATTTAAGCGAGCTTTCAACCTTCTTCAGTCAGAGGAGTCAACTAAGGTATGGAATCATTTCATTAAATTCTCTAACAAGCATGTTAAAGGTAGAGCATAGGAGAAAATAAAGCATTTCTAGGACAGGAGAAGAAAATCAACATCATTTGAGGGATCATTGTTAGATGTTGTTTCTCGATATTCTTTAATGGACCTTTGGCCATGCTTTTCAAGAGACTTAGATCACATTGCACGACAGGAGGAAGAGCTACAGTGCAGTGCATGGAGACGATTGCTTTCTTGAGCAATGCCTTATGCATCTGTGTCACTATCTAGATATTTTGTATGACTATATAACATGACATACATGGAACAAATCAATGGATTCTTCTAGTAAAAATTTTCAACAAGCTTTAAAAGATTTGCTAGAGGAGGAAGCTTAAATTTCTTGTTAATGATGAAGAGATTCAGAAGTGTTACGATATGCTTATGTTGAACTTGAGGAGTCTCATGGAAGAATTCATGGGTCTAAGAAAATATATGAGAATTTCGTGGGGAAGAAATTCAAAAAGTATCATGGTCGCCCAACATTTGGAAGCAAACCATCAAGATCATTGACATGGGTTAAATAGAGGGGCATTTCCATGGTCAAAAAATTTTGAAGTCAATATTACCCATCACAATATTTGTTGTCTAGGCCACTCTGGTTCACATCATGAATGAAATTGGAGAGGAACATCATGTTATCCTTCCCATTACTCATTAATTCAAAATGATTCAAATTTTTTGCCTTTGTAGGAATAAGTAACCCCCCACAACCAGAGATCCATAGAGAAATTGGTGATTGGAGAGAAATTGGAATTTGTGTGTTGGTTATTACAGGGGATGACAAGAATACAACAGAAACCATTTGTCGAAATATTAGGGTTTTAAAGGGAAATTAAAATGATTCCATTGTTGAAATCGATAATGTCAGAGGTTGACATAGCCAGAACTCAGTTGAAGAATGCTTCACTATTCAATGAGGCAAATTGTGCTTTGGATGTTGTTAGAAAGTGCCTTGTACAAAACACCCTTGACCTTTTGGTGATGGCACAAATGATGCATCGGCTTTCAATGGGAATTTCTTGCACTAAGGTTTCAATGGAGGTCATCAAATCTCAAGGACGAATAAAGAGATCAACAATAAAGGTGAAGGAGGATCTAGAAAAACAAACTCTCACAAATTTAAAAAAAAAACAATGTTGATAAAGAGAGGCTTTCTCCATGCATTGACTATGTTTATGTACCAAGCAATGAGTATGACAGTAACCGAAGGATTGATGATTTGAGGCAGCTTTATAGAGCTTATGTGACTGAATCATTTTCTACAGGTCGCCTTGAGGATGATAAGGTTGTTGCATTAAACCAACTAAATAATATATTTAGCTGAGGCAAGCATGAAAAAGTGTTGTACACATGTCCATTCTTCACATGTCATTTTTCATTTCTAAAGAGTTCAAACAGCTCCAGTGGGAAAGTTTTGATACCTTTGGATCTATGTGATGAAACCCTTTCAAATTCAGAGATATTGACCAATACTTATCAATTACATACTCCTCATGCTAGTTAGTGCCCTGGAAATGGAAAACATTCTAGGAGCAGCTTTAAGGCAGAAGGTATTCTGAATCATTCTAATCCAGATGGATATCGGTGGCCACCCACCTTTTCCAATTGGCTCAAAATAGTTTTCTGACAATTTTGGCAATTTACTATTTTTAGCAGTTTTAACTTCCGGGGCCATTTTGAGGGCCTAAATGAAGGTTTTACGGGACTGGATCCTCAATGATAAACAAAGGCATAATTGAGACCCCAAAATGAATCTCCTCGATGATACCTTTCCAACGGGCTATCACACGCCTAAAATGGAGATCGTATGCAAAAGTTACAACCCCGAGAAGTTGATGTACTAACTTACCCAAACGGGGCCCACATGACTTTTGTCGCTTCATCTCCTAGGGTTAGGTTTTTGGATGTCTAGGGTTTTTAGCATTCTTGTTTATTGTAAAAATACCTTCAGAGCCTCATTGTAATCTTCTTCTTGCGAATGCGCGTAGCTGTCACATCTCTTCTCAGAGAAAAGCCGCCACCATTCTAGCAAGCTTGTTTCCACTGCATTTTACAATTTCGGCTTATTTCGTTATTGAATAGAAAACCAGTTTTACTGTATCTCTATTATTTTGTGTTAAGCACCTGTTAATAATCTGTATCCATTTCGTTATGCTCATAAAATCCGGATCACATTCACTACATAGGTGGTCAGTCTATGTTGAATAAATTCACTTATGACATCACTCATATCTTTTAAATACCATAATAAATTATTAATATAAGTTGGATTCTCAGGAAAGTGTTACTAGCCAAAAGAGAGTAAAGAAAGAATCATCTCAAGGTCACCATTCAAAAGCCTTTAAATACAAAATAACTTCATAAGATGTGGAGTGTTATCTTTTGGTGAGTTAAAGAACAAGTGGCAGCCAAAAGTGGACACCAAAAAAACTCTAGTCTTCAGGAAAGATGATAACAAATATCTTTGAGGTGTCATTCCCTCCAAAATTGTCTTGTTTTTATTTATTTGAGAAAATAAGTTTCAGATTTCGAACCAGATTTTGAGGCAACAATTGAGAAACCGGTTTAGGAATGAAGGAAACCATTCAACACTTGAGGAGGATAAATCGGTAGCTGAAGACTTCAGTGAGAGGATTTGAGTAACTAGTTCATGAATGAAGGCAATCATTAAACACTTGAGGAGGACAAAATCAGCAACTGAAGACTTCAATGAGAGGGGTGTAGTAGATTAGAGAATATTTGGGTAGAGCCTCTGTGTTCTTTGTTTTGGAAGTGTGTAAGGCTATTGTAATTTTTCTCAGAAATTGAGGATAAATCCATGGATTCTCAACTCATCTCTAGCAGAGCTTTGTCTTCTTTTCATTTTTTCTGTATTAGGCTCTCTTATATTTTCAAACCTATTCTTGCTCTTATTGATTTGATTTACAGTATGACAATTTGGTTTTTTCCATTGTCAAAGTGAATGCATTTCTTAATGGTTTAAATATTTTAGCTATGACCTTTGTACTATTATGTTATATATTCCACGTTGTCAACATATTATATTCTTGAATGTTTCATGTCTGGATTCATTAATGCCAGATGGAAATGTTCATTTTTACATGTTGGATCCATAATTTTTATGACCAATTCACCTTCTTCATCTGAGATTTGTAGAGATTACTTTTTCCCTCTATATTGTGTGAGATTTATGTTTTCTCATTTTATTTCACCTTCCATTATTAAGTATTTTTCCATGTTGGATGAGACTCCATGCCCAATGGTTTAGGCTTCTGATCTATGAAAGTTACAGTCTTTCATTCCAGTCCTTTGACCTCATTATCCTCAATCATGTCTACCATGTTTTATGTTGTTTATCACCCAAATCTGGCACTTCTGCTTAATTGTTAGAGCTATTGCTTAGTGATAGTGAGCAGATAGTTGTTTTGATCTGATGATGCCCTATGGTACAAGTGTCATCTTGTGGTCTAAAGTTGGTTTAAATATGTCTTGGCATGGTTTCTAAGCATCCAGGAACCATCTCAAGTTACAACAGATTGGGGTGACCTATGCAACCCTAGCTAGAGAGTTAGAGCTCTGACGAGGTGTCGTTATCCTTTGTGATCTGTGGGGTTATTGTAGAGTCAATATTATCTCATTAGTTATGGCCCAATTGCTTTTTTTGAGTATTTTGGTCATAAGGGAGGTAATATGGTCTCCCCTAAAAACTCTATTGTCATTTTTCATATTGTTATTAGTGTAGATAGTGGATATTACCAAAAGGCTCTTGGAAAATTTGTTACAAAGATGTATCACGATGTAATGATCCTCTTCCTAATATTAAATTTTATGATTCTAAATATGATAGTTTATGTAATCCATTAAGGGTGGTCTCTATCTTGAGTTATTTCAACGAGAGGGTGCTTCCTAAATCGTCGTTCAACACTGGATTTGAGAGGTGTGGGAGCCACAAGGATGGCATTGCACCCAAACTCACATTCTACCCAATGGTCTCTTCTTGTTTTACTTCAGTGACTCAACTCCACGTACATGAAATCATGCTTGAGGCCCTTTGAGTATTGATTTTTCAATTGAAAATATTACTTGACTAGCTTTCCTAGCCTAGGTGAATTTCCTAAGCCTCCTGATGAAGTTATGGCCAACCATAGAGTGGATTGCATCCCCTCTAGAAGATGTTTTCTTCCATGAACCCTAGTAATTTTTCCACCCTTGGCTTCAACATGGAGTTTGCATTGAAGTTAACATGTCTAAATAACTCAAGGCATTTGTGCTCATCAAAGTTGGTCACCAAGTCCACAACAAACAAGTTCAATACATAAATTTTCCCAACATCTACTTACTTTTTCAAATCATGGATCATCACATACGTGACCACTTATGACCTAGGTCAACCAAGAGGTGGCCTCCCCCACCCAAACCTCTCTTGCCCCCAAAGCACCCTAGGCAACAAATATAGATGAAGGTGTATACACTTAAGTCTATTGTAAAAATAAAGGTAATAGTGCAACAAAAACCCTCGCCTCGAAGACTTGCAATCCCAAGGCCATAGTCGCCACTAACCTAGTCTTTCCTAGAAAAAGGTATCTAATGAAGCTCCTTTTAGTGCCATGAATCAGTGAGGTTGTTAGAACACTTAGAATTTTGAACTTTAATTCTTTTGTTTTTGCCTCTTAGAAACAAAATTTCACTAAAAAGAAAAAACTTAGAAAATTTCCTTTTAATTTAAAATAAATCCATTGGTCGTTATATATAAATAAAGTGCTTACAATAATGCTCATCGATGTGTTTTACTTTTTGATCAAATGGTTCTTGTGATCTCTAAAATATAAAAGCCGCCCGAATTGTAAAAGAAAAGATTTAATGAACACTTAGGAGCTTCGCGCTTCGGGAGTTTTAAGAAATCTAAAACACAAAAACCCCGAATCTACGAAGTCCTGAGGACACTTCCTCATGACAGTTTCTAAAAGGACTTACAGATGATTCATAGGACACGTGTCTTCTAAATCTTTTCTGGGGCTGACACATGGCACTTATTTTTAACATTTGTGTCAGATTATTCGCTCGATTTCAAGTGACACGTGTCACTCCTCCTTTTTTGACATGTCACCAAGAGTGACATCACCTCTGCCATGTCACTCCGTGAGATTGCCCTTCGGGAGTTTAAACAAAGGTTGAGTCCACAAATTGCCGAAGTATCAAAGCGCCGAGTAATGAATATTACAAAAAAGTAAAAGTGTTTTAAAGAGTTAATAAAACATTTAATAACTTAGATTAATCAAGATTAAGTGTTAATTAATCACTTCTCAATTTCGGGCTTCGATAGATTTCTCTTGTGCTATATCCAAAACTCCCGAACACCGAACCATCGAAGTACAAACCGCACTTTTAAAACAAATGAACTCCCAAAGCTCTGAAGCTTCGATGTTCTGAAGCCCCGAAATACATATAACCGTTCGAATGACTATGGAATTCGACCTTCGGAGGATTTCTATCATACTTCATCCAAAATCCCCAAATATCGAACTTATGAAATACTTAAGGCTAATAGAACGTTTTAAAACATGATTAATTAAAACATAAAAGTGATTAATTAGAGATTAAATTCTCCGAGAATTCGGCCTTCGGGAAATTTATGCCTTGTCTCATTCAAAATATTTGAACGTCGAACCACCGAAGTATTAATGTCATTTATGATTGGATAAAGTTAAAGGTTTGAATAAATATTTTGAATTGCCAGGTAATAAATTCCATTAGATGTTTAATAACTTCTTTGTCAATAAATTGACACAAATATTGCTAGACTTTATGAATAAAACATTTCGAATTTCAAGTCATTTTACCATTTGCAATTAGAAGTTTTCCTTACATTATAGAGCTTACAGACTTCTCTTGTTACAGGAAGGATAATTTCATTTCCCAGAGGATTGTAGCACCGCGCAAATCTGGGAAGAAGCAAGATGCATCAGCTGATGATTCTAACCCAAACACAGACGTTCTATCACACACTACTTCGTGAATCACAGATACCATTAAATCTTGGAAGCATGTTTATGATATCTTAGAGCATGAGATTATTAACTGTCCAGACAATTCTACCAAGGAAGACAACAAGTACTTCTCAACCAAGCTTAGATTGGTAGCACAGTCAAAATTATACAAGATTGTTGCACAACCCAATATTTTACCCTACAACGATATGATAAGTTGGGCTCTGGAGCACGTCGACATTCAAAACAGAAGCATTATCAGCCATCAGAAGACCTTCGTCGACTCTTTTCGACCAGATAACTTACAAGTAATGTGTAAACTTTCTGCTACACCTAAATATACTTACAATGCAACATTTCTCCTAGAATTTGAAAGAAAAGAATGCATTCAATACGACAGGAGTGGTCATGATATAATCAAGTCCTAGTGGGGACATCTGGACAAATTCAAGACCGACGCTCATGGTATATATTCCACGACGTCCTTAGATGTTCATACCTTATATATAGCCATGATGCTTTGTCATTTATTCAGGAAAAAGAACCATGCACATTTCTCAGTTGAGTGGGTGGCCATAATGAATGAAGTAGCTGAGGGATATACCTTCAATTGGGCTAAAATGTTGTCTAATAACCTGGCTAAGGAAATCGTTGAGTATCAATCAAGGGCAACCTGCTCCTTTTTACATGTCCGCATATATCATGGATGTCATTTGTTTTATGAGCCCATTCCCCCTAATGAACTGGAGTTGGACCACAACTAGTTCTGATCCTATACATTTCTACCACTCCAAACTATGGGAAGAAAATGCTAAAGACTTCTTTTACGAAATTTGTCACAGCGTAGTGGTACCTATTCATATAGCTATCTATGGCCACCTGCCACCCATAATTTCAGAGAAGATTATGGGAAACCTAGGCACACTTGAAAACTGGTACACTTCTCCTACATTACAGTGTTCGGTTGCTCGGTTCCTGTTCGGTTTCTCCGTTCCTCTTCATGCCATTCCACAATTTTGACCCGACAAGTTGGTGTGTAGAGAAGTGGCATACCAAATAGTAGCATGAGGTATCACCAAGGAATTGAAAGCAGCTCAGAAAAAGGTATGGCCAACTTTCCCCATTCAGGTTGGTATGTTTACATTGTTAGATTTTGGTCATACCAAAGTCAAGGTTGCAACCCTGGAAGATGTCAAATTAGTTGAAATAAAATTCAAAAGACATGATCCACATAAAGTTGTAGAGAATCATTTGGCTCAATACAACTTGAAAAGGTACATCCACAAAGATTCTCCTTATGATGAGATTTTCAAGGGAGCTAGATCCTATGAAGAAGTTCAAAGTAGATTCCATACTCTGCCTCCTGACCAACAAGCTAGTTTACTTAGCTTTCAAAAGCATAGACGAAACAACTTTCCTAAGATCTTACAAGGAGATTCAAGGCCCATGTCATCTTCACGAGACACTAAATCCACAGAATCTTAGACAAGTTGCTCCACCAAAGACAAAGCTAAAGAAGTTTTGAAGAGTTCATAAGGGTTATTTAAAGAGATAAAAACATCATTATTAGGTCTGAATGATCCACAAATATTAACCCAGTTTGAGGCCTTCATGAATCAAGGACAAGCTTTTCCTTATTCAACACTAGTCACTTCTGCTAGCACCCCAAGCACAACAGGCCCAGAAAGCTCCACAACAATCATCTCTCATACTCCCTCATTAACCCCTTTAGCGACTAGTTTTGGAACTCCTAGTTCATAACTCATTCATGTAAATGACCTTACTCCTACCTTGCCTGAAGAAATGTCTCCCTCAAGTTTATTTTTCAACAAGAAACGAAAAGCTATTGTAAAGAGAGAATCTCAGCAAAAAGATGGAGTAGTCACTAAAAGGAAAAAAATAATGTATGATGGGAAAGACCAAGATGATCTTGAGTTTGCAAAGGAGGTTGTAGATTCACTGGGGGCTTTTGCCACTGCCAACCAATGGTCAGTGGACAATCTGACCAAACAAATGCAACAAAAATTTCTCTTCGTGGAACAACTAAAGAATGAAATACACAATATAGAACATATTGTCAGAAGCAGAATGAATCAATATATAGAACAAATCAGGTTAAATTATCCACATTAGATGAAGCAGTTATAGGATAAACTCGAGTTGATTTACTAGAGTTCACAAACTAGCAAAGGCATGATCACTCAGCGGGACATTTTGATAGAACATTTGCAGGCCAAATTGGCCCTAACAGAGAACACAACTAGACATCACTGCTTTCAAAGCACAAACATCTGAAATCAATGAAAAGCTGGAAGTTGTCTAGCAGGATCTATATCAAATGGTGGATAGTGTTCAGAAATGCTATAAGGCAATAAATATTTCTCTGAAAAGTATTTATGTCAAATAAAAAGATGCATGTGTGGCTAGGTCCAAGTTTCAGGAACTTATCATATGGAGGCAGAAAGCCAATATCCTTGGTCTCGCCTATTTCTCACATTATGGACAAGTGAAGGGTGAAATGGCCTTGAAAGTTTGGGAGAAAAATCTGGAAGAAAGCAAGAAACTTACCAGAGATGCAAAGGAGGCTTGTATGGAGACATTATCTTCTGTAAATAAAAAAATTGATTGAATTTGAAGAAAATGATATCTCAGAGGCACTGGGGAAGATTGAAATAGAAATGAATAAAGAAAACTCCAGAAAAAATAAGGAAAATATTCAATATGACATTCAACAGATGAATCGAATTGATTTGCTCAAGATTAATGAGTTGTTGGTGAATCCAAATTTGCAGTATCATATTACAACCCAGGAAGCAAAGAAGATCCAAGAGAAGTTGCCACTAGTACAAAAGAATATGTTCTCCTTTGAATTGAATGAGAAGATTGAGCCTTCAAGATTCGTGGTAGCCTTGATGGACATGTGTACCCAATTCAATGAATAGAGGAAAGTGAGTGCATCTGGGAGCAAATGAAGGGACATATGAAGTGCCAACATATCAAATCAAAAATCAACAATATCTGCACTATGTTTTTCCGTTCAGATTGTATTTTATCTTTAGAGTAGATATTGTGGAAAGTCCAACTACTTTTAGTTGAGACAATTTTGTATAAATAGATAGATTTTAGATCTATTCAAGGTTGCTTCTAGCCTAATGTAAAAGAGAGAACCTTTTTGAATATTAATACAAGTGCAGATAGAGATTCTAAGTTTCGTTCCATTTGATTTATGTGTTTCCTCTATGTTTCCATCTCTTATGAATTTCTTTCTGTAGTTCTTGAAGAGTGAATTATTACAATTTAGTAAAACATCTACTGTGATCATAATATACCAGAAGTTCATTCAATAACAATTTTTCCTCTGTTATTAATGTGAGTAAAAACAATACCTGAGACCTGTGTGAATTTTTGCATTCTTAATCTCCTTTCAAGGGTACATCTTCTATTTTTCTTCTACTGCAAACAAGGTGAGACTTATCTGTAATTGATGCTTGGCTTTGTTTTAACAGTTTTGCAAATCATTTCTACATCATTTGAAATTAAAATTACGACTCAGATAAGAGATACAACCTCTGTACTGTCTTATCATAAATTTCATTTAAAGATTATTTCTCAGAAAACTTAAGGTAGAAGAAAGAACTTATAAAAAACATTTCATTTGAAACTTTGATGTCTCACATTATTCTTTGAGCCTTAGAATCAATCTCAGGAACAATAGAGGTGGTGGGTGAAGAGCACACTCTCCACCACCCCAACCAAATGAGAGTAAAGTGGTTATTATTGTTGAGGGCCACGTGAAGAGACTCATAGTGATTATTGGTTGGACTCACCCCCTACAACTAATTCCTTCCATGCTCTCCAAGACCTCAAGAATACTAAGGTGGAGATGCGATATGTTGCAGGATTTTAATGAAAGTGACCTCATGGGATGTCTAGGGTTTGAATGACCCTAACATAAATACATTTCAAGATGCACTCAACTACAAGAATGGTTGCATTGGGCTAAAACTTGGGGACAAACCTACAAAATATTTCTTCAAGGCTCTAGTTGCTAAGGAAGTTAGTGATAATATTTCAACCCTAAAAGCCTCTCTCAAACAAACCTTCAACCGGGAAGAAATTGAAAGAAACATTTCAGGTCGTTGTAGAATAGTGTTTCAAACCCAAATCCACTTTGTTGAGAGATAAGAAGCCACCCAAAAATGGATTGACCTAGTTCTGTGTAAGCTTACCAAAGAGTAGAGAAGAGCATGTCACTTGGTCTTACATATAAATAATATATCTACATCCTTGCATGAGATGGATGATGACAAGGCCCCAACCTTAATGGGTTCCCCTAAAAAATTTACAAGGCTACCTGGGAGTTTGTCATGTCAGACTTGTTGAATGTATATCATGAATCCCTTTGCCAACGATCTTTAAGTATGTAAATTAATCAAGGGTTTCTCAAATTTATTGTTGAGGAGGGGGCCCAAAGATTATTACCAATTGGAGATCCATCATTCTACTTAACACAAGCTATAAAATTCTAAACAAAGTTTGGACTTGCATATAAAGTACATTATCCCTAAGATCATTCACCTTTAACAAACTAGATTCATTCGATGGAGATATATTCTAGACAATGTTATCATAGTTTATGAAGGCATGGAAGACGTAGTTCATCTGACCTTGACATCTTGTTTATAAAATTTGATTTTGAGATAGCCTATGACCAAGTAGAGTGGCCGTTCATTTTGGAAATTATTATTGTTCTAATATTTGCCCCATCCTTTATCAATAACATTGATAGCATTGAAACATTATTTTTGGATGCTTCAAATGGTCTTACTATTAACACATGCTCTTCCAAGGAGCTTGGGATTTTCGCATTTATCTAACAAGAGTGCCCCTTGGTGGAAACCCTCTACATGTTGGTGGTTGAAGCACTTAGTTATTTACTAATATCTAAGGTGAATTTGGGTGCAAGTCAAGGTTGGAGTGTGCAAGTCATTTGACCTTGACACCTTGTTTATACAAAGTTGATTTAGAGAAATCCTACAAGCTAGTAGAGTGGCCCTTCACTCTAGGATTTATTCATGCTCTTTGGTTTGGCCCATCCTTTACAAATGAGTAGACCGGCCCTTCACTTTGGGAATTCTTCTTACTCTAGGGTTTGGCCCATCCTTTATAAATAACATTGAAACATTATTTTTGGATGCCTTATCTTGTCTTACCATTAACATATTCTCTTTCTAGGAGGTTGGGATTTTCAAATTTATTTGACAAAGATGCCCCTTAGCCCCAGTTCTCTCATGTGTTGGCGGTTAAATCTCTTAAGCTATTTACTCGACTCTAAGGTGAATATGGGTGTTATTCGAGGAATTCCTCTTCCCAAATTAGATGCTAGGTAACTGGTCAAAGGCCATTTTGTTGATGATTCTTTCTTGAAAATATCAAAGGATTGAATTTCTTGGGCTCATACCATGGAATGTCTGGAGACCTTATGTGTAGCCTCAATATCAAGCATTAAATGGGATAAAAATCAATAATAAAAGCATAGCCAATGGCCTTTGTTGAAATGGTTAGCCTCCCTGTTGCACTTTACTTGTGTAGATATCGCGATAAATTATGCCCCTACACTAGTATGCAAACATAACTATCCTTACAATTAACATGCTCTTGTATTATGATTCACAAAATGTCTATTAATCAACACAAACAATCATGTATATGTTCATAGCATTTATAGTTGAAATTATAATTGTTTTGCTTCAAGGTGGTTCGCTTCTGTTGTTCACATCCATTTGACATCATCACCAATTGTGCCCCTCTTGGTTTACTACTTCACCGATAGCCCCCTCCTAGTTTGTTACTATTTATAAATGCTCTTGATATTTGGTGTAATCAATTGTACTCATCATGATTACTCATTCACAAACTTTCCCCATCTCGATTAGTTATTTATTGGGTGTCCTCCCCCCCCACCCCCGGTTACTTATTCACCACATGTGTAACATCCCCGGCCACCAACAGGCCGATAATGCTACCAAACACAACCCTTGCTTATCCTTTTGAGCTCTGATACCATATTGTAACATCCTTGACCATCAATCCACTTGTCGGCCAACGCTACTATGCGGAACATTCTCATACTTATATATATAACATGCATATTAAATCTAATTAACAGATTTAACCAAACAATACAGAGTAAGCACATGATTACTGCTAATATACATCATCGAGGACATCAACAATAACTCATATGTGCAACATAATACATGATAACATATAAGCATCATAGGCATGCAAAACATAATATTAAGCACAAACTGATACTTATATTTGAAACTATGGTAATTCCACCAACTGCGTCCAGACCCTCCATGAACCTCCTAGCCTTAGACTGCGTTGCTCATCACTCTCAATAGTAGGCCACCCCCAAGCCGGGACTAAGCTCCACCGGGCAGGGAATCTTAGGCTAGGCAAGGTCAACGGAAAGACACACAATTATAGAGGAAGGATTCTCTCCCAGGAGTCACTTACGCCCATTGCTCACAGACCCTCATTCCCCACATGCCTGTCCACCCTAGGAGTATACACCTTCACTGTCACATGAACAATTCTTCGGCTACTAAACCTCCCTTGCCTTGGGTTTCAACAATAGACTGGACTAGAAGTCTCCGAGCTCTGTGGCAGCTACAGGACCCCTTCCAGGAGTTCTCACTTCCTCCACGCACTCTCTCACCTGGATAGAGTCGCTCACAGGATTGGAAACTTGCCTCTTCAACCACAACCACCTCCCTCACTTGGAGAGAGTGTTACACACAGGCCAGACAACCTATTTCCTTCAACTCGATTTCCAACGCAGTCGGGCAACCACGAGGCTCAACACGAACATACACTAGCCAGCAAGCCACACGCAGTCAAGCATCGCGTGACCACAACAGTCCATGGGAAACAAAGACACTTGATTCCCAAAACTGGTGACAGACAGCCGCTACAACATAACAAGGCTCAACAATTATATGACATTCGGTTTTCCCAACCAGCAATACAGGACAGACTCATGGCTCTGGTTTCGGGGATGTGTGACAAGCAATCCACGGAGAGGTTGAACATAGACTTGACGGTTTTGACAGAGGGTGTATCAACTCCTTAAGAAAACAACACAGGCTTTCGGTTTCAGAGTTGCGTGAGGGTATGCATGCAGAGGTCAGACATGATTCACGGTTTCAAGCAGTCGACGACAGAGTGGAGGAGGAACCCCAAACTCAGCTGACGCTTTAGCTTTTAACCGCATGCGCCCATGTCAACACTTGTCTTCCTGGAGTTGCATGCACTCCCTTTTGCACACGTTGGAGTTGCATGTGTTGCCCCTCCCATGACTTAGGATAAAAAACATACCTTTCACACCACTTTGGAATAATAATAAATTATTATCTCCAGGACTTAAGCCCTCAAGCTTAGCCCCTCTTCCAACCTTTCAACCCCATCTCCCTTACCCAAACTTTGTCGAAGCTTATTCCCCCATCACTCATTCATTGCGGTCAGTCCACACACAGAGATGTTTTTATATTAATAATGTGCATCATTACATGTACAAAAATCAGGCTCTTGGCCTTCAACACTTAGGCTCTCTGGTCTCATAAACACATAGACCCACCAACTTATATAAACTTGCCTCACCAACCTATAAAACATAATTACAATTCATAATGCAATTGGGGCACGTCCTTAGGGTATTACAATCCCCTCCCTTTATTTTTGCACTGTCCTTAGTGTAACTTTCACACAACATCGACAAGATTTCCAAAATATTCAAAAAGATGCGAGTATTCTGCCCGCATAGCATCTTCATGCTCCCATGTCGAATCCTCGGGACCATACCAGGTCCACTTGACCTTTACAAGCCTTATGGATCGATTCCGAAGTTGTTTGCTTTGCCGGTCCAATATGCGCACATGATGCACTTGCAGGACACCTTCTTGTTCCACCTGGATCACATTATAGTCAATCACATGATTAGGATCAAGTATATATTTCTTATGTAACGAAACATGAAACCCATTATGTACAATCATGGATGCAGGTAATGCAAGCATATATGCAACTGGCCCAATCCTCCCTAGGATTTCAAATGGCCCACAAAATCTGGCTGGCAACTTGGAACAGTTTCCCAGCCTCAGGGAACTTCTATTGGCTTTTACTTTCAGAAAAAACATGATCTCCCACTTTAAACTCTCTGTGGGTTTTGTTTTTATCAGCATAAATTTTCTGCCTGTCTTGGGTTATGTTCTCATAACCAACATAACACAATATCCAATTAAATTTATCATAAATGCAATATTCAAGCATTACATAACATGCGTGTACTCAAGGCCTTCTGCCTTTTTATCAATTTCAAATATTAAAATCTAACTGAGGGAATTATTACCTCAATTCTCTTAGGCATTTATGCATCATAATAACAACCCCAAATGCATACATGCATGGTTGTTATTAATTTAGTTGATGCTACCTGACTAGCTGGTATTGTTGTGGCAACTTGCAATCTCCCTTTTGTTGACCTCTTTATCAATATCTTACCATCCTCATTGCCTTCACATGGATGGTTGTCATATGCAAAAACATCATCAACATCTTCAGTCGTGCTACACACAATTTCCTCAATACACAATTCCTCATTAGACTTATTCAAATACCACAACACCATTAATTCACATATATATATCAACATACTACTCTTAGTCTACTCTCATGCCATGTGACAATCTAGGCATGTCCATATGCACAAACATACAAAAATATGCATTAAGCATTAAATATTATCATGCCCACTTCATGCACATGCATTCTATGTTTATCACATGCATCATGCATCACTTCTATCATGCACTTTGGTGCATTTTTATTTCAGATTATTTATTTTGTTGTTGGTGTAGATGGTTGTCCTTGAATTTCTGTAGATCCTCACATCACTGTGAAATGCCATTTTGCTCATCTGTGTGCCAATGATCCCTATTTTGAACTTTCTAGCCAAGCCCCCACTAGGCCATTCTGCATTTCTAGCCATTAGATCCACTAACGTTGCCTTCTCACAATTGCTTCCTTTACGCAAAGAATCATGTCCCAATAAAATTTTGGCTAAAATTATCAATATTCATAGTGTTGTTATATGCACTACTCCTATTGAATATTAACATTGTAGTTTAATTAACCACTCCCAATTTCATTGATCCAAACAGTCTTAAAATATCATTCTCATTTATTAGCATTTCAACATTCTGAAATGTTTCTTTTATATTTTCTTTTCCAATACCCTCTTCTATCCATGACTTTTCTCAACTTAAGTACCTCTCTTCACCTCATTGAGCAGTTCATTGCTTAGCCACTCAAGACCACTCCGCTCCAAATGGAACACTACAGTCCTCCATTTGCACCCGTACCTTGCTTCCACTGTGCACTCCGATAATGGAGGTATATTCCTTGCTCTAAATATTTTTAGGCACAAGTAGCTAAGTCATAGCTTAACAATTCATTTTTCTTGCATTCCTATGCTTACACATAGACATGAATCATCCACTCCATGAGTCACACCTTATCTCATGGTATCCTTTTTCCTTTTCTTGCAACAAGCTATGTATCCTTTGCTACATTCCTGCCTTCAAGACTATGGAGTCTTTATTAACTCCAAGGGCATGCAAATGACCTTATTCACCTACTGGCTTCATATTTTATGTGATAATCTCTATGGATTCTCCCTTGCAATCCATTCAGGCTCTATAACAATTGAATACTAATCTTGGCTCTATTATTTTGAGTCATTTGTCAACCTTTCAATACATGCTCTGCAACCTTACACTTCCCTATGCAACTCTTTTATTCCTCAAACAATTTTACAAGCTTGACCTATTTCCTTGTACAATTGAGATGGTTCCTCTTAGGCTCCATCTCTTTTGCATAGAACCATTTTCTTCCTTATGTGTCTTCTTAGGATTTTCCTTTCCAAAGACCACTTATCTATTTGTGTTCTTCTTGACTTTCCATCCCATTATACCTTGGATATAAACTCAATATCCTTAAAATGTACTTAACATTCTCTACATGCATCAACAATTCCCTTTCGTTGCTTTCTTAGTTCTTTGAGTGCTGCAATATATTCCAACTAGCTTGACATCCACCTATGATACCTTTTTTCACTTATCTCAATTGTTCATGGACTTTGTCCAGTTCTAGAATCCAATTCATTTTTTTTATGGATTACCTCCCACTGGAGTCTAATTGCTTCTATTTATAAGAAATTTGCACATAATGGACTTTTCACTCTCTCATCCACTTAGTGGTTTACTCTTGCACCCTGTTTCCACCGAGCACTCTAAAACATGGGATGTACTATTCTATTTATTCATAGAATAATTCATGGATACAATGCACCTTACCTTCATATATGCATTGTGGTCCTCTTTATCAAAATGCTAGCTTCCCGATTTCTCGATTTACTTGGTTGAACTTGAATCATATCTTAACATTATTCCTTTTCTATCCTTTGATCATCTTGTGAAGAATCCTTGGCATAACAATCTTTCTTGAGTGTCACTTCTCATCTTTGATACCAAGATTCAAACCCTTTTACCTACTATTTAAACCATTTTTCATATTCCCATGCTTTGCACCTCCATGTGTACCTACTGCTTATGCAATATCATGAATTCTAGATGGTGTTTCTTACTCACCATCCAAATTTGATATGCACATATGTTATATAACATTATTTTCCCACATTAAAATTTCATTGGAGGCTTCCATATTGTTTATTGAGCCCAAAAGTCTTATTCCTGCAACTTTTTAAAGAAACCAATGCATATTTTGAAAATATGCACCTACCTTATTCCTCGTATATGTAGACTTCTCTTGCATATTCCACACACACACACACACACACATAATTATGAACCTTCCATGTTCCATATGCAATCTTAAACTTCTGATCAATGTGCATACAACAACATTTGTTAGCTAAAAACTATAATTTACAATTCTAGAAACATATGCACAATTTGCCCTTTAAGGTTAGTGGTCATCTTCCTTCTGATTTCTTTTGAATTAGTTGCTCAATTCACAATTCTGGGTGCATATCTAGATTCTTCTATCAAATATCTTTCCAATGACTACTCTCTTTCCTAAATCTGATCTTTGAGCAGAAAGTTAGTCATTTGAATATTGTTTATTTACTCTTTTTGTACACTTTTCAATTTGGTGCAATTAATCCCAGACACCAACTTCTGTCACTTGTAGAAGTAAATATGTCAGGATCCAAAGAAACTTCCACATGAGACACATATAAAAATAATGATAGGGAACTCACAATAACTCTCATATTGTCATTCTAATGCTTTATTAAAAAACTACAACAATATGGAAATAACAACTTTGTCATTTTTCACCCCTTTTCCCAAACTTAATAATTTTTAGCCAAACAAGCTATCTCCCAAACTGTGCACTTATGGAAACATTTCAATACATAATTTTTTTTTGGATTGATGAGTATAAAAAATGTTGAGTAAATAAATTTTTCCATTTTTTCCATCCGAGGATCCTTTTACCCCTCTGAAAATCCAAAAAATCCCCAAAAAGTGGCACGGAATAATGGATTTTGCCCTATTTCAGCATCCCCATTCCAAACCCCTTAGGATTTATTCAATTCCTTCATGAGTTATTTCCATGCTTTCTTTCTGGACGCTCTCCTAGAATTTCAGTTTGATTTGGACCTCTGCTAATGCTCTGGTCCTAGATCTTTAAAAAACACTAATTTGCGATTTTTAGAAAATCCAAGCAGAAATGGGAAATGACCCTCTCTAACACGTTTGTATCCCTCCTTCCCACGGACAAAGTCCATAAGATTCATCTCATTCAGAGTTAATAATCTCCATTTATGGCCAAAATAAGATTTTGGCTCCAGTTTTTTTTTAGACTGGGACAGTTTTGCATATGTGGCATCCTTGCTATCATGGTTGCTAATGTGGCATCTGGGTCCACATGGCACCTTGAGGTGATGCCATGTCACCCCCTAGCCCACCTGGCCTACCTCGTTAGCCTTCTCTCTCTTTTTTCTCCTCTTTCTCTTACGTTGGCCTTAAACATTCATAAAATATTAATATTTTATGAGCCATGCTTGCCCAACTAGCATGTATCTAACCTCAGATGGGACAAAGGTCCCACCCTGACTTTCAAATTCCATGTGGCGCCTCTTCATTTGCAGCGGGGATGGGTGGCTCCCATCCTGTACCTTTTTACCTTGATGCATGCAAATTTGCGTGACTCCTAGATCCAACGATTGAGATCTGGCAAGATCGACAGTAGAAAGCCATGCCACATCCCAAACATGCACGAACGTTAACATTCTTTTGGGGTGCAACAATGATTTTTCTATGCTACATGGAACGATCTCTATGGTGTCGTATGGTACAAGGCCTTTGACCAAAACTGCCTTGTTACCCATGCGACATTGGTTTATAGTTTGGTCATACCATCGCCTCATTATGGCTCCTGCATCACTTGCCATTGTGATACCAACTGCCACCGTGGAAGTCCATGCCACCTATACCACATCAATTCTTCCACGTCACCACCATGTGGCCTCCACGTCATGCCGACATCATGTACAATAAAATACCCAAAATTTCCCAACTTTCCAAAAATACATAATTCCAAATTTTTTCTAGGCCGCCATGAGACCCTAAATTAACCTTGCAAATGGATGATTTAGGCATAGTGTGTATCGACTCAACCTCTGCACCCAGCTTCGACACTCTTAGGTCGAATTCTCAACCGATTTCGTTGCAGAAATTGGGGCTTTTGCCCAATTTCTCCCAATTCCTTGTGGCCACAATATAATTTCCCAAATTCAACCAATTATAGGCCCAACACATGCATACTTAGAGATTAAAATTGGGGATTTTAACCCATGAACTCGAATTCACCAAAATTACAGGCAACTTCCTCACACTTTTTCCTGGAAAAATCTGACAACCACATTGCAAACATTCTTTGAGCTTTAACTCTGCAATTGTTAACTTCTTCATGCTGAGTCTGGCCCATACACGCTCAGTTTTCGAACCTATAGCTTTGATACCATTTTGTAACGTACCCAACACCCATGCCGAGTCTCATCATTGCGAAAAACGACTTAGCCTTCTAACAACGAATTTAAAAACGCCACATACATATAAAGGAAAAACCAAGGGGTAGTGGGCACATAAAATTTACAACAAAACAATATGTTGATTTACCCATGCATCTACAACATTTATAAAAACATAAATGCATCCAGTAAGAACATAACAAACACACAACATTCATATAAACATTTACACAACAAAATAATCATATTAAAAACAACAAAACACTTATTTGTTAATAATTAACCAATTGGTTGCATACGAAGGATGAACCTACTAGCCATATGCACTATTGTTCCATATCTCAACAACAAGCCACCCCCAAGCTAAGACTATGAGCCCATAAGGAGATTTGGCCCTCTGGCTGTCCACTCTCCACACTCAACAACCCAAAACCCAGGTTCCAAACTCCCACAACAGTTCCAATCCTCCAACTCTCTTCCCCACAACCTGCACAACCCAAAGAATGTACCCTCTTCACTAATCTCAGTCCCTCAGGCTGTACCATTCGTTTATCATGGCTTCCAGTGCACTCGGTTGGGTAGGAATATCTCAATTGGGGACTTTGGGAACTCTTAGTTGCTTCAAGAGTGCTCACAACAGCCTTCACAAGGCTCTTAAGACATTTTCTCAATAGAAAAATGCACTACATGTTTACAACCTATTTTACAAGCACACAAGCCTCATTTCCCACACAAAACACAACCCAAAAATGGATGCCTTCAAGCAAGACTTGGTTGGTGCTCTTCCCAACACTCCTCTCCTCTCTCGCTGCCCAAAATATGTGTGCAAAAAATGCCCTCTTTGGCCATACAAATTTCCTTTTTCCCAAGCTAGTTGAATTCTCACTATGCTCAATGTTTTATTGTACTTCAGCCCCATGCTCCCCAATAAATATGGGATGTGACTCCTCACATCCACCCTCTTACATGAAATAAATAATTGGATTTGGGAACACTCAACAACAAAAATAAGGTTTACACAATGATAATAATTCCAGGAAAGTGGGTTGGATTAATACCCATGAACAAAATACCCCTAGACCCCTCTCTCTTGTGGAATCATAGCCCCCCATTGTTTTCATCCCTCTCGTATCTCAACCAACGATCACTACTTTTATTAATCATTTCAATGTTCATAATATGCAATTTGCCCCCCAACCATATTAAGCAACATGGGCTCTTTGCCCCAATCATATTGGCTCATCGAGCTAATTCACATTTATACAATTACATTACAATTTGTGGAGATTAAAACTGGGGATGTTACACTCAGGGTCTTCTTGCTTTGATACCACTTGTTGCAGAGGACCGACATGTGCAATCTCATAGTACACAATGAATTATGGAAACAATGCAAAACCTAAAAGCGTATCAATATCATGTACCGTTCACATAAAACAATAACATAAAACTATTCACATAATGAACACAAATTATAAAGAATAAAATAATAATAATATTCTAATGTTAATGTCATGGCCTAGCTAGACACCAAATTGACATATGAAACCCCTTTGTTTGTGGGACAAATGATCCTCTTTGCACATTGATTTGACTACTTAGCCCATGGAGGTATACATACCTATTCCCCTTAGGATTTGAACCTATGACCTTCAAGGAGGAAATACACGTTCTTCATTGTCAGGCCCACTAAACTCTCCCAGGGCATAAAACCACTTTGAAATCATTTCTTTATCTTCAAGAATCAAGAATACATCCATGGATACTTACATCATGCTCACATAGTTTTCTCTTCCTTCTTTCTCACTCTCATATGCTCTCAATGCTCACTCTCATTAGCAATGCCACATAACTATCTGTAGTACTCTCTCCTCAATGTGTTCTCATTCACTATCTATGGTGCTCCTAACCTTACACTTATTCTCTTTGTAATGAGATATACTATCTAAATTCCTCATCACATATTACACATAGACACAACTTCATCTAATTTCAAATATTTCTCTACAAATAACTCATAATTATCTCCCCTCCTCAAGTTCAAACATCTTTATCTTTAAATAATTATCTTAAACACAATAACTCATAAATACCTTCCCTCCCCTCAAATTCAAGCAACCCCTTTTATCTCAAGCAATGGTCTTAAACACCCGTTTTTTGTTCAATCATAATTCACCATGCCAAATTTCTCCACTTTTGCCTATAACACATTTTGTGAAGGTGATGCTCGTATATCATTTCGAAAAATAAAATAAAACTAACCCATCAAAAAAATCTCTAACACCACCAAACAATCCCAACGGAACGAAGGAAAAAAATGTATGTGATTACTATCTCCAACGATACAAATGTTTGAAAAATAGAAATCTAGGTATATGCAAAGATATTTCCTTACTTATGGTCGCCGTAGATTTTTAGAGCACCTCTTATCTTGATATCTCATCCATCTGATTGGCTTTTGGGCAGAAATAGTGTATTGTGTGTGTTTTGCCTTTGGGATATGGGGTTGAAGCTATTTCTGTACTTTGATGTCATATGCTGAAGCAATATGTGATTCATTCTGTATATGAAGGTGGAAAGCCAATCTTCAGGCATTAAGTTCCATGAACCTTAGAGCCCTGGATTATGTGATACTTGCAAATCTATGTTAACACCCTCAGCAACTGTCACTGGGTGTTTTTACAATTTTCGGAAGTGACTATCATTAGGAGTCGGACAAAATCCGTATCTGCCAAAGTCGCAGTTTTTGCCGATATTCAAACAGAGTTTCAGGTGAGGCATAGATTCTCCCATTTATCGGTTTATTCTGTAAAGGGTTTAGGCTTCCAGGGGTTGGTCTTGCATTCAAGTTCAAGTTTCGGAAACTCTATTAAACAGGTGATTGTGTTTTTTGGGTTTAAGTCTCAATCCGCATCCATCTTTTTGGTTTTGTTGGTTACATAACTGGATAAAACCAAGTCTTTATACAATTTGTTTTTCGTTTGATTGTGGCAAACGCATCCATATCTGCATTTGGGAGGGTGGAAATGGAGCTGAAAACGTTTAAATCTGTTCCCATCCAGTGCAACTGGGTCTCCACTCCCATTGTGACTTCATCTACATCAAGAAGTTCTTGTCACTTCTTTTCTCTTTCATTGAGAAAACCAGCAGCGACATCAGGCAAAACTCGCATTGCTCTGAAACAAGCCAAGTACTCCTTCCTGGGAAACAATAGCAACTTTCTATTCAACCCATTTCAAGTGGGTTTTTGCCAAAAATCTCCCCGTGGTCGTCCTCTAATAGTTGCAATCGTGAAAAGGAGAAAGGAAATGCCATTCGACAATGTTGTACAGCGCCAGAAGAAGCTGAAATTAGTGTCCAAGATTCGGGATATTCTTGTCAAACAGCCCAATAGGACGATGTCTCTTAGAGAGCTTGGTAAGTACAGAAGAGATCTTGGACTCGGTCGAAAGCGAAGAGTAATTGCCTTATTAAATAGATATCCCGGAGTATTTGAAATACTGCAAGAAGGTGTGTATTCCCTTTATTTCAGACTGACCCCAGAAGCAGACAAAATATATTTGGAGGAGTTGGGTATAAGGCAGAATATGGAAGCTCTTTTGGTGAATAAGTTGCGAAAAATAGTGATGATGTCTATTGATAAAAGGGTCCCCTTGGAGAGAATTGGGCATCTTAAGGCAGACCTTGGCCTTCCCGACGACTTCAAGACCAATATGTGCAATAGTTATCCTCAGTATTTTAAGGTTGTGGATTCTCCTCGAGGCTCTGCATTAGAACTGACGTCTTGGGATCCTGCTCTTGCTGTATCCGCTGCTGAGTTGGCCGATGAAGAAGCTCGTGAAAAAGAGATTGCAGAGAAAAATTTGATAATTGACAGGCCTCTAAAGTTCAAGAGGGTATCCTTGCCAAAAGGACTTAACCTCACGAAGAAAGACCGGGTAAGGCTACAAGCCTTCAAGGAAATTCCATTTATTTCCCCCTATGCTGATTCCAAGGACTTGGATCCGTCTTCAATGGAGGCAGAGAAGCATGCATGTGCTGTGGTTTATGAGCTTCTGAGCCTAACAATAGAAAAGAGAACTCTCGTAGACCATCTTACCCATTTTAGATATGATTATAAATTTTCTCAGAGGATAAGGGCAATGCTTATCAGGCATCCAGAGATGTTCTATGTTTCTCTGAAGGGAGACAGAGATTCTGTCTTTCTCAGAGATGCTTACCAAGACTCAGAGTTGATTGAGAAGGACCCCCTAATCATTGCTAGGGAAAGACTTCAAGGCCTTGTATCCATCAGCCGTTTCCAAAGACGGTCTAGAACTATAGGGCAAGTTCAGGAAGCAGGCGAAGAAGATGTCAATTTCTCAGAAGAAGATGAGGACGACGAAGATTGGTCTGACACAGAAGGCAGTGATGGCAATGATGATGAATGGAGTGATTTAGATGATGAGGAAGAGAGCAAACCACATGTTAAGGCCAGAGCCTCTCCTCAAGATAAAGCAAGATTCCTTTTGAAGGCTGTACGGAAAGATCCTTACATAAGAATTTCATCACCTCCTGAGAAGAAAGAGCTTTCAAGTGTAACTTCTAATGATACACCCAGGGAACAGTGGTGATTATTTTTA
>ML801964.1:122306-180460 GCA_009831015.1 Picea engelmannii | reverse complement strand
TCTGAGGTATAAAAATGATATCTAAGCTGAAATTCTGAGGAAAGTGAAGAAAAGAAGGCCGAAATGCAAGGAAGGATAAATTCTTTTGATGGTGCTTTCTAAGGTATGTTATTTTCAGGTCATCTCACCATTTTCGCTATAAAAATTTTTCTATAATGATACAGATCCTGAAATTTCTATGCAAGTGAGAAAACATATCCAAGTATCTTTGGTTAAACATTCAGCTTGTGGGTCATTGTATTTTGGGAGTTACACTCTGTGGAAAATAGGGTTTGTGGCCAGTCCTGAAACTAGTCAAAATCAGGTGTTTCGAGTAAAAATGTCATAACTTATTCATAACAGATCCAAATTTAGTGAGACAACATGTGTTGGTTAGGGTACAGTCTGTAGTATGTTTTGTAACATTTTTAGATCATTTCATCAAATATGTTGTGCGGGGCACGCTCTACAAGGTCGCTCTCTAGAATAAGATAGAATTCAGCAAGGTATGCCATTTTTTCTATAACTCCTTTTCTGAGAGGTTCCAAGTAGTTCCAATTGGAGGAATTGCATAAAACAAATTGAATAACATTTTTTATCAGTTTCAGATCTTTATACATTACAGGTTCAAAGTTATGATTACTTCAAGTTAGGTTTGTTGACTAATCCAAAACTAGGCATGTGAGACTAAAGAAAAGTTTGATGAAAATGATAGTCTCTTTTTTTTAAAGTTAAGGAAGGTTTGCAGGAATGTGATCATATAAACCAGGTCTATTATAGATCTACAAATCATATTTGGATGATAAAATTGATGAGGGATTTTGTTTGTGGCACATGTTGAGTACATGGTTGAGACAAGTAGTTGATGAGTTGACACATACATGAAGTGTATAGTTGATGATGCTGGTACATATTGATGATTAATAGTTCATGAGTAGTTGACACATGATTGGAACATACTTGGTACATGGTTGGATGCACTTTTTTATGGTACAGGTTGATTACAGGTTGGTGCATGGTTGATGCACTTGTTTATGGTACAGGTTGATTATAGGTTGGTGCATGGTTGATGCACTTGTTTATGGTACAGGTTGATTACAGGTTGATGCATGGTTGATGCATGGTTCAGATTTATCGGTATAGGTTTACAGCGGTATATCTCACAGTGATAGTGTGACAGTGGTTCCATCATTCTACTTCTACTTCAGGGTGGCAGAACGGGGCAAGGAAAGGTGGTTGTAGCCACCTTCCAGTTGTAGCCGGAGAAAATTGGGGGTTGTAGCCTCCTTCTCATTGTAGCCAGAGATTTGGGGAGTTGGAGCTTCCCTCAGGTTGTAGCCTGAGAAACTAGGGGGTTGGAGCCTCCTTCCAGTTGCAGCTGGAAAACAAAGGAAGTTGGTGCTTCCAATGAATGTAATTCTTCAAGACATATAAGAAAAAACATTATGTGGTTTTCTCCCGATTTGGGTTTCCACGTAAAACACTAGTGTATTGTGTATGTGTGTGATTGTTTATTTATTACTGCTCATTATTGGATAATAATTCTACATTGATATAACATTTGAAGAAAAAGGATTATAATTACGTTATTACTAATTCACCCCCCCTCTCAGTAATCCAACAATAAGCTCACTTTATATTGGGTAACTTTCTCAACAAAAAATCACTCACGGGAATAATAACCTCATTCTCGACACAATTTCCAACTTTAGGAAGTTGTCTTCAATACGCACTATGGTTGGCCACTCTTTCCCAACACTTCACTCTGGTTTTCCTCACTTCTTCCTAGTTGTAAAAAATACTCTCTTTTCTACTCGAATTTCCTCTTTTTCCATGTTTTCTTAACTCTTAATTTTCCCCCAAATTTGATTATGCGTAACACTTATTGTCATAACTGAGTGGGATGACTTCCTCACTCAACCTATTACACGAATTCAATGATCTAAGTGCTTAATAGGTCAAATGGATAAATTGTTAAATGGAAAACTGATTAATAAATATGGCTTAAAACTTAAGGAAAATGAAAACTACTCAAAACCCACATTAATCCCCCTCTCTTGTGGAATCATAACCCCCCCATTACTCTAGTCCTTACCCATCTAAATTCAGTGGTATATTTCATTTTATTATTTTCAATGTACAATATTTACATATTACATTTCTTGGTCTGCAACCATTAATAATACTTACAAATATATAAAGTTGCATTGGGGATCAAAACTAGGGTGTTACAATCTTCCCCTATCCTTTTAACATCATATTAGTGTCCTCTCTTTTTTCCAAGGAAAAAGTAATAATTTATATTCAAGGAGAGAATAGAAATCACATTTCTCATGTGCATGAAGCACAATGCAAAATGGTGGGAGAAGAATAAAATTATTCAATAAAAAAAACATTTTTTTCTCTTATCTTTCATACCCAAATCCCATAAAAACCATATTTTTAGACGAAACATGCCACAAATTATTCTCCATATCTTCCCTTCATGAAATCCTATAAACATTAGCAAAATATAACTAAACAAAACCAAATTTCTCTTAAGCCCATTATCTATTAGAGTCCTTTGTGTCTACTTAGCATATTATTAGCATCAAATAAGCATCCTTTTGTGAAAACATGATATCCTAATATTGTCATCAAGTGTATGGATAACATCCTTCTATCATAAATTTGGTGTCCTTAGTTGTCATTTTAGAATCAGTTATTATGCAACATTAATCAATCAATTTATTTACAATATGTGACACTTTTGTATAATGATAAATAATAGATTTTGGACTATAAAAAGTTGTGGTCAAACCATACAAAAGAGAAATGCATAAGGATTAAATTTCAACCACAACCCATCAACAAAAACAAACATATCAAAGTCCAAAATATCCTAGTAAGGCCTAATTTGAGCCAATCTATGTGGTCAGGAAGGATCGACCAATGGTTGATGTTTTTCTACACCAATACAACTTTGAAATATTTGTTGTTGTCCCTTGACCAAGTTTTGAATATCCTTGGTCACTTTTGACCTCTTTTTGGGACTTCGACGGGCTGTCGAAGGTGGAGCGCAAGTAGAAGTGGAGATTGCGGGATCTCGACCCCTTGTTTAGGGATTTTTGGGTTTTGGGCTTATGCAACGGGTATGGGGATGTCGGCCCATGGGTTTACCCATGCTTAGGCCTCTTTTGTAATGTATAAATAGATGTCTAGGCGATGTAAGAAGACACAATATGTGCATATGTGTGATGTTGTGCTAAGTGCAAGTGATAGTTGTAAATGCTTTGTGCATTTTGTGTGAGGCTTCGCAAGGCTAAGTGCAAGTGATTGTAAGAGACTGTGTAAAGGAATTGTGTTTTAACCTAGCTCAGGGAAGGAGGATCTGGTGAAGTGAGCGCAGATCTCATGTCCTATGCAGAGTAGGATCCTGTGGCCCTGTTCATGTAGATGAGTGAAAAAAGACAATAAAGAGAAGAAGAGTTGGTGGGCATAGCCCCAGGATAGGGGTGAACCATGTATATCATGTGTTGTGGTTTCTTTGTGCATTATGGTTGTTTTATTGTTCATATGATTTATACTTAGTGTAGTAATGTATGTCTAGATGTATCTTATACGATAGCTTAGTGCTTGGTGATGTAAATAAGTACCAGATCTAATCTATTGTGATGTGCTTAGTGCTCAAATGTGTTGGATCTTGTTGAATACTACGCTTCTCTGTAATTAGGGTTTGGATTTGCGATGTGAATAAGGGTTAATTACTAACGAATGTTGACTGCTAAGTGATTTTTTAGAGTATTGTAATCACAGACCTGTGTCCCAGCTAAGGTTGCAGACACTGGAGTCCTGCAACCACCCCTGCCTCTACCTCAGGTGAGACTTCATTTGCTTTGTAGGTGTTTCCAAAATGGTAGGTAGTTAAGGTTTTGTTGGTGCGTTGTTGAAGAATTGAACCCTGGGTCTGCCCCTGTGCCAACAAATGGTTCCGTTGTCGGGACCTGAAACTGTGATTGCTAGAAACTAAGGAAACTAAAGAAAGCTATGTGCATAGATCTGTTGCTTTAAGTGCACAATATTCTACTTGAATTGTGAAGCTCTGTGATAATAAAGGAATCGGGTCTGAAGAAAAAGAGGTAAGATCAGTGAAATGTTTTGTCAAAAAGAGGAAAGATATGGAAGATTTATGCTCTGAGAAAGCTAAGATAAGTGAAAAAAAAATATTTCGAAAGAATGGATCTAGGTATGTTTAATAGATTTGATCCTAATCTAAAAACTAGGGTAGAGCTAGAAGAGAGAAGGTTTGATATGAGTAGATCTGATGGAAATAATGAAAGATATGTTATTCCTATGCATAGAAAGAATGTTTGGACTAACAAATGGATGCATGATCCTAGGAAGAATTTTCTGCAGGTTAGATACCATGATCCTAACGCGTAGTACAATAAAGGTTGGGGATCATTTAAGAGAAAGAGAGGATTAACGCTTTGTTACAGTTGCAGAAGACCGGGACACCTTGCTAAGGAATGCCCTGGTAGAAGACCTAGTTGTCTTTGTTGTAAATCTATGGGCCATGAAGTTATAGATTTCCCTAGAATGATTGCTAAGGTTGAAGGAATGAATATGAGACAAGAAAACCCTGAGGAAGACCAAGAAATTGAGACCATGGCAGAACCCCAGAAAGAATCAGAGATTGTATTACTACAAATAAAACAAAACCTAAATGACCACAGAGATATCAACTTATCATAGATCTTCAAAAATAAAGAGTGCATAGAAACAATAATATGAGACTTCGACATAGACTGTGTTCTGGATGAGGAAACACAAGTGAATATCATGGCATAAAGAACCTAGGAAATTTTGGGAAAGCCTGCTATGATTCCTTCATTGAGAGGAATAGGATTATTTAGAGGAAAGTTGATAACCCTATGTGGAAGACTTACCCAGACATCTATGAGTGCTCATAGCACTTCGACAGAAGAAGAATTTGAGATCGTTAAGTTTTTTGATAACAACGCTCCATTTTCTATACTACTGGGAAAAGCCTCGATTGAGAAAGATCAGACCCGAAGAAAAGAGGAGGAATCTCTAGAACAGAAAAAGAAAGAACTAAGAGACTTCATGGCTAAGAGAATAACATACTTACTGGAAGAACAAGAAAACCAGTCAAAGCTACTGAGGACCAGAAATATGGATGTTGAAGTTGAAAGAACATAAGAATATTTGAAACATTTGTCTATACAGGAGAGTAGAGAACCTACCCCAGACAGAGAAGAAGTATTTCCCTTGAACCTTAGGAAAGACCACCAACATCATGATTTTACTATGCCAAGAGGAGATAAGAATCTGAATGGAAAGAGGAATATCGAGACATAGATCACAGGGAAGAAGACTAGAAATCTCAACAAGAAGAAAGCAAAGTTGGAGAAATTACAGGAAGTTCCAAACAAAACTTCACAGAAGGAAGGTCTCTAGAATTTGAACCTCCCCAAAATATTAGAGCAGCTCATATTGGCACTTCGCCATGGCGGAGAGATATGAACATTGGAGGCATTATAACCATTAGATTGGCGTTCTCAAATGGTTAGAACAACAATTATGATCAGAAATCTCACCATCAGACCACTGGGACCGTGCCGTAACGGACATAACTACATTGATGAAGGATTCTTGTCCATTGGAGGGATCCATTACATTTTTGTCTACTTATTTCGTTGACTGTTGCACTGAGAACACTTTCATGAATTGTATCCAAGAGAACTCATTATTGTCGCACTGTGTTTACCAAGACTTCGCCACCTGTTCCATTGCATTGAGAATTTGTTAATCAACCTGAGTTTTTTGATCTCGAGCATGTAGGTCAGATGAACTCAACACCATAGAAAATTATGTCGAATAAGTTATAATTGAACTTATGGCTGAGAAGGTGATGTCCGTTGGAATTCAAGCTTCATCGATGAGAGGAGTGCAAGCCTCCCTGTCGACTGCTCGCAGATCCGGACCATCCCGATTTGCGGCCGAGAAAAGAACCAAGCATAGAGATGACTTGGCAAATGCGAAGTTAATCCCATCCATCCTGCCTGACTACATCCTGCCTCTGGCTGACGTGGTGAATTGTGATAGTGTCCCTAGAGACTTTGACTACACCTTGGTTATTGCGTACCTCCTGAAGGGGATACACACAGGAAAACCACAACTGGATAAGACCATGAAATTAAATATCAGCAACTTCAACTTGGGAGACCGCAAGAACTTCATCATGCTTGCCCCTCATAGGTATTTGACTAGGACGAAGGGGAAGAAGTCAAGGATAATCCCCCAACCATGGACTATGGACCTCATGCAATCCACCATCCTGAACGTAATGAAGATACCCCATTTTGGAAGGCACTAGGAGGTTAACGCGTGTGTTAAGATCCTGCTATCGAGCTTCCATGGCAATTATTTGTGTCTAGACAAACACATCACCGTCGATCCAAAGTTGATCCATCGGATCACTGGATTGATCATGCAGGGACCAGACCCATAATACTTTTACCCAAGAAAGGTTGGAGACCACACCCTGGCACAAAAGATTAAAGATACATATGGCGATGTGGATAAGGGGAAGAGAGGCTACAAGGTAGCCTCCATCTAGAATTGTGCAGTGCACCTTGCTTGCCAGTTGATTACTGGTAAGCTAGTCCAGAAGAACAGACCCACATAGTTCACAGGGTTTGTTGTTGACCTCACAGGAAAATGCGTGGAGGGGATACAAATGAATTTGCCAAAGTACTTAGTTAACCAGTTAGAACAATATTTCCCTAAAGCTCAGGATCAGGGTTATGAGTTCCATTTTAGTTGGTTGTTGGTCCTCATCACATTCATAGCTTGGGAGATATCGGAAGGTGAGACCTTCCCTAAAATAGAGCCATCTGAACCCTTAGCCGTTAAGTTCACCATGCTATGGTATTCGAGCGATATGGGAAAACAATGGCAGTCAAGCGCGGTGTTCCACACCTACTACCTACAGTTAAAGAAGGATATTGAGGTTTTCGTTCGTGTCACGTCGAACACCCTGCATAGGTTCGAGCCATTTGTGAAGTTCCACGTAGACAGACATTTTATCTATATCATTGTGCATGGATACGAACACAAAGAAGTACTACAGAGTTATTACAAACTCACAGAGGAGGACCTAGAAGAAATAACTAAGGAATGGCCTATAGAGATCCTTATCCCTCTTGACCACACATAACTGTCTGACCCCGAACTAATCGAAATCCCGTTGGTCACTCGCGAAGGGTATGATACACCTGAAAGTAGCAGAAGGAAGAAGACAGAAGAGGTACAAAAGTTGAACAACGCATCTGAAGAGACTGCTTTAGAATCACCTAGTGGAGGAGGTGATGACGAAGTAGAAAATGAAGAGAACAATGGAAAAGAATATCAGCAGAAGCAAGGTGAAGTAACACCACCATAGAATCCCCCTGATGGCACAGATCCATCTAACAAAAGAAAGGTTTCTCCCACGAAACCCACATCGCAAAAGGAGTCAAAATCTAGTAAGACTAAGTTGCAGACTATGCTCAGGCTTGATGACTTTGACTTCATCATCGCAGCTGTATTGGACACCTTGGAAGATATTTTGAAGAGAAATGAAGATAAGAAACAGACCATGTATGAAATAATTGAAGCAGAACTGTGAGGGGTACAGTAGGCCCTTCACTCCAGTCGTGTAGTGTCCACTGCGCCCCTTCCATCAAAAGAATCAGAGTTGGGAGATGAGCCTACCCAACTCCGCAGACTAGCTAATGTGACTGAATCTCGCCTTCGTCGTGCACAGGAAGAAACAGAACAGGCCAAAATGACCCTGAATAAATCACAAGAGGAAGTGATAGAGTAATGACGAGTTTCACAGAAGGAAAAGAATGACCTACAAACAAAGTTTGAAGAGGAGAGAGCGCAAATCCAGCAAGAGAAGGAACAAATTCTCGCGAAATAGGTTGGAGTAAAATAAGCAGTCAGCAAAGCACTTCGTTCTGTGATGGGCTTAGAACAAAAGGAGGAAGACCCAGTGGAGAATCAAGTAGCAAAGCTTGTTGAATCCATCCAACAACTTCAAAAGAGAATAGAAGATCTAGAGCTACAAACAATACCAAGTACTTCGCAGGATGTGCGAGACTAAAGAGAAGCCATTGCCCGAAGCGAAGTTGAGAGGATTGGAGCATTATCTTTGGAATGTAAACAACTTAGCAATAGAAGTGCATAGAATTACAAGCGACTTACTTAGGACCCTGAACTGAAGACACTGGAGTCACAAATACAGGAGGCAAAGTAGCAAGCAACGATAATACAAGAACAGTTGAAGCTCCTATCAGTAGTTGAGAGAATGAAAAGATCCCAGGAACAACGCACTTCTCAACAGCAGGTCCATACCATATAGAGAAAAGTCATGGAAGTGATTCAAAGGCTCCAACCAATCCAAGACGAATCTTGCCAAATGTTTGAGGAGATTGAAGGCCGAGGAGAAGAGCTGGAACAAGTAGTCACTTCAGTAGAACAATGCTTACAGGGACCTATGAATGAGGTAATTATTCAAGAGTTCTTCAAGCAGGAGGCCTTGGCGAAGCAACATGTCAAAGTAGATCGAGCCAGGCTCAAGGAATTTGAGGAAAAATTACCTAGAGCAGAGTGACTCGGGACAAGTCACAGGTGAGTGTTGGGGGAATGTTGGCCCTTGACCAAGTTTTGAAGATCCTTGGTCACTTTTGACCCCTTTTTGGGAATTCGACAAGCTATTAAAGGTGGAGCGCAAGTCGAAGAGAAGATCGCGAGATCTAGGCCCCTTGTTTAGGGATTTTTGGGTTTTAGGATTATGTAACGGGTATGGGGATGTCGTCCCATGGGTTTACTCATTCTTAGTCCTCTTTTGTAATGTATAAATAGATATCTAGGTGAGTTAAGAAGAGATAATATATGCATATGTGTGATGTTGTGCTAAGTGAAAGTGATAGTTGTAAATTCTTTGTGCATGCTGTGTGAGGCTTCACAAGGCTAAGTGCAAGTGACTGTAAGAGACTGTATAAAGGCTTTGTGTTGTAACCTAGCTCAGGGAAGGAGGATATGGCGGAGTGCATGTGGATCTCTTGTCCTATGTGGAGTATGATATTGTGGCCTGGTGCATGTATATGAGTGACAGAAGACAATAAATAGAAGAAGAGTTGGTGGACATAGCCCCAGGTTGGGGGTGAACCACTTATATCATGTGTTGTGGTTTCTTTGTGCATTATGGTTTTTTTAATGTTCATATGATTTATTCTTAGTGTAGTAATGTATGTCTAGATGTATCTGATACGATAGTTTATTGCTTGGTAATGTAAATAAGTACCATATCTGATCTATTGTGATGTGCTTAGTGCACGAATGTGTTGGATCTTGTTGAATACGACGCTTCTTTTTAATTAGTGTTTGGATCTCTGATGTGAATAAGGGTTAATTACTGACGAATGTTGACTTCTAAGTGCTTTGTTAGAGTATTGTAATCATAGATATGTGTAACATCTAAGGTTGCAGACATTGGAGTCCTACAACCACCCCTGCCTCTACCTTGGGTAAGAATTCATCTGCTTCAAAGGTGTTGCTAAAAGGGCTAGTAGTTAGGTTTTTTTTGGTGCATTGTTGAAGAGTTGAACCCTAGGTCTGCCCCTATGCCAACATTTGTTAAGCTAGGAAAATCCCTAGTGTCATGCCTAATCTTCTATCTTGAGTGGACAATAGGGAACCTAAAGGAAAAGGGGAAGGAGAATTACCTAGTTCCATTTTATTCAAAGTTCAATTTGTAGTAGGACAATTAGAAGGTGTTCTTGGCACAGGGGCAGACCCAAGGTTCAACACTTCAAAATTGCACCAACAAAACCCTAACTACCAGCCCTTTCAACAACACCTGTGAAGTAGGTGAAGTCTCACCTGAGGTAGAGGCAGGGGGGGTTACAGGACTCAGGTGTCTATAACCAAGATGGTACACAGATATGTGATTGTTATAACCCTAAATTGCACCACACATGCTTACCTGGCATCAGGCCAACTCATAAAACTTCCTTGCCAAAACTATGCTGAACAAACTTTTGAAAATCCTCTTGAGTCAAGGCCCACGTGCCCTAACCCATTACTGCACGCGTGTGCATGCTGGCAGGCCCACTACAGCCCGCGTGTACCTAACAAAGCACAAAAAGAGGAAAGTTGTCGAAGGGACAAAACTCTATGGGTCAGTTAACTGAAACTCCCGGCCATGCATGGACGAGAGTTCATCCAAAACCCTAGCTCCTTCTAGCCTATAAAAGAAGGGGTAGGGGTACCATTTGAAAGGAGGAAAAATATAGCGAAGAAACACTGCCCATTTTATGAATCCATTGTCCCAACCCTTTAGCCTTTCCTCAAGCCAAAGGAGAATTAACGCAAAGCAGTTGGAGGACAGAAGAGGAGGAGGCCAGGATCAGGATCAAGGAGTGGTGGCCGGTCTCGACTTTGATTGTAAGTTGATTCATTTTTCAAATAATAAAAGAATACTTTTCCCGTCCCAATGCTTGAGTTATCTATGGTTTGTTTAATTTATGCTTAATTTCTAACCCTCAAGTAGAGAAGTAGCATGCATGCATAATTGTTTGTCTTGATTGCAGGTTATCTTTAGAAGGAGCAGCGCAAGCAAGCGGGTAAAAGCGCAACGGAGGATCTACACCAAACATCAGTAACAAGGTTAGTAGTTTCTTTCCATGCATGTATTGTGAAAGAGGGGTTTAAGTTTTGGGTGGTAGGTTAAAAAGTAATTTCTTTACGGTCAAAATCTGCATGCAAGTCTGACCCTAGTTTGCTAGTCCGTAGGGTATTTTTCCCAACAACAGAGTTGGCGACCGTACTGGGGAAGATACTCTTTAGTTTTTCCAGATTTAGTTGGGTTTTTGGGTAGTTTAAAAGATTAGATTTTCTGTTTCTTTGCCTGTGTTTTTCTGTAAGGTCTGAGCTAGCAGGGAGCCTGGTTCTTTATACCAGTTTTCCCTGACTGTTGCTTGACGGTAATTGTCGGGACACATAGAGGTACACACGGCCTGCAGAAGGCCTGCACGCGTGTACCCGCGCCCTAACCTCTTACAGCCCACGTGTGAATGCTAGTTGTAGAGGTTGCAGTAGTGTGTAGGAGTTCAGAGAACTTGAGAGGCAGTCCTCCTCTTCCATGTCAGAATTATACATTCTCAAGGGGTTTTCTGGATCATGTCTGAGTCTTGCTGGTTCACAGTCCTGTCTCAGTTTGTCTTTTTGTGTTTTGTTATTCCTTGCAATTATCTTTCTTTTTTGTTAGAAGATGCATCCAAGCCTTCAAGAGACCCTGGTTATCAATACCAGAGGCCTCTTCCTGGTCTGGGTTGCCTGTGTTTATTTTTGTCTTAGAATTTATACATACACATGGCTTGTACAAGGTCAGACCGTGTGTACACGTTGTCTGTTTCATCTCAGCACGCGTTTGCACGCGTGCTATTTTAGTGACAGTAGCGTGCTTGACAGACTACTTTTTAATCAGGGTGGGGTAGTCATCCCCTCCTTTGATGAGAAGTATTCCTCTCAGGTGTTTGATTCTAGGGGTTGAACAGTCAATAGGTTAGGTCCTCTTACCCTTAGCCTGCTTTTTCTTAGTTGATAGTTGACAGAAAACATAAAAAGAAAAATTTTGTTTTATGGTTTTTAGACAAGCGTAAGAGTCTTTGTTTTCTTGATTGCCATTGTGTGCCTTCACTTTTATTCTTTGCGATATGCGCTTTAAGCCAGAATTTGTCTTTCTTGGTTTTGTGCTTGTCGGTATTTTCCCTTTGTTGCTTGATTAGCACGTAAATAAAATAAAAAAAAGAGAAAAAATCTTTTCATTTTCTTCTTTGTTTGAAGATTGTGTTTCTGCATCAATAGCTAGGGAGAAGTCTTTTTGTTCATAAGTTTTTTGCAGTGCATTTAGAGCATAAGTAGCTCATAGTCGAGTGAAATTCCTTTATGTTTGTTGCATAAAATCTTAGAAAAATTGAAAAGAAAAAGAAATCTTTCTTTCTGAAAAGTTTTTGATTTTTGCATTTAGTAAAAGTCTTTTGTTTCCATCTTTTTTCATTCATTTTTTCTTTAGTCTTTACACATCATCAGTTTCACCTTCATACCCCGTGACGTAAGAAAACCCATAAAAGCAACGCTAATTTAAAATCTACTAGACTTTTTGTTTGTAGGGTTCATACACTAGTTCAGGACTAGGGCCTTGGATTAGGTTGGAGAGGAAACTCTCCAAGGCCATTCAAAACCAAACATTAGAGTCTGTGATAGGGAGTGTAGAAGTCCAGTTTCGTGGAAGTTATCTGGGACCCCCCTCTAACACAAGGGATAAACACGAGGTCGCGTGCGGAAAGGTAGCGGAGATAACCCCTCCAAAGCCGGACCAAGCGTAGTGGAGAACACATATCGAGGGCTTGTTTTGGGATTCCGTCGTTTGAATTTTCCACGGGGCTTCGTGGGTCTCAAATCCATTCGAGGTCCTCAGTTTTCTTCTGGACCATTTTCTCTCGATACCCTTGATAGGTTTCAGGCTTGATACCCTACTCATTGTGGTCTACCCGACTTTCGACTGTACCCGCCCGGTGACTGTTCGCGTGCTGGCAAACTAGTTGCCAATCTTTTTAGGGACATACACAGGTGACTGCGGGGGTATACCGCGGTACCTAGGACAGACATCGGGCCACGCTTTGTAGAGTATACCCAGAGGGTTCTTCCATGTTTGAGTTGCACTTGCACCGGTAAGTTTCTCTAGTGTTGGTTGTTGTAACTGTTCTTCCAACTAGTTTAGTGTTTGCTTGTCTTATCTCTTAGGGGATTCTAATTTAGTGTGTGTTACTGTTTGAACGTGTAGAATACCTTAGCGTGTCTTGGATCTTCTCACACAGTGGAGGATCCTGAGCTCCGCCGGTCACGAAGGCTTATGGGCCTGCCACCGTTTACACTGGAGCCACCCCCGCCACCATTGAGGCAGAAGCTAGACCAACAAGGGTCTTTCGAAGAAACTGGGTTACAAATCATTGTGCCCGAACAACTCGTGGAGGAATCAACTACCAATATTGGCTCGGTTGAAACCCCAACCACTGATACCTGGCCATCAGTTATTGTACCAATCCAATTTTACGAACGCTTGTTAGTGCCTCACACAGCTATGGAAACAAATGTTGTTACTTCCTCTGGGAATTCTTCCATTCCCACAACAGTTGCTACCACAGGAGAAGCATCTCCTAACTTGCCGTTGTCGATCTGAGTCACCATGGTGTTGGCAGCCAACTCATTTTTTTTATTGCTATAAAAATGCTGCCTACACCTCTTGTCTTCTAAACGACAAATCATCGTCGCATTGTGCTTCTAGACATTTGTTTCATTTTCACGACAATTGCAATTTGGTTTCGATTTGATTTTTCACAACTGAAAGTGTGAAAACACCTCTCTCGTTGTCTGGACTGTCGTCGTCTTTTATTGATTTGCTTGACCATTGGTTTATCCCTTCACTGCAAAAGGTTCTTTCAGACTATATCCATTCACTTTAATTGCGCAACTTGGTTTTTCTATTGGGAATGTTAAGTTATGAGTTATGCTTGAGGTCATAAGTGTCACAATTGATTTTGGTTTTATATATGACTCAATTCTTATTGCTTTGAACTCTCAACTTATCAATTTCATATGATCATTGGTTGCAATGTTTTTACACTTCGATTATGCTAAAAACACATTGGCAATATCATGAGTTTGATTTCATATAAAGTGGCAATGTTTTGAGTTTTGTAAAGGCGCTTTGATCAACCTATTGGAATTTCGATTATTTGGTTTGAAACCCTGATACATTGTTTGGTGAGTTTGATATCATGGAACGAGCAATAGTTTTGAACTATGTATTAGCATGAATGTATTAACAGTGGTGTGAAGCATTGAAGTGACACGACTGATCGATGGTTAGTGTTGGGTGCTATGTTGATTGAACTGTACACTTGGCACTTGAATGTAACGCGTGGTGTTAGTTCTGTTTTGGGTAAGTGGCACGTTAATATGATTACACACCTATTTGTTGGCCGATACGCATGGTATAAACGGTTATGGTTTTAACAACACTGTACTCAGTCAATTAATGCAGAGCGTGGCGGTGGTAATCCCACCACCTTCGCACGCATGGAGTTATTTCCGGTCTCGTCGAGCATTCAAGCTGTTAAACCCTCTCATTTTCACTCTGTGCATTGTTTCGTTCACTTGAAACCTCCTACCATGTACAGAAGCCATGGATCCTGTCGTAAGGGCCGAGCCCAATGGGTGCCAAGCGTTGTTGACATTTGATGGTGCATATAATGACCTGGAAGACCACAGATGGCTTGCTTTCATTAGGAAGTTTGATGGCTATAACCTCACTATGGCTCGGCAATTTGCTTTGTCGTTCAATGGCTGCCGAGCCAAAGTTGGAGATGTCCAGCTTGAAGTCACTGAAGAATTTCTCAGTCTGGCAACCAGCTTGCCTGCCAAGGGACAAAAATGGTCGAAAAGTTGCAAGGTAAACGATGTACCATGGACTTTATTGTTCCAATCTCGCACAGTCAGTTCGTGCGACAGAGGGTTACCTGCAAAGATGTTGAAACCCCGCTGGTATGATCTCTTGATGATTATCAAACGTTTCGTTACATGTGAAGGCAGGTATGGGTTTATTTTCTTATTCCACTTGCGATTATTAATGGTTTTCATGGGTTTTGAACTAAGTATGCCTTACTATCTGCACCAAAGTTTGTTCAAAATGGCTAAACGATACAAGCATAGCCAGGCTGACACTAGCCTCTTCCATGTTGGGTTGATCAAAATGGTTTTAGTCTATGAATTGGGGTTACGTCGTGATTCTTGGCATGATTTCCTCAGCCGTAATGGTTTTGGGGAGTCAAACCCTCCACAGGTAGATAAGCCCATGGTGGCCGAGAACAAACCTACCCCTGTGCCTTATGATGTTTTATTACCTAGACCTAAGCCCGAGTCACCTACAAGTCTAAGATTCTTGCCAAAACAGAGCCTATCATGGTTAGCAAGGACTCTGATTCAAGCATTGAACGTTTTCTCACCGAAGAGGGATTTTGTGATAAACCTCCTCACGATTTCGTCTAGAACTTACCTCCTTGTCTGCGGGATAACCCTGACTTTCCTAGTATCGAACCACTCCATGAAACCCTTGGGGAATCATCAAAACCCCCTTCTGTTCAAGTTGTTGCTACATCTTGCGATCAATGTGGGTTATGGATTGAAAGATACTATTCGGATGTACCTACGTTGCAATCCAGGATCTACGAGTTAGAAAACCAAGTGGCCACACTCACTGGTAAGAATGCAAAGGTGCAACCTTCCGATAAGAAGCAACGAACCACGGGTTCAGTCCTGTTCAAAAACGTCGAGTCTGCCACTGCAATTATCAATTCAAAATTGACATAGCCTCAGCAACTGTAATGGTATAACTTTCACTCTTTTATATGGCATGATCATAAGCTCTGTATACATTGTTGACTTGCTCTGTCATGCATTTGTTGTTTATCAGTTTTCATTATTGATTTCTGGATTGGTTGTGATTGGATTTTGATTGATCATAATTTGATTCGAATATTCTATTATTTGATATCTTTTCTATTGTTGAAATACAAGCGATATTTCTGTTCGATTTGGTTATATCTTGTGCGATATGATGGGTAAATTGGTTGGCTATGCTGATTATATTTTCTATGTTAAGACCAATTCGTATATCGTTTGTTACATAATCAAATTTCGAATGGATAACGATAGTATCTGTTACGATGTGAATTGTATTTCGATGGTAACAAATGTATTATTCGATTGAGATTACAGGGATGGATTGATCGTATCAAGTCTTACGATTTGTATCTATAATTAAATTCAGTTACATGCCCGGTTTGTTGACTCTATCAAAACCCTGTCTGTCGACTATGAGGTGATCAAACATGAAGACTATTGGATCGATATTTGTGGAGATGATTTCATCCAATTATAATAGAAGCAATTTTTATATCGTGTTTTTAACTGAATGATATCAATCTGCTGTTGTAATTATAATTAGTCAATTACAGTTACAACTATACCTGTGAATTATTTGAAACGCAGCGAATGAGGACTGTGGTTGGATTCTATGAACACAGTGATGCATGAAATCATAATGACTTTATATATTGGCAATGATATGAATCCTATGCTAATCGATAATGATGGTTTGTATCTCATACGATTTGGTTTATCATTAATTGCAATCATGGAATAGTCTTGTTAAGATTTGATTTGATTTTATAACGATTGAGAAAACAAAGTATTCCCACTCTGTCCCGATTTTATTCTATTTGATTGGGTTTGATTGAAAGGATTATTTTTATTAAATCATTAGTAATTTGCGATGATTGGATTTGATTTGATTTGATTATATATCTGGTCTTGTTTACTATTCTAGACCAGCTACAGAATCGGGAGATTCTGTAGCTAAGTCTATAGAGTCAGTTTTGTTATTGTTTTCTTAATAAAACACTCCTCTAACTTGATCTTTGTGTCTATTCCAGGCAAATTCGAATTGGCAATGAATGTGAGGAGAAGTTAGAAGATATCTTAAAGATTTCACTTGCAATTTTAATTACTTAGTTTAAGGAATTTTGGGATTATGCCCAGATTATGTAAACTGTTTACTATTATTCACAAGGATGTTTTACCTTGAGAGAAACCTATATAAACCTATGGTTTTTGTAATAAAGTTCATCCTCAGTTGTAGGAGAACAAGGATATGTAATGCTGATTCAAACTGGAGCAGAATTGGTGCGTTGTTATAGCTTTTTCTTTTCAATATATCGACACTTTGTTCCAAGTTTTGTATATCATTCTGTCTATGGTTTAGTATTACTTTGTTATCTACATCATATGCAAGTGATATAATTTTTTACTGTTAGACATATCTTGTTCCTTCCTAAGAGATAAAGAACATAGCAGTTGTTGATTCATTTTATGAATGATAGCTTTGTCTTCTTCATAGATTGAATTGTTATATAAGTTTGTTGCATAATAGGTTTCCCTTATTGCAGAGATTTATCATCATAAAACTGTTATGATTTCTTTTATGTCTTGTTTGTCCTGTATCATACTTCAAGAAGCAGCACAGCTGATCGTTTTCGAGAAGCTTAAGGATTAAATGGTGTGAATTTCTTCCTCCAACCAGCTTAAGAAATCATCTTACACAGGGCAGACTTGGAGCGTTTCCAGGTCAATTAGTTAGATGTTTACTGTTTATGATAAGTAGTTTGATATAAATGCTAGTTTAGTTGGATTTATATTAGATTGTTTTATTTCACTAAATTATATTAGATTGTTTAATTTCAGTATTTAATTTCCCTTTTCCATAAAACATAAAAGATAAAAAAGAGATTCTTGGCTGTCTTAGGGCAGCAAACACATGAGTTTTGCAGGTTTTAACTAAATCTGTGGTTTTGTCCATAATTTATATTTGTAAATAAGGAATTTCATAGCTGATAATTAGGTAGTTGATTTAAGTTATTATAATCATAGTTAGTATTTTGTGCATATAATAGTTAGTAGTTTATAGTAAGAATAGCGTAGTTAATTTGGTTTGTTTTATTAGTTTCTAGTTTCCTTTATTTTAGTTTGATTTCTTTTTATTTAGTTAGTTAACTTGTTTTAGTTTGTTTTATTAGTTTCTAGTTTCCTTAGTTTAGATCACTTAGATTAGATCATATTTTCTCTTTGGTTCCCTTAGGAAACCTTAGAGCGGCCAACGGAGCCGTTAAACTCGTCAGGGTGGTCCATTCCAAACGGCTTGGGTTATTAGACAACCCCGGACCGGTTCCACTCTCCCAGTTGACGGACGGTCATTTTCGCCCGTCAACACATGGTCTCGGCCGCAACTACGTCACACAATGGACCGAACCCGTCTATGGCGGCGGACACAACCCCCTTCACACCTAGTGCGACAGGCCCTCCGTTCTCATACAGTATGCCTAGTTCAGGTACAAGTCTTGCACTCACTTACTCTACTTTACAGACTTTGGGTCTGGGGACAGGGAGCTCTAACGCTCCTCTGCAAGGTCAACTTGGGGGCACTTCTATCCCTTTTAACGCTTTTCCTTATGCTGGAGGACACATCCCTCCTTCGTCCCCTTCGCTTGGTGGTCAGCATCAGCAGTCCGTCAGGCAGCCTGCACATACTAGTTTATTTGGAGCCAGGAGTCAAGGAACACCTGCGCATAGTATGCCAGTAGGTTCGTCACCATTTGTTTGGAATGGGACGTTTGGTAACAACACTTTCGCATCCACCGCTTTCTCGTCTAGGGGCACTCCCATTTTTGTACAGTCTACTTTGGCGCAGGGTACTATTCCTGCGCCAGGGGCACATATAGAAGGACCTTGGAACTCAGGACAAGGATCTGTTCCCTCCTCTAGAATGTCGTTCTGGGGTAATTCTTTCCACAGTCAATGGAACCATGGACAGACTACTATGCCTCTCCCATCAGGACCGGCATGGGGTAATCCTTCCCCAAGTCCGTCAAACACAATGAATGCCCAACATCCTATGTCCTTTATGGGAAATCAGCCAATGATGTCTCCACAGATGCAAAATCCTTACCCTGGTCAGCGCCATGGTTTCTACCAGAATCTGGGCCAGCAGCCAAACTTTTCCTGGCAACCTGGTGCTAGTCAAACTCCAGGACCCTTTTTCTCAGGCTATCAACAACAACCCAAACTACCATTCCTGGCGACGTTACACTTGCCATATTTGACAAGGTTGTTAAATGATCCTATTTGTCATGATCCACGTTGGCCTCCTATGCCAACGAAGTTGCCTTCGGACATTCCAAAGTTCGAGGCCAAACCTAATGAAGATCCAGGTGATCACATGACTACCTTCCATCTTTGGTGTTCATCTAACTCATTGAAAGATGACTCCGTTCAGTTGTGATTGTTTCAATGCACTCTTATAGGGAGTGTCACGAAATGGTACATCGATCTCGATCGCTCAAGATACTCTTATTTTGGTGAACTAGCGATGGCCTTCCTTAACCATTTCCAGTTACCTGTGAGATACGACACTGGCATAGAGTTGCTTGCCAATTTCGAACAGACAATAGCGGACCATATATTTGATCATATCTGAGAGTGGAGATGTCAAAAGAGTCTAATCAAAGTACCAGTCCCACCAGCATTCCTGCTTGAGTGGTTCCTTAAGTCTCTAGTCCCACAATTATCCAAAGACATCGCGAATTCAGGAGTTTTCTCCGAAGAAGATGCCATCATGAAGGCTCAACAGTTTGAGCTCATCTATTCTCAGTCTGGTTTATTATACAACATCCTACCGGATGCACCACGATCGATACTGGATAAAACTAGACAGAGAGTTGGACCACATGCCGATGGTATTGTTGGTTCAGCACAAACCAATCCCGCTGAGCAATTGACAAAGCAATTGCAACAATTATCTATCCAACTCTCAGCGGACAGCCAGACTACTGCTTTGGCTGCTCCTCCTACCCAAACGTCCGAAGTACACTACGTGCAGTCGACTAACCCAAAGGCCACCCAGCAGCCTGAAGGGAAGAAAAAACAACGAAAGAAGGGCAAGGGGGAGAAAAAACCCACTGATAATGTTGGCGAGGGCACCACGGAAAAACAGAAGGCGAGGTATCCATGCAACTTGTGTGCGGAAGACCACCCGACCCATCTTTGTCCTCGACTTGTAGAGGCCCAAAATTTTGTCACACAGCAACAACAAGCAGTGTTGACTAACCCTTTTCAACATGGGAAAAATTTAACTCAATCCTCTACAAGTGCCGAAGGGAGCAGCCAAGACACCTGCCCTCCTCCAAATAATCCCTCATCCGTGAACGTATATATGGTTAGGGGTGATGCTTTCATAACGACTAGAGCGCATGACTATATTAAACCAAGTGCTTCTGAGAAGGGTAAATAAGTTGAGCTCCCATCTCTTCCATTATAGATCGAGAAGACGTTGGGAGAAACAATGACACGCATTCCAAAGGGTGCATTTAAGAAAGCTTCTCACAACCCAAACACAAGGGTCGCCCAGAACTACTCTGTGGTGGAAGATTTATCACAAACCCCTTGTGTGATGTCTACTTTGGAGGTCCTCCAAAGCTTCCCTGCTTAGAGGAAAGCCTTGTTAACTGCTTTAGGCTCTACTGAGACTTGTAACCCGGGTACCATCATGTTAGATACAACTGACTTAAAACCTTGTCTGCCTTACCATGTAGCATTTCAGATAGTAGTGGCTCATCCCATGAAAACTTTTACACGCAATATATTTCGCACGGTGGTCGATGAGGGTGCCTCGACATGCGTTATGTCGTTAGCATGTGGGAAGGCCATTGGCCAGTCCGCTTTGTCTCCATCACCTACTCTCCTCACTACTTTCGACGATCGTTCTTTCTAACCACATGGCATCATTCCTTCTTTCCCTGTGCAGTCAGGAGGGAAGACTCTATGTGTCGAAGTAGAGGTAGTCGATGCTCCCCTCGACTATAATCTCTTGTTAGGACAGAGTTGGACTTATGCTATGCAAGTTGTGGTTGCTACAGTTTTCTGAGTCTTGTTGTTTCCACACGAGGGTCGGATAGTGACCATCGATCAATTGTCCTTCTCTAGACTTGACCCAGCTTTGGGGGCATCCACGGTTCCCCTGATTGATAATCCTCAACCCAATGTCGTTAACGTAGGAGTTGGTTTGTTCCCATCCTTGATGGGTACCTTCGATTACCCACCTCCTCATGATGATGTCAAGTTTATATCTAACCACCACAAGGTTGAGATTTTTCAAGTTTCGTCGTTCCGTACGAATTACTTTGAGGATCCTTGGATTCTTCCTTCCCCATCAGCCACGATGGATGAGACAGGGCACCCGGGCATGTCCATGCCCTTGTCGGCCACTGAAGTAGCATACTCTTTAGTCCAGCAAGCTTCAGCTAACTCTGATCTGACTCCCGTACAAGAGTTATATCCACTTCTAGAGCCTATTTGGGCTCAGGTTTCTCTTGCTACCATCGATTCGTTAGACTTAGTCTTACCTTCTGATGAAGCAGTAATCAAAGCAATGACTAGTCTGAAAAAACCTTGGGAAGATATTTATCACAGATCATATTTCCTCCCAGCGATAAGCCGAATTGAGGCAGGAGAATTCACTATTACCATGACGGGAGATCAGCCATGTCCTATTAATCTCTTAGCTACACAGGAAATTTATGTTGAGGGGAATATGGCAACTATCGCTGAAACTATACCTATCAACATCTCTCGAAACCCTGGCGTCATGGAGAATGTATTTGTCGGGGCGGATTTCTCCCCCGAAGAGATTCAAATTTATACGGATCTTTTCAAAGAATTTTGCGACATTTTTTCCTGGTCTTAAGAGGAAATGCTAGGTATCGATCCGAAAATAGTTGAACATGAAATCACAACGTATCCTGATGCAAATCCTGTTCGACAAAAACTTCGTCCAGTCAATCCTAAGAAAGCAGCAGCCATTAAGCTTGAGGTTGAGAAATTGCTCAAGGCAAGTTTCATTTATCCTATTCATTTGACTCAATGGGTGTCAAACCCCGTGTCGGTCAATAAAAAACAAGGCACGATTCGTGTATGTACCGATTTTCATGATTTGAACAAGGCATGTCCAAAAGATAATTTTCCAACCCCATTCATAGACCAGATCATTGATGAATGTGCCAGTTGTGAAGCCTTTTCATTCATGGATGGTTTTTCGGGATATAATGAAATCCAAATCAAACCTGAAGACCAACACAAAACGACATTCATTTGTCCGTGGGGTACATTCGCCTATCATAAGATGCCTTTTGGCCTTAAAAATGTTGGAGCCACATTCCAGCGGGCCATGTCTTTTGCGTTTCATGACCTCAAACATATAGTCGAAGCCTATCTAGATGATTTAGCATCACGCTCTCGCAAGATAAAGGATCATCCTACGCACCTCAGACTAATATTTGAATGTTGTTGCTACTTCAGGATTCACTTGAATCCCAACAAGTGCAGCTTCTGCGTAACGTCAGGACATTTGTTAGGTTTCATCGTATCAACAATAGGGATCATGGTGGATCCTCTTAAGGTGGAGGCAATAATCCAGTTGGCCCCCCCACGCACAATCTTACAACTTCAAAGTCTTCAAGGCAAGGCGAACTTCTTACAATGCTTCATCGCCAACTATGCCGAAATCACCAAGGGATTTATGCGTTTACTGAAGAAGGATGTTCCCTTTTTCTGGGACGAAGCCGCTCAACGCTCTTTCGACACATTAAAACACGCTCTCACAACCACACCTCTGCTACGGCCACCTAAATATAACAAAGATTTCTTCTTATATCTGGCTGCCGCAGAGTCAACTATAGGCATGGTTTTAGTTCAGGAAGATGATTCATTTTTAGAATACGTGATCTATTACCTGATCCGAGGCATCGTAGGACTGGAACTTAATTATTCCCATCTCGAAAAACTTGCGTTGGCATCAGTTCATGCTGTTCAATGGTTCTGTCACTATGTTTTGTTTCGCAAGACCACCGTCATCGTTGTCGTGAATCCATTCCAGTACATGTTGACACAACAAGTTATAGGCGGAAAAATCAGATGGTCATCCTATAATAATTTGACTTAGACTTCGTTTCAGCAAAGTTCAAGAAGTCATTGGTCTTCGCAGAACTTATTTCGAAACTTCCGGTTGAGTAAGGTGACGTTGTGCCTAAGGAATTGCCTATCTGGGGGGATATGTTTTTGATTGAATCTTCAGACCCCTGGTATGGAGATATACTTATCTATCTCCAGACTTTGAAGTGCCCCACCTCTGCTTCTCGTGACGAGCTTTGGCGGATACGCCATCAGGCTAAGAATTATCTCATACTCGATGATACGTTGTATCGGAGAGGTGTAGACTGCATCTTGCGTCGATGTCTCACTCATGAGGAGGCCATCATAGTGCTCAACGATTTTCATACTGGAGCTTGTGGCGGTCATTTATCTGGGTTGGAAACAACCCAAAAGATTCTACGAGTAGGTTACTTCTGGCCGACACTTATCAAAGATTGTATCAAATTGGTCAAGAAGTGCCATCCGTGCCAAGTCTTCTCACGGAAGATGAGGGCACATCCTGCTCCTATGTTTCCTGTCATCACAGTTGGTCCCTTCACTAAGTTGGGGATTGATTACACTATATTCAACCCCCCGTCAGCAAGGGGGCACCGCTATATCATCGTAGTTGTCGACTACTTCACTAAGTGGGTCGAAGCTATGCCAACGTTTAAAGATGATGGAGAGACTGCAGCTCTCTTCTTATTCAACCAGATTATAGCATGGTTCAGCGTCCTGAGAGAGATTGTCACTGACCATGGAAGTCACTTTCAGAGCCAAATGATGTCCGAATTAACATCAAATCTTGGGTTACGGCAGGAACATTCATCACCTTACTACCCCCAAGCCAATGGGCAGGTGGAAGCTGTAAACAAAACTCTTAAGATGATTCTACAGTGAACTATCAACTCAGCCAAGTCAAACTGGCATTTGATGTTATACTCAGCATTATGGGCTTACCGAACATTAGTTAAGAATGCAACCAATTTCTCACCTTTCCAACTCGTTTACGGGCTGGAGGTAGTCTTGCCCATTGAATGTCAAATCCCATCTCTGAAATTGGCAGTACAGTTATTGCCAGGCACTTCTCCACTTGAAGAAAGGTTAGTACACCTTGAGCAGCTTGATGAGCAGCGTCGCAACACGGCCCTGGCCAACGAGGCTCATAAACATAAGGTCAAGTGTCAATATGATCGGTCCGTTCGTCCTCATATTTTCTCTGAGGGCGACCTTGTCCTGGTCTATGACCAAGACAAGGACCCCCTAGGGGTAGGAAATTTTAAACCCACGTGGTTCGGACCCTTCATTATAAAAGAGGTATTGAAAAAGGGCGCTTATCGTTTGGTTGATTTTGAAGGGAATGCCTTAGCGGAGCCTAGAAATGGGCTCTACCTCAAGAAGTATTACTCATAGAAAGGTCACTGTGGGTAACTTTTTGTAACATATGTATAGTCTTTGTACTATTGTTTTTTTTACGTTTCTTTTAAAAGTGTTATGGACGTATCATTGATGTTATCTTTCGTTAATATGGCATATGTCAAGTGAGTCTGAGGTGTTCATTGGGTATGCGGAGGGTGCTAGTCGACACACGCGGAGGCTTGCCTCCGCAGCTTAGGTAATCTTTACACCACAGGGTCAGTTGTTATCTTCTGGAGGTATATGCTTAGGTGACACCACAAATAATGTCACCGAGTATAGTGCAGTTATTGAGTTACTTCATGACGCCTTGTCATTAGGTATCTCTCACCTCTGGGTCTATCTCGACGCTCAACTGGTTGTGTCGCAGCTAAACAGAATATACCGGGTTCATGATCCAACTTTACACTGACGATTCCTTAGGGTACGTCTCTTAGAACGCAACTTTGATTATATTACATATGTTCATGTTCCTAGGAGATTAAACCAAATCACAGATACTCTAGCTAATCACATTTTAGATTGGCATCTTGCCCACATATAAAAAAATAAAAATAAAAAGATCATGGACATAAACATGTAAATACATTTTTGCACACATAATCCATAAGACACAAAAAAGATAAAAACCATATATAAACATCATAAAATCCTCATAGTACATAGATGGATGCAAGCGCCTCAAAAATGGGAATAGTAACGAGTCACTGGGCTTATGCCCTCAAAAAATATATACAAGTAGGTGCTCGTGGCACATAAAAAGTCTCAAGTCTGTTCAGGGCCTATGGGCCCTGTTATAATCATCTACTGCACGAGCTAAACACCTAAACAAATGGACCCATGTCTGACGTGCCCCCACAACATGAGGCTGCATGGATGGTGGCAGGTCCTGTATCTATGCCATCGGGACTATGTGAGTGAGTGCAGTAAAGTTCCGCTCAATTCGCCTAAGGACCCTCTCGGCCTCTCCTGCTGGGAGGCTCCCTTCTACTGCTGCTCCCCCAGCGGCGGCAGCCGCGGCTTCCGGCCGTGGGTGACGCTTGTTCCATGCATAGTCAGTAGGTCGCACGGGTCCCACATCTGCATGCAATAAGCGTTCACCCATCAAATACTCTGGCATACAAAAAATGATATATATAACAAAAAAAGACATAAAAATTACATATGCAAATAAAAATAAAAAACTACAAAGGTGGAGACTTACCCATCTCCCCTCGCTCCTCACCAGGAGGCATGGGTATCTCTGGATCTCTAGAGAAGTCTATCCCCACATATGGGTAGTCCTTGATAGCAGGGATCTGTCGTGACAGCCAAGAAAAAAAGTCGTCGTCGAAGGCCTCAACGGTCCTTCCACCACCCTGTCGCGACAGTAACACCACCCATCTGCACACTGCGGGGAAAGAGGCCAGATGTCCTCGTACTACAACCCGAGGACTGAAGCACAAAACTCTCTCGAAAAAGAACGAACACAAGATAGTCCCGAACCCGAAGTTCCTCTGTGTCCGTTGTCGACAATCTGTCAATTGCCTCTTCATACACTCCAGCAGTGTGGTACTCCAATCAAAAATTTGTGCATTCATGCACTGGATAGAACAGTTCATCTGTGCGCGCGAAGCCTGATGCACGGTTGCTGAGTCGATAATCCACCCAATAAGAAACAAGATAGTCTATAGTGCTAAGTTGGTAATCTTGCTAATAGGCACCTGGGAACCTCTACGATCGGTCCCAGCCTCACAGTACTCAGCTACCAACTCTGAGATCTTGCTCGGCCCCGTAGGAAAAGTCTGGAAGTTGACTGGTTCCCCTCTCCTTGAGAGGCCAGTCAGAAAGTAAATGTCCTCAGTGGTGGGCACCAAGGATTTCCCCTCTTGCATAAAGGCCTCTGCATCATGATGCTAGTAATCAATCAAGGCGTTCAGTAGCCTTGGTTGAGCGCGCATAAACGGACATAAAAATAATTTGAGTAAACCACATTGCATTAACATGGCCACAACATTCAGATCTACAGCAACCAACTCACTGATTGCCTCATGCTCCCTTTCCCTCCACTGGACATACATCCTGCCAACACAACAAGGTAAAGGAGGGTCAATACTTCTTTTCATTTGCTTTTCCATCAATAGGGGGGGTACATGTGGTCTGTAGAGGTGACAGTCGCGTGTACACGCGTGCATGCTTTACTCTGCACGAGTGTACATGCAGGTTGTCTCTGGACAACCTGCGAGTACCTAGGGCCGACCTTTTTAAGGTCGACACCCACCCCAAAAATAACTTAAATGATTAAATTGACGTATTGAATAGCTAGATAAGGGAGTTTGTACTTACTTGGTCCAAGCAGAAGTCCGTTTCGTCCACTGTAGCTCCCGGAATCATGATCTTTGGCAAAGGGGGTCTTTTGGCTCCAGAGTCAATTTCCAAATCAGCAATGGTGATAATGAGCTGCCAGCTTCTATTTATAGACTTTTTGGCCTCTTTTTGTCACTTTTTTGGCCCCCCTTATCGGTTTCTTTATATAAAAAACCATTTAGAGTGATCTAGGAGTTATATGGGAGGAATTTGATCAGGTATTGGGACGTTTTTTTTTAGTTTCGAAAAAATATTGACGGTCCATAAAAAAAAATATTTTTTCAAAAATCAACTTGAGCATATAGGGTAGGATATCACCCCAACTTTTGCATCTCATTTACTTTTTCTTATGCTATAGGATCGATCCCATCCGGTTGTGACACGGAACCGTCATATCTGCTCTAGAAGTGTCGCAACTTGGTGGTAGAGCTTACCAGAACATGGATTCCCTAGGTAGGTCCTGGTTGCATTATGGTGTCCATGCCGTTTCTAACAACATTGTAGGCTCGGGATTCCATATATTCTTTCCTAAATATGAGTTTGAGCCTCATTTGCATGAGTCATTTTTCACTCTTGGTGTTACCCTCAGGACTCCCAAACAATAATGGGTCTCCTTTTAAGCCCTTTTCAGACCCTCTAAAAATGAAAAGATTACCGAGCGATCTTGTGATCTTTCACGCTCGTTAAACTGAAATTTGAAGTCATGTCTGTCCGGCGGTAGTTTACCCCTTTTTCGGTCCGGACGGTCAACTATACGAACAAAGGTATACTCTATTGAATTCCCATTATTTAGAAGAGTATTCTCAGGTATACTTTTATTCCTTTTTCGAGCCTGAGGGACTAAATTTACGAAAAAGAAACCCCCACGGAGTCCATAGTTAAGCTCTTTTCAGACTCCCTAAAATTGAAAAGATCGTCGAGTGACCTTATTCTTTTACACTCATTAAATTGGTCCAGAAGAATATTCCTGACGAAGTCCATAGTTAAGCTTTTTTTAGACTCCTTAAAAATGAAAAAATGGCCGAGTGATCTTGTCCTTGTCACACTTGTTAAAATGGTTTTGAATTGACGTCTAATCGGTGCTAGTTTATCTCTTTTTCGAACCAACTAGACTATTGTAGAAAAAGGTACCCCATTGGAGTCTCCTTTTATGCTTTTTCAGACTCTCTAAATATGAAAAACCACTGAGCTTACCTTCTCTGGGCTCGTTAAACTTACATCAAAGGATGTTACCATTGTGTGTTCTATCAACCACATTTGCATACCTTATCCATCAGCCTTGTAACAGTTTGCTTCTGCGTCTTAACACCTTTGGCCGCCGGAGGATTTTTCCTGAGTATCATTTTCCCAGAACATCAGTCTTGTCCTTGTGCCTTGAGCTTGTATGTTTGCAGTACTCGTTCCTCCATTGTAACGTAAAATTCCTTTATTCTTTTTCAAAAATTATCAAAAAAAGAACAAAAAAATCAAATATACCCCAAAAAGAGGATGGGAAAAGTATTTTCTTTATTAGAATCATAATGAGTCGCCCTTGGATAAAGCACATCTGTATGTTTGATCATCAGACTATGGGATGTAGTACGACCTTAGGAAGCTTTTTCTCGCTATATAGAGTTGTGTCCTCCACCATTTGGTTACTCTTCCAAACATATGGAGAGTTTGCGTTGCCTCCTGCTTCGTAGACTTATGATTAATATATATGTTGTCTGAGTCTTATCACTTGTCGTGCTATTATCCAAGGGAAGTTTGTCACTAAGCCTGAGTCGGCCCCTCTGCAATATGTCTCTTGTCCACATACCCAGCCATCTTGAACGTCCAATCAAGTCCTTGTTCGAAATCACTGAAGCCTTCAGTCCGATCATCAAGATTATCAAGTCCATAACCGACGAGCCGTGGAATACCTCTGAGTAGTGTAGTCGTACACTCATATTACACTCCTACCCGAGTTTTAGAAGATTTTGAAGTTGTTGCTCGAGCTCTGAAGTAGAGCCATTAGGCCGAATCAGCTTCTGGGAGATGGATACTCTATATGTATATATTTCTGATTTCGAGATGTAGCTCCACTGTGTATTATTTGCGGCTACTCTTTATAGTTATTTGACATGGATCTACAGTGTATTTGATTGGTAGCCATGGTTCTATTTTATCCTAAGCATGGGTATGCCCGCTTTGGTGAGACATTTGTTATTTTGTAGATGGCACATCCTGGTTCCTAATTCTTGGGCTCACTCATTCAGTATATTAGTACAGATTGGTAAAAGATTGGTAATGTATTTCGGCCATCAGATGCTCTTCTAACCTCACACAATAGGGGGCATCTGTTATAACCCTAAATTGCACCACACATGCTTACCTGGCATCAGGCCAACTCATATCCCTTCCTTGCCAAAACTATGCTGAACAAACTCTTGAAAATCCTCTTGAGTCAAGGCCCACGCGCCCTAACCCATTACTGCACATGTGTGCACGTTGGCAGGCCCACTACAGCCCGCATGTACCTAACAAAGCACAAAAAGAGGAAAGTTGCCGAAGGGACAAAAAGCTATGGGTCAGTTAACTGAAACTCCCGGCCATGCATGGCCGAGAGTTTGTCCAAAACCCTAGCTCCTTCTAGCCTATAAAAGAAGGGGTAGGGGTACCATTTGAAAGGAGGAAAAATATAGCGAAGAAACACTGCCCATTTTCCGAATCCATTGTCCCAACCCTTTATCCTTTCCTCAAGCCAAAGGAGAATTAACGCAAAGCAGTTGGAGGACAGAAGAGGAGGAGCCCAGGATCAGGATCAAGGAGTGGTGGTCGGTCTCGACTTTGATTGTAAGTTGATTCATTTTTCAAATAATAAAAGAATACTTTTCCCATCCCAATGCATGAGTTATCTATGGTTTGTTTAATTTATGCTTAATTTCTAACCCTCAAGTAGAGAAGTAGCATGCATGCATAGTTGTTTGTCTTGATTGCAGGTTATCTTTGGAAGGAGCAGCGCAAGAAAGCGGGCAAAAGTGCAACAGAGGATCTACACCAAACATCAGTAACAAGGTTAGTAGTTTCTTTCCATGCATGTATTGTGAAAGAGGGGTTTAAGTTTTGGGTGGTAGGTTAAAAAGTAATTTATTTACGGTCAAAATCTGCATGCAAGTCTGACCCTAGCTTGCTAGTCCGTAAGGTATTTTTCCCAACAACAGTGATTACAACACTTTGTAGATTATTCTATTAAGACTACAAGATCATATACATTAACTCATTAGCTTCATTAACAGTGCAGAACAAAACCCTAAGATAGATCGGTGCAGTAACAATAAAGATTAAGTACTTCAACCACTTAGCACATAGCAATAAGTTATATCTAGCATTCATTCACAAAGAACAAGTAAATCACAAAGCAAAATTAGATCTATCTAACATACATAATAGGCACAACACTAAGCAGATTCAGAATATAAACAACACAACATAAAGCACATCAAAAGACACAAGATATACGCGGTTCATCCTAGTGTGGGGCTATGTCGACCAACTTCTTCATCTTCTTTATTATTCTTCAATTATCTTACATTCATCCACTCTTGTGCACTAAGCCACAGAGCCAAGCTTTTCTAAGTACAAGAGATCTATGCATTGAGCGCCAGATCCTCTTTCCAAAAACTAGATCACAACACAAAGCCAACTTCTCTATTGAGAACAAAGCCTTACATACACAATATTTTGCACAAAGCAACCCAAAACTACTTGCACTTATCCTTGCAAGATATTCCCTTCTTTCTACTTCTACCATACATTCTTATCTATTTCTACTTTTACATTTCCTTACAAAAGTGCCTAAACATGGTTAAACCCATGGGCCGACATCCCATAACCCATTACAAAAACCCTAATGAACCCCTTGTTGGGTCCACATATCCCAAAAACCAGGTGATATTCGCAATCTCAGCTACGCCTAGGTGCTATATCTTTGACCAACCTGTCAAAGTCCAAAAGTGGTCCTAAACTGACCAAGGTTTCCTCAAAACTTTGTCGAGGGCCAATAGGCCTCCAACAGTCACCTGTGACTCATCTCGAGTCACTCATATTTGGGCAGTGTCACTTTGAAGGCCTCAAGATTCACTCGAGTTTCTTCGACTTACTGCTTCACCTAAGCCTCCTGCTCAGCAAGCTCCTAGAATCTCAGGGATGATTTTAGGGGCTAAATTTCGCTCATGGGCTAATTTTCCATGGTTTTTCCCAAAAAAGGATTCACTATTCTATAAATGATTTGCCCAAATTCTATAGGATAAAATTATTTTACCTTAAAAATCGCCAAAATTTTATAAAAACTATATAAAATCCTTATAAATTTGAATATTTTTACAAAAATATCGCCAAACATTTTCTAGTTGGAATATGAAGGATTAGTAAGATTCACCAAGGTTTCTACATTTTAAAATAAATTTCCATCCTTAAAATCATCCCTGTCCTAGATTTTCTACGTTGTAACAGGACCTTCCAGGAATTGTTCTACTGTTGCAACTACTTGGTCCAGTTGCAAGTCGTGTCCTTCAATTTCATCAAACAACTTGTAGGCCTCATCCTGCACAGGTTGCAGCTTCTGCAAAAATTCCATTACTCTGTCCTAGATTGCAGTAATTTGTTGTTGTATCGCGCACTCTTCTTGTGATCTTTTCATTCTCTCGACTGTAGTGAGTAGCTTCATCTTCGCTTGTACTGAGAAGGCCCACTATTGTGCCTCCTATAACTTCACTTCCAGTTTCTTCAGCTCTATATATTCTGCAAGGAGTTCGTAAGTCTGCACACTTCTATTGCTCAACAGTTTGCACTCTGAAGTGAGGGTTATGATCCTTCCAGCTACATTCTTAGCAGCTTCCTCCCTCTAATCACGCACCTTCTGCAGAGTTCTTGACACTGCATGAATCTCCAACTCCGTTATCCTCGCTTGAAGCTGTTGGATGGCCTCAACGAGCTTCGCCACTTGAATCTCAACTGATTCTTGTTCCTCATGTGCCAAGCCTGGCATAGAGTGAAGTGTTTTATTCACCGCTTCTTTGACCATAGTATTCTCTACAAGTATTTGGTCCATTTCTCTTTGTATCGTCGCTTTGTCCTCCTCAAGCATCACCCAAAACTCATCTTTCTCATTTTCATAGGCGGTTACCTAGTACCGCACAACTCATAGTTTCTCTAAGACTTCCTCTTTCTCTTTCTTCAGGGATTCAATAGCCTTCTCTTTTTCTTCTTGGACTTTCTGAAGTCAAGCCTCTATCACATCTACAAGTATTCTTAATTGGGCGGGCTCATCCCCCAATTTTGAAACCTGTGACGAAGAAGGTGCAGTGGGTACTACGCGACTCAAATGAATGTCTTGTTTTATTTCCTTTAGTTCCTTCTAGACCCTTTCATACATCTCCTCCTTCTTAACTCCATATATCTATAGTATATCCTCTAAAGAAACCTCCATGGCTCTGCGGACTAGACTGATATCATCTTCCATGAGTGTGGCCTCTAACTGGGGCTTACTGATGCAGGTCTTCTTTCTTGCTGAAGGTTTCTTTAGAGAAACCTTTTTCTTATGCAGTGTTACAATAGGGGGATATTTCGGTGGTGTAGCTTTGCCTTCACCTTGATTTTCACCTTCATCCCCTCCTCCTTTTCCATTTGCATTGTCTCCTCCTCCTGGAGAGTCGGATCCATTTCCTTCAGAGGCGATGTCTTCCTCATCAGTCTCTATATTCTAGACTTCCTCCTTTTTCTTTTTCTTCTTCGCACTCAATTGTCCAGCATGCTAGACCCAGGTGACCAAGGGGCTTCCTATGATGTTAGGGTCAAAGAGTTCTACATCATCGACCGGTACAAGGAACTCCTCCGTCCATTCCTTCATGATCTGCTCCATGTCTTCATCTGTCAACTTATAATATGATTGCAACTCTTCCTTTATCTCATCTCTGCACGTAGTGATATAGATAAAATTTTGATCTGCGTGGAACTTCAAAAACGTTTGGTACTGGTGAAATTTATGCGGTGTCATGTGTGGAAAGGCTTCAATGAAAACCTTCAGTTGCTAATAATAGGCATGGAACACAATGTTTGACTTCCATTGCTTCGTCATATCGTTGGTGTACCACAAAGTAGAGAACCTAGTGACCAACGACTCCGATAGTTTGATCTCCGAGAAGGTGGCTCCTTTAGGCATTTTCCAACCGACAAATGTGATCAACACAAGAAACTAGCTGAAGTGGAACTTGTATCCCTGATATTGAGCTTCACGATAGTCTTTCTCAAGCTCATTGATGAGGTAACTCACCCAATTCATTTTCATTCCCTCCACACATTTTCTTGCGAGGTCCACCGCGAACCCAGTGACCTGTGTGGGGTGATTCTTTCTTATGAGCTTTCCAGCTATGAGTTGGAAAGCGAGGCACACTATTCCATCCTGGATAGAGGCTACCTTGTAGCCTCTCTTTCCCTTTTCAACTTCCCCATATTCTTTTGTAATGCATTGTGCCAAGGAGTAGTCTAAGGCCTTCCCTGGGTAAAATTTCTAAGGGTTGGATCCCCTCATGCTTAATCCTGTAATCAAGTGGATCAGCGTCGGATCCACAATAATCCTCCGGTAGATCCATAGGTATCTTCCATGGTAGCATGACAACAGGATTTTAACGCAAGCGTTAACCTCTTGGTGGCAGCCAAAATGGGGAATTTTCATCACGTTGATCACAGTGGACTGTGCCAACTTCTTAATCCATGGCTGGGAGATAATGCGAGGCTTCTTCCCAATTGACTTCGTCAGGTATCAGTGGGGTGCTAGCATAGAGTAGGTATTTCTTTCTCCAAGGTTGAAGTCATTGTTATTTAGTAATGATATATGTCCCAACTTTCTCTCAACTACGCATATTCCCTTCGTAATGTACATGGTGATCAAAGTGTACTCATATTCTCATGGGATGCTATCACAGTTAACCATTCCAACAAATGGTGGGATATAGTATGGTAATATCAACGGGATCTACTTCGCATTAGCCAAATCATTGTGATGCTTACTTCGTTGCTCGGTCGCGGGGTTAGTATAGCCAGAACGTCATCCAGTCGAAGGGGAAGCCTGTAGTCCCCTGGTCGACGATGCCTGGATACCTTTAGACATATATTTATCAGCCATAAACTTGTTAAGAACCTCCTCAATGGACTTCTATAACTTAGTTCACTCGCCCGACATTATCACTTTTAAAACAGGTAAGTCGGGGTAGGATAACGGACATGAGGGGTAGACAAATGAATGGTGATGTATAGCTTCTGATAACACAATTTGACACACAATCAGTTCTCTGATAGCTCAATTAATCATGGGTGGTAAAAAGAGGTCCCGGCGCAGTGACAAACAGGTTAAATAAGAAAGCATCGTAATGGATTCCTCCAACGACTAGGGTTGCTTCCATCAATGTGAATCTTTTCGTTATGGTTTAGTCTCAACATCCCAAAAGCGGTCCATCCACCCATAGATGTGTTTTCTAGTTGTTCTGGGGTGTCATTACAACAGGCGAGGCACCTCCAACGATCATATATCTTCACCAGGGTGAAGTCCCATTCTGCGTGGTTCTGCTGTTCCGACGAGGTTCAAATCCTGCAAACCTGCCTCCTGCGAAGTCTTCCATTTGTTTTCTGTAACTACCCGTAGATTTTCCAACTTGGATTTCTTCTTACTGATCTTCTTTGGCTTCTTTCCTGTGATCTGAGTCTCTCTAATTGTTTCTGGAATTCTCTTTACATACTTATTCTTATCTTCTCCTAATGTAGTGACTTCACATTGCTAATTTTCTCTCAAAGGGTTCAAAGTTAATACCTCTTCTTTTATTAATTCCAAGGTGGGTATACTTCTTTCTTGCATGGATAGTTCCTTCAAACCTTCTTTCATTCTTTCAATCTTTCTAGCTAATTATCTTGCCTTCTTTTGCTTCGACTTATCCTCTCGTTCTTTTATTAGTTGGTCTATTTTTCTGGCTATGAAATCCCTTAGTTCTTTCTTTTTATTTTCTGCAGGTTCTTCCTCTTCTTTCCTTCTGATCTGATCCTTCTCAATCCAAGTATTTCCTAAAAAAAGTGGGAACGGGGCGTTGTTCTCAATAAACTTAATGACTTCAAATTCGTCTTCAGTCGATGTTCCATGAATAATAATAGGTATATTAGTAACTCTTCCACGTAGAGTTATCATATTTTCTTTAAACAAGCCTATTATTCCCAATGAAGGTACCGCAGTAGGCTTTCCCAAAATTTCCCAAGTTTCTTCTGTCATAATATTCACTTGTGTTTCTTCATCCAAGACATAGTCTATGTCGAAGTCTTCTATTCTTACACTTATGCATTGTTTTACTTTTAGGATCTCTAGTAAACTAACATCTTTGTGATCATTCATCATTTCTTTCAACTATAATAACATAGTCTGATCTTTATCTGATTCTTTCTCTTTTTGATTCTCTAACATGCTCTTAGTCTCTTGAATTTATTCATAGTTTTCTTGTCTCATGTTAATTCATTCAACTTTATCAATCATCTTTGGATAATCCTCAACCTCATGACCAACAATTTTACAACAAAGAAAAATAGGACCTATACCAGGGCATTCCTTAGCAAGATGTCTCGGTCTTCTGCAATTATAACATAGTGTCAATCCTCTCTTTCTCTTGTATCTTCCCCAACCTCTTTTGTACTATGCACTAGGATCACAGTGTTGAACTTGCAATCTACAAAAATTCTTTCTATGCATAGGAATAACATATCTTTCTTCATTTCTATTAGTTTTACTTAGATCAACTCTTTCTTCCAACTATGCCCTAGCTTTCATATTAGGACATAATCTATTAAACATACTTAAATTCATGCTTTTCGAAACAAAACATTTCAATTATCTTACTCTTATCAAAGCACAAATCTTTACCTCTTTCAAGATCTTACCTCTTTTCTTCAGATTGGGTTTCTTCCTTAGCATAGAGCTTCACAATTCAAGTAGAATATTGTGCACTACAACAACAGATCTACACACAGAGCTTCTCTTTCCTTCAGTTCCCAACAATCACAGTTTCAGGTCCCAGCAACGAAACCATTTGTTGGCACAAGGGAAGACCCAGGGTTCAACACTTCAACAGTGCACCAACAAAACCCTAACTACCATCCCTTTCGGCAACACCTGCGAAGCAAGCGAAGTCTCACCCGAGGTAGAGGCAGGGGGGGTTACAGGACTCAGGTGACTGTAACCAAGCTGGGACACATATCTATGATTACAACACTTCGCAGAGTATTCTATTAACACTACAATATGATATACATTAACTCATTACCCTCATTAACAACACAGAACAAAACCCTAAGATAGATCGACACAGTAACAGTAAAGATTAAGTACTTCAACCACTTAGTACATAGCATTGAGTTAAATCTAACATTCATTCATAAAGCACAATTAAATCACTAAGCAACATTAGATATATCCAATATACATAATAAGAAAATCACTAAGCATATTCAAAACATAAACAACACAGCATAAAACACATCAAAATACACAAGATATACGTGGTTCACCCCAGTGTGGGGCTATGTCCACCAACTGCTTCGTCTTCTTTATTATTTTTCAATTATCTTACATTCATCCTCTCTTGTGCACTAAGAAACACATCCAAGATTCACTAAGGATAGGATATCTGTGCACTTAGCGCCAGATCCTCCTTCCCAAAACTAGGTCACAACACAAAGAAAACTTCTCTATTGAGCACAGAGCCTTACTTACACAATATTTTGCATAAAGAAAGCCAAAACTACTTGCACTTAGCCTTGCAATCTATTCCCTTCTTTCTACTTCTACCATACATTCTTATCTATTTATACTTTTACATTTCCTTAAAAAAGGGCCTAAACATGGGTAAACCCATGGGCTGACATCCCATAACCCATTACAAAAACCCTAATGAACACCTTGCTAGGTCCACATAGCCCACAAAACAAGTGAGATCCGCGATCTCAGCCCACCTAGGCGCTCCATCTTTGACCATGTTGTTGAAGTCCAAAAGTGGTCCTAACCTGACCAAAGTTTCCTCAAAACTTGGTCAAGGGCCAACAGGTGCCCAATATTTCCTCCAACATGGACATGCACCCAAAGGAATGAGAAAAGTTAGAAGGAAAATTCTCACTAATAAAGAACTAAGATTTAAGATCTTAGAAGACATGTTATATACGATTTACATGGATGGCATACTTACACGTTATGTATGAAAATCAAAGATGAAACAACTAGTAGGAGAACAACATATGGACATCATTGGAGGACACTTCTCCCCAAGAAGAATAGCCAAGAAATTTTTTTGTTCAATATTGTTGTGGCCAATAATTTTCAAAGAGTTTTTCAATTCGGTGAAAATTTGTGATCAATGGAAAAACACTGGTATCAAACCATAGATATAGATTATGATTATCTTCATTTGATCCCTTTAAGCAGTAGAAGGGAGAAATAATAAGTGGAATTAGGTTATGAAAGTTGCTAACACTAGGAAAAAACTAAAACAATGTTGTAATTTGAAAAACACATTTGGCCAAATAAATCTAAGAAAGTCATGCAACCAAAAGGTTGACCCATTGTTAGGATATTTAGACACTTAGGAGTTAGTTAAGTTCAAATTGGGCTAATATGTCTCTAGGTAGAAATGTGTTTATTTAGTATGCATTTGTAGTTATGTTATCCAATGATCACAATATGTTCTAAACATAGAGTGATCTGACAACTCATATTCTCCTCGATATTAACGACTATGTTGATACATGGTTTAACACTTGATTGGTCCATGATTGTAATATTCTAGATATAAAATAGTATGCATAAAAGAGATAATTAGCTAGAAATGGCAGATAAACAGTGATATAACTAGAACAACACCACAATAATACCAAAATAATACTAGAATAGCACCAGAAAGAGAAATTTGATTATTGAGAGAAATGTTCACTTGCCTCTTCGAGGGGGTAACCTCCAGTAGAGTAGAGCTCTATTACAATAATATCCAAGACAAGAATTCTCATACCCTCAACTCTTATTTATAATAAATATGTCTATCAACATAACATTCTAGAGGAAGATCCTTCTAGAAGCGGAAGCTTCTATTAGGTCTTCTTACATTTGACTTATTCTTCCTTATTGATAGGCCTTATTAATATTGACCTTTATTACATGGAAATATATTGTTCTACCTACATGAGGGGTTAGGTCCCTAACATGTCCTCCCCCTTAAAAACAACCTTGTCCTCAAGGCTTGAGATGAGGAAATTGTTGCAGAATGGTAGATGGTTCCCAAGTAGCATCTATTGGAGTTGTATATTTCCACTGGAATAACACTTGATTGATGGTTCCTTGACGTAGATGACACTCACGCTGGTCCAAAACTACTTGTGGTTGTAACCAAATGGAGCCTTCTCCATCCAACTTCAGAAGGTTGGTTTTAGTTTTGCACTTAGTTCCAATCACCTTCTTTAAGCAGGAAACATGAAAAATAGGATGGAGCTTAGAATGACTAGGAAATACTAAATGATAGGCCACCTGTCCCACAAGATGGAGAATGGTATAAGGACCATAAAATTTAGGTTCCAGTTTCTAACAATGGTCATCCTTCAGGGAATTTTTCTTGTAAGGTTACAGTCGAAGAAACATCTGATCTCCTTCTGAAAATTGATGTTCATAGAGACCTTGATCTATTTGTTGCTTCATGTGATTCTAGTCCATGACCAAATTCTCTTTGAGGGTACGGAGAATAGCCTCTCGAACTGTAAGCATTTGGTCAACCTCCTAGACCTTTGAGACACCTGAAAAATATGAGAGAACTGAAGGTGGATTTTTTCCATATAACACTTCAAAAGGATTCATGTGGGAATTTGTATGGTAAGAAGTTGTTGGATGTAGGCCTAGTTAGAAAGAAAGGTTATTTTTGGAGGAGACACATGCAAGGAAAAAAAGACATCTCGAAGGAAAAACACCACATGTAAGAGAAGAAGGTGAGTCACTCATGAAAGGAAGACCTAACGAAACTAGGGTTAGGGTTTTTGTAATGTATTGTAATGGTTGGTGAGACAAGGGTATAAATAAGTAGTACTTAGGCTACAAGAGAGAAGGAGAGAGAGAGAGAAGGGGGGAAATATACAAAAATACACAGAGGAAGAGAGAGTTGTAAGTATTGTATGAGTCATTAAGCTATTGATCTAGGGGATTAGTGAGAGACTCGATCCCAAGGGTTAGATCATAGGCTGAGGAGCTTGGTTTGATCTAGTCAACCTCGCAGGGATCGAGGAGCCTGTGGAAAAGGGTGAGACCTAATATTGTAAACACACACGGCGTGAGATATTTCTGAACCATAATAAAATCTTGAGAGCTAGATCTTTGTGGACGTAGCCCAGGAGGGGGTGAACCATGGTAACAAATGTGTTATTTGAATGAATGTATGCATCTTTATGTTGATTAATTGTTGAATGTTAGATGAATGAATTAACTAGTTAGATTTGGTATTCCACATGCATGAATAAGAATGACTGTTACAATTAGATGTTAGACTGAATTAATAAAGATTACAGCACAAAACTGCAGATCTCCATTCATTCTTAGGTTTTAAACACCTGATTATTGCAGCCACCCATAGAGTTATCTCAGGTGAGACCGCGCAGTACACTTTGTGTGTTGCGTTGCCTTCTAGTTTACCAGAGGGGTCGATAGTTTTAAAGGGATTTTTTTTGGAATCTTACCAAATATGAACTAGGTTAAATATATGATGGTAAGGTAGAATCAAAATAAACCATAAAGAATCCTCAAGACCAATAGAGGTGTAGAAAAATCCAACAAATGGTTTTGTTTCCGGTTGTTTAGAAGAAAATGGGATTGAGTAGGTGAGATTTGTAGAATATGCTTTAAAAGAAGGATGAAACGGATAACAAGATGCTGAGAGAATGAGAATCTAAAAGGGAATGTTGAAACCGTGGAATCCAACGAAGGCAGAGATAAAGAGCTAGTTGAAGACAAAGGAGCTAGAGTTTGCGCAGAAAGATAACAAAAATCTGAAGTTACCACCGCTCAAAAATTTAGACAAGTACGTATTCAGTGACTTGCATGAAGTATTTTTCTATGATTTCCCACATTTATTGCAGGAGTGGATAAAAATATTGAAAGAAAACCATCCGAAAAATCGGATCAAACAACTAGAGTGGAATCCTGAAGAGATTGCGCATTTACAACAAGTTGATAATAAGTTTACACATACAATAGATTTATGGTTAGACAACATTGTTGCAGGATTTATCACATAATTCACAGTAGATACAATGAAGTCTTACAACGTCACTGAAAAAGAGTTCTTGAAGTGAACTCAAGGTAGGTACATCAGATCATTATATACTTCCATTAAGATATTACTATATAACAAAGGTGTAATGACAATGGAGTCAGAGAGCTAAACTTCCCTGCATGCATGGGGGAAGGGGGGAAGCACTGATAGGAGAAGGAGAAATGGAAGGAGAAGGGGATAAAGTAAATAAGGAGGAGGCCTTGGACCCAATTATGACGGATGAATACCAGATCAAGCGGATCATGGCAACAGTTGGAAAGACGTGCAGTGGAGTACCCTACCAATATAAGGTGAACACCAAGAAGAGATTTGTAGCTGTGAGGGAAGGCTTGGAAAGTGATGAAGAGGAGGTAGAGGATCTCCGAGCTGTGGAGAAAATTGATGAAATCCTACGTGCAACATATGAGAGGAAGATGAGACGTCCAAGAGAAGAAATAGAAGGCAACAATCTGATCCATATCAAGAAGAACATCACCATTTAGACAATAGAATTTTGGGATAAGGAAGACAGAAGGAATTACATATACACAAGGAACAAAAATTGGGGGATCCAGTTCAGGAAGAATTAGTCAAGTGTATACACCGTGCGGAGGTACTAGTTCAACATTCAGGATGACAGGACAGGATCCCACCATCAAGTTACCAAAATTCAAAGGAGAGGCATCACAGGACCCGGAGAGGCATCTATGAAAAGATCTGGGAAGCAACACAAATCACAGATGAGGACACTAAACTTTCATAGTTAGCTATCATGCTAAGAGATCACGCACTAGATTGTTACATGAGTTTATCTAGGAATAGTCCACCAGGGACAACCAGAATTATTGGAGATATCAAGAGGCTGTTGATAAATGAGTTCCAAAATCCTAGTTCAGAGGATAAATACATGAATGATATGATCAAGATTAGACAAAAACCAGGAGAATCTGTATGGGAGATTAACTAGAGATTCAAACGATTAAAGGGAAAGATAAAATACGTCATGACGGATATGCAGCATAGGCATATGTTTGTCAATTCACTACTACCACACTTGAAATATCCGTTGTGACAACAAAAGTTTTAGACACAGGCAGAGGCTCTAAAGGCAACCCTGCAACTGGAAGAGAACCAATATCAGAAGACAAATCCATCCATAGAGGAGTTGAAGGAGGATTTGAAGAACTTAATGTTCCATCTAAACCAGAACAAAGGTAAGGACAAAAGAGAAGTTGTTTGGTGTACCATATGTAGGACAAAAAGACACCATAAGAACGAATGTCCAACATTTGCACAGTACATGGCAGCAGGAATGCCAAACCTGTTGCCAACAAGAGGACTATGGTGTGATACCTGTAAGAAACAGGGTCATGATCCATATCACTGCCCAATGATGAATAAGTACCAGACAGTTACGAAGAGCTCGTATTGCAACTTTTTCAACTCAGTAGGCCATGATGACAAAGATTGCAGAACCATGGACCTCATGAGGGAAATAACAGTAGATGCATACAAGGTACTGGCATAAATGATGACTAGGCAAGCCGCACCATAGTTTAACCAAGTACCATCCCTGTATAACATTGTGCAACAACAATACAACACTGCGCATCCGCAGTACAATACCGTGCAACCACACTATAATATCGTATAGTATAACCATGCACCTCAGTATAATGCACCACGAGGAGATAGATTTGGCTGCAGAGGTGGAGGAAGAGAAATAGGAGGCTTTGGAAGAGGTAGAGGACCAGCTGTATGCCACAATTGTCAACAACCAGGACACTATGAAAGAGAATGTCCACTTCCACCAGCGACCCGTATGTATTGTCACGCATCAGATCATGACACAGAAGAATATCTAACACTATTAGAGAAGATCTAGGAGAAAATAAATCAGAACAATCATAATGTTAAGTGGATTTCAGCAGAAACGAGGGATGAAGGAAGAAACATCAACATAGTTACACGGGGAGGAGATAGAACAGGAAACGATGCGACAAGAAAAGAGCCAACACAACACCAGTGGATGAAAAATAATGTTGAATCAAAGAAGAAGTTTGATGCACAGAATGAAAATGAGATATTCAAGCCAGCTAGACAAGAATTTATGAAACCATACATTGAATCAACATCAACTGCATAGTATATTAAGGAAGTACCAACGTATGAGACGCCTCCATCGTTGGATCACACCAAAAAAACACAGCCACTAGGAAAAGTAAGTATGATTAAGGGTTTTTTGCAATCCTATGTTAGACTACTAAATGATCCATCCTCTATTAAAGTATTACAAAATATGCTAGAAATATGTAGCATAGAGGAAGAAGGAAAGCTAGAATAGAAAACAGTTAATCATCTACATACAAGAAGGAGAGAAAACAAGGAATTAAGAATGAACACCAACATTGGATATTTCAACATGGGAGATTTTGTACTAGATTTAGGATCTGAAGTAAATTTATTACCTAAGAAGACATGGAAATGTATGGGAGAAACCACCTTAGGATATTCACATGTTCATCTGAAACTAGCAAATCGACACATAGTTCTACCAATTGGAAGAATAAAAGGAGTGATGGTAGATCTGGATGGAGTGCATACTAAAGCTAACTTCGAAGTAATTGAGATAATGAATGGCACAACAACTTATCCGACATTTCTTGGCTTCAATTGGGAATTTGATAACTAGGCCATAATCAACTTAAAGATGCGGAAGATGACATTTGAGTCAGGAGAATACATAGTCATTGCACCATTGGACCCATCAGAAGGGGAAAGGTTTGTAGAACCTACTTGCTTGGACCTAGAGGAAATTAGTTGGTTGTAAAGAACAATCACGGGTGAGAGGAAGATTATGTGAACCCAACTGCAGATGGGGTACTCAGTTGGAGAAGAAACACTTCATGTGCGTCAGACTCATATACAAGCTTATAAAATTGGCAACAGAGGTTACATGAAGTCTCCATAAGAAGATGTGCAAGAATAAACTGTGCAGTAAGATGGGTAGGTACGGAGATAAGGGAACCTCCCCGATTCCATGGGGTGAATGAATTAGAAGAATTCTTAACACGATACAAATATGAAGTGTTAGAAAATTAGAGGCTCTTATCCCTGGATATATAACTCAAGGAAACACCTGCAATATGGTGGGGTGCGCACAAAGAAACAATTAACGACTGGTACCAATGAAAGAAGTTACTGCACATTAAATTTGGCGCAGAACAAGAAAACAACCAGCTGCAAAAATGACAGAAAAGGGGCACCAGAAGAACACTTGGATAAGTGTAGAAAACTATGTAAAATGACATCGCCGAAGGACTGGCCTCATCATTTTTTCACACATTAGAAGGCATCCCAACAAACTAGTATACAGACCAGGAATTGCGCAAAGGAAATACAAACTGGATAGTATTATAGAAGAACTTTAAGTCACTTTCTCATTTTAGCATGAGAACCCAAACATATACACAACACTTAAACAAATTAGAGGGGTGATATTCATTAAAGAACCGGAAGTAGAACTCATGACAGAAGAGAAACAACAAAATAGACAGACAGTAAAAGAACTATTGTCATTCTACCACATGCAGGAAGAAGCACCAGATGAAGACGACCTGCGCGATATTCATATTGAGGAAGTTAAATATGAAAGAGAAGTGGAAGGTCCACCTATGGAATGAGAAGTAATTGTTGCGCCTATCAAGGTGAAGAAATTCAACATTGGGACAATTGAGAACCCCAAAATTGCCAGCATTGGAGACTATTGGGATGAGAAAACAGTGGAAATAATAATAGAGTTATTGCGCGAGTACAATGACCTATTCCCAACAACGTTCACAGAAATGAAAGGCATAGAAGGAGAGCTAGGTGAAATGAAGATACCGCTCAAAGCTGAGGCGAGATCGATCAGACAACGACCATACAGACTAAACCCTATATATAAGGAAAAATTCAAAGCCAAAATCGATAGGATGTTGGAGGATGGAATCATAGAACCTGTAGAGGAATCGGAATGGGTAAGCCCAATGGTATTTTAGGAGAAGAAACAAGAAGGAATAAGAATATGTGTCGATTTGAAGAAGTTGAATGATGCATGCCTACATGACCTGTTCCCTACTCCTTTCACAGATGAGGTGTTGGAGAACGTAGGAGGACGATAAGCTTATTCATTCACTGACGGATTCTCAGGATACCATCAGAGACAAGATACAAGACCCGGAAGATAGATACAAGACCCCTTTTCCACAGAATGGGGATCCTACCAGTATACATTCATGTTGTTTGGACTGAAGAATGCACCTGCAATATTTTCTAGAGTAGTCATAGATGCATTCAAAGAATTCATCCACCAGTTTCTAGAGGTATATCTGGACGATTGGACAGTCTATAGTCTATTGAAAGACCATGAAAAAGTGTTGATGTTGATGTTATAAATATGCAGGAAGTGTCAGATATCATTAAATTATCAAGAATTCTATCTTCGGAACACCATTTGGGATACTATTGGGCCATATAGTATTTAAACAAGGTTTGCTAGTAGATCCTTCCAAGATTGTAGTAATTGTTAATCTACCACCACCAAAATCAGTCTGTCAATTGAGAGCGATATTGGGACACATAGGATACTATAGGAAATTTATAAAGGGGTATGTGCAGATCACTACGCCAATGGAGAAATTGCTAAGAAAAGACAGCAAGTTTCAGTGGAATGAGGACTGTCAGTGTGGATTGGACACCTTGAAAGATAAGATGGTAACCGCACCAATACTAGTATTCCAAGATTGGGAAAATAAATTCCATGTACATGTATATGCATCAACTATAACACTGGGAGCTATTCTAGCGCATCTAGGATCAGGAGAATTGGACCATCCTATAGCATTCGCTAGCAGAAAATTGTCTGAATCGGAGAAAAATTACAATACCATAGAAACATAAGGCTTAGTTATGGTCTATGCGCTTCAGAAATTAAAGAATTATTTATTGGGAAAACATTTCAATATTTTCACAGACCAATCATCTCTCAAATACCTCGTCAACAAGAAAGTGTTGGGGAGAGAATTTGTAGATGGTTATTTTTGTTCCAGGAATTTGACTTTGAAGTGATAGTCAAACCAGGGAAGTTGAATGCAGGACCTGATCACTTATCGAGGATCACTAATGGAGAGGAACCTACGAATACAGAGGAAATCTTTCCTGACACACAACTATTTTCAGTCCAAATAGTCGATGAATACTTCGCAGACATCATCGAATACTTGAGTACGGGGACTATGCCATAGGAATTCAACACTACGCAGAAGAAAAATCTGGTAGTCAGGGCTACAAACTATCAATTGATTGTAGGACACTTATACAAAATGGGTGCAGATAGCATATTGAGAAGATTTGTGCTAGAACATGAAAGACCTAGGATTTTAGTAGAAGCTCATGAGGGAATAACAGGAGGACATTATGCAAGAAAATATACCACGTAGAAGGTATTTCATGCAGGACTATGGTGGTCGATTGTTCACAGAGACTCAAAGAACTACTGCCAGAAATGTTATGTATGTCAGAGGATTGGTAAACCGAATAGAAGGGACAAGATGCCCCTGAGACCACAAGTAACTTTGCAGGTATTCGACAAATTGGAAATAGATTCTGTGGGACCAATTAACCCAACAACAAAAAGGTCAGGAGCGAGGTACAATATTACTGCAACAAAGTACTTAACAAGATGGGCAGAATCAGCACCAGTAAAATATTGCAGTGCAGAGATAGAAACACACTTCTTGTTTGAGCATGTGATCACTAGATTTGGATGCCCAAGGATTTTTATGAGTGACCAGGGAACTCACTTCATTAACAACACTATTAAGGCGATGACTGGGGAGTTTGAAGTTTATCATCAAATGAATACACCATATCATCCTCAAGCAAATGGAACAGTGGAAGCCTTTAACAACATCCTTGAGACAACACTGACAAAGATCTACAACATTAAAAGGGGCAATTGGGACATGAAGATACCAGCAGTATTGTGGGCGTACAGGATCACATGCAAAAAATTGGCAGGGAAGACACCATTCAGATTGGTGTATGGACAACAAGCAATGTTTCCATTAGATTTTTTGGTACCTAGTCTGTGCGTAGCAGCAATTAAAAAAGTGATGGAGAGAGGCACAGTACATTAAAGGCTAAGTCAGTTGATGATCATGGAGGAAGATAGGATTCTAGCATAGTTTCACCAAGAAGTATAGAAATCAAGGGACAAATCTTGGCATGATAGACATATCAAGAGGAAATATTTCAAGGAGGGAGTCTTATTATTGGTATACAATAGTAAATCTCTTCAAGACCCAAGAAAACTCAGAATGCATTGGTTAGGACCATACGAAGTAAAGACTGTCACATATGGGGGAGTTGTACAATTGAAGGATTTAGGAGGAACATAAATCAGAGGGATCATCAATGGGAGTCGACTAAAAATGTATAGGGACAGTCGACCTCCTAGCACTTGAAAAAAAAACACACACAGGGGTTACCACGCCAGACATCAAAAGATAGTAAAAAAGGCATAGTACGCTGAAAAGAGAATGGGCACGCACACTCAAAAATGATAGAGTGACGGAGAAAGGACCAATGGTCAATAAAAGTTGGAAAGGATGGAAAGGATGGGTATGAAAAATAAGCGCCAATGAACGGTTGCTATCAAAATTGAATGACAAGAACGATTGACGGGATGTCGCATTAATCGTGCCAACTAGTGATGGTAAGGGAATTCAATGGAAAGTAAGCAAGAAGTGATAGTTCATTCAAAATGAAAGTTGGGTAACGTATCCGAGAAGTTTCACATGATTCCTATATAGGGTAAACACGTGAGGACCAGAAGGGTTATTGTGAAAATTGAGACAATCATAGAGCGACAAAGTATACGGAGCAGAGAGCAAGTTTGCAGAAGTTACAAAGCCAACTAATCTCGGTGGAGAATACCTTTACCACCATGGCACAACCCAAGCTAGGAGCATCTAGCCAGGCCTACAGATGACCTCAAAGCAACCTCAGAGCACCTCAATAGCCACAGGAAAGCTAACAACAACCACCTCAGCCTCTGGAATTCGTCAACTTGGATGAAATATCATCGCTTGATATGAGACCTGGAAGCCCCACACTAGTGGTGGAGGAAACCCAACAAATAACACAAGTTGGCATAGACATCGATATGCCAAAAGTAGGACAGAACCAACAGAACTAGTATACAGGAAATCCTTCGTGCTCTGAAATCCCTGAAGAAGAACCAAGGGTTAATGGGACGGTCCCAAACTAGCCAAAAATGGTCACACCATAAAGGTCACACACAACCATGCTAGAACAACCACAGGAGGGAACAATGGAAGATGTCATCGGTTGGGTAGAGGAGTATGCATAAGAGATAATAATGGAGGCTAGAACCTCTAGTCAGCCACCACAGTGGAAGGGAAATCAACTAGTAGAAAGATCATCGTGCATGAAGGCTACCACAACTATAGTGCAAGAATTGGTGCAGTCCTTATGAAGGGATCCATTGTATGTTGTTTCCCTACCTCAAGGGTTTGGTAATAATAAAGGATATTTTTCATATTTTTTCATATATCTTATGTGGTGATTGTATCCAGATATCTTTGGATATATTGTGATATTTTGTATTCAATCTTTGGGTTCTTAACAAGTGATACCACTTGTTAAGAACCTAAATATATTTACAAATATAATCACCACAAATTCTGAATACACAATAGATCCACAAAGCAAGATAGAAGAAACCACATTTTATTATTACCAAACCCTTGAGGTAGGGCCACACCATACAATGGATCCTATTATGGAAGGGATCCTCTCCCATTCACTTGCCTCTTCGAGGGGGCATCCACCTATTGAGCTACTACTATAAATACAATACTTCTCTTCATATCCCATTACATTGCTTGAATCTATTTATATAGTGCTACCATCACCTATGAACATTCTAGAGGAGGAATCTTCTAGAAGTAGAATCTTCTAAGAAGTCCTCTTACATTTTTTATATCTAACTACCATAGTGGGATTTATTTAATAATATAGTGGACCTAGTCTACCTTACATTGAATGACCTCCACTATTATCACTATGGGCCCTCTAGGCCCCCCCACTACCTCTCTAGCTACCTTACAAAAACAGTGGGTAGTTGGGCTGGCCAAAACCGGGATTCTAGGCTTGTTGGAGATCCCGCACTTTGGAAGGGGTTGGAACATAATAAAATACATCAAGAAGTTGATGGAAGTTACCCACAGAGGATACCTATGGGTGGAAGAGCTTGTATCAATAGACGTAGATCTCATTCCATGCATTACAGGACTACCACCATGGGGGGAGACACATGCGTAGTTCCTTGATGACAAGACGAAGGAAAAGGCATTGGCCGAGGAAATGTAGAAGACCTATGGTATAGATAGAGGTTCACGCAGAATCATAATAAAGCGTATTAGTGACGCAACAACAAGGATGGACACAAAAATCATGGCATGCAAGTTACTTAGGAAGTGTTGCAAGGAGTAAGTCCCTATCGGGGTCGTCAGAGCTGCAGCACAATGTGTGGAGGGAAATGTTCTCAATTGGGCCCCGTACTTGTTAAATCTATTCCTGGAAGACTGCAAGGATGTGAAACACTTGGGAACAAAATTTCACTATTCTTGTCTCCTTGTCATGATCGCCCTAGTCGGATGGAGGGACCCTAAGTATGCATACTTTGTCGAGAGATCCAATCGTTTCCTTGCAACGCGATACCTATCACTGGGGAGTCCTTTAGACCCCAAGAACAAAAGTGTGAATGTAGGCATGTTTGCATGGTATTACAATGACCTACAGGACAACATCGCCAACACTTGGCAGATTACGCTAGAAGTGGTCGCACAATATCAAGGCATAGCCAACTTCAAAGAGACCAGGCATACAGTATGGATCCATTCACGGAAGGATCCCAAGAACCAATGGCTACAACTATGGTACTACGTCAAGGAATATGAAATATAAATGGCCATCAAGGATTAGCATGAGGACTGGAGGATTCCAAACTTGAATCAAGAGATGCTCGCGATTAAGGAGGTTGAGGCAGAGAAGGAAAAAAAACCTACAGGAGACAAAATGATGCCTAAGAATCCAAGGATAGGTCAGAACCTGATGCAACAGAAGAAAGGGGGTGTGTCAAAGAAAGGCACCCAGGTGGGGAAGAACAACAACAACCAGGTGTTGTAGGAATATGAAAAAGGGACTGAAACAACACAGGGGACCACATCAAGTGCTACTCAGCAAGAGGAAGGCCAGACCAAGAGGCCAATTATACAAACAGGGGGTGCATGCAAGAAATCTAAGGCGCACAAAATTCCACCAGAATATACAATCATGGAGGACAACGCGGACCTCGTGGCCCAAATGGTCTAGGATCGAACAATGGAGGATTTTGAAAAAGCTCAATGCCAAAGGGACAGGATTCAGAATGAGCTGGAAGACATGAGGAAGCTCCTTGAGCATATCAAAGAAACACAGAGGGCCAGCAAAGGAATAGAATCAGTCACAGCAACACCACATATAGGAGTCAAGGCTAGATCGAGCGAGTAGGATAGTATCCAGAAAATAGCACAACCGAGATCGAAGTTTCACATTACACCCAACATGCTGCGCATGGATGAAATTGTGGGTCAGACACCATTGAAATATCTGGCCCAAATATAGTTAGTCATGACACGGATACCAACCAAAGCACTGTATAAATTCAAGTCAATGTCACGTAGGAGGTACAGTAATGCACACGCACAGACGTAGTGGAACTATAGTAGATGAAGGACAACAAATAAGAGTTGGAATTGGTGCTCGAGTAGGTCAATATCGAGACCAAATATGAGAAATATCATGTAGATAGGATCGAGCAGGGATTGGTTGTAGCCTATGACAAAATTCCAAAGAGTGTGCAGATAGTAGAGCTCATGGCAAGGAAGAATATTGATCATATTATGCAGACAATCGATCAATATAGGCAGGAGATCGAGAACCTATGGGAACATCTCATACCTACCGCTCTCCCGGAGATGAAGGAGCAAAGGAAGCATGAAGAAGAAACACAGATAGAGGAGATGGAGTGACAAGTCCACGCAGCTACCGACTTGTTCAATAAAGAAGTAAAACTATGGATGAAGTTGGAGGAGGATAAATAGGTCCATCAGTGGGACTAGGAAGAGGAGAAGATAAGAGAATCTATTCAATACCTCAAGCAAAGGCAGAAGACCGATCACTAATCATCTCAAAGGAGCACAGGATATGAAGAAGCTGAAGGCAACACTTATAGCTGCACAGACAAAGAATAAGGAGCTCCAAGCTCAAATGGAACCTCTCCAAGAGAGGGCATCGGAGGTCATTGCACAGGTAGATGATGCAAAGAACAACATGGAATAGACTCAGGAAGAGTGTGCAGAGATGATAAGCGATGATATCAGAGAGCAGGTATTGGACGCATTAAGAGAAAATACCATGTAGGCTCAAACAAAAGCAAAGAAACTCACAGATAAGTTCCAGACTCTCACAGGAGCTATTGAAGAAGTGCACAAAGGTTAGGTGGCTCGGAACGAGCCACATGTCAATGTTGGGGTCCTGTTGGATCCAGGCCTAGTTAGAAATAAAGGTTATTTTTGGAGGAGAAGCATGCAAGGAGAAAAATACAACTGGAAGGAAAAGAAACACGTGTAAGAGAAGCAGGCGAGGCGTGCATGCAAGGAAGACCTAACAACACTAGGGTTAGGGTTTTTGTAATGTATTATAATTGATGGTGAGCCAAGGGTATCAATAATTAGTACTTAGGTGACAAGAGAGAGGGACCGAGAGAGAGATAGAAGGGGAAGATATACAAAAATACACAGAGGAAGAGAGAGTTGTAAGTATTGTATGAGTCATTAAGATGCTGAGCTAGGGGAGTAGTGAGTGACTCGATCCTGAGGGTTAGATCACAGGCTGAGGATCCTAGTGTGATCTAGTCAGCCTCAGAGGGATCGAGGAGCCTATGGAAAAGGGTGAGACCTAATATTGTAAACACGTGCGGCGTGAGATATTTCTGAACCATAATAAAATATTGAGAACTAGATCTTTGTTGATGTATCCCAAGAAGGGGTGAACCACGATAACACCTATGTTATGTGAATGAATGTATTCATCTTTATGTTAATTAATTATTGAATGTTAGATGAATGAATTAACTAGTTAGATCTGGTATTCCACATGCATGAATAAGAATGACTATTACAAATAGATGTTAGACTGAATGAATAAATATTACAGTGCACAACCGCAGATATTCGATCATTCTCAGGTTTCAAACACCTGAATATTGAAGCCACCGATAGAGTTATCGCAGGTGAGACTGTGTAGTATGCTATGTGTGTTGCGTTTCCTTCTGGTCTACCAGAGAGGCCGATAATTTTAAAGGTATTTTTTTGGGAAGCTTATCAAATCTGAACCAGGGTCAATCTATGATGGTAAGGTAGAATTAGAATAAACCATAAAGAATCCTCAAGACCAATAGAGGAGTAGAGAAATCAAACATAAGTGTTGTACCACCGTTAAGCTAGTGGTAACCATTGAGCCCACTGATTTTTCCTTTCCTATGCAAAACACCTCAAATATGTTTCCAAATACTTGTTGACAACTTCAATTTGACCATCAGTTTGGGGATGATAAGTTGTGTTGAGATGCAATTGTGTGTCTTGTATCTTGAACAATTCTTGCAAAAAAATGCTGGTGAAAGTTGGGTCGCGATAAGAAACAATAGAATGAGGCATCCCATGAAGATTGAAGCCCCGATCCATGAAAATGTGAGCCACAGTGGAGGATGTAAATGGGTGTTGAAGAGCATAGAAATGAACATACTTGTAAAGAATATCAACTATCGCCATGATGACTGATTTATTGCCCGATTTAGGTAAGACTACAATAAAATCCATAGAGATATCCCGCCAAATAGCAGGGGGAATCATAAGCGGTTGTAGTGTGCCAGGAGATTTGACTGTTTCTCCCTTGTTGTGTTGACAAACATCACATTCAACCAAAAAATTGTGAACATCCTATTTCATACCATCTCAGAAAAAATAACGTTTAACCTGGTCATAGGTTTTGGTAAACTTGGAGTGCCCAGCGGTGGGTGTAGCATGAAGCTCAAAAAGTACCGTGGATTTAAGTTTTTACTGTTCACTTAAATACAAATGGAATTCGTATCGAAGCTCATCATTGAGCCAAGAATACCCTAGGGAGACTAGAGGATTGGCCTGCAATTGTTGTATTAGATGTGAACTTTTGGGATCATGTAGCCATTCCTAGCAAATAGCTTGGAGCCAATCTGGTACAATGAAGGGGAGAGAGAAAAAAGGGACCCTTCATCTTCATATTTTCTGGAAAGTGCATCAACAACCACATTGTCTTTTCCTTTCTTGTAAATGATCTCATAATCATATCCAAAGAGCTTAGTCACCCATTTTTTTTTCTCTGTGAGGAAAGACATTGTTCCATAAAACACTTGAGGCTTTGATGATCTGTTTGAATTTGGAAGCGTTTCCCCAATAGATAAGGGCGCCAAAGATCCATGGCATGCAGAATAGCCAACATTTCCTTTTCGTAGATTGGTTTTACCAAATGTCGCTCTGATATTTGTTTGTTGGTAAAGGCCAAAGGATGACCCACTTGCATAAGGACTGCGCCAATTCCTTTCCCAAAAGCATCACATTCTAGGACAAAGGTCTTTGTGAAATCAGGAAGGGCCAGGACTATAGTGGTTCACATGGCCATCTTCAAGGTTTGAAAATCCTGAGCAGCTATTGGATTCCAAGTGAAATAATTATTTTTAAGGAGAGCAGTGAGAGGTGTCTCAATATTTCCATAATTATTAACAAACTTGCGATAATAACATGTTACCCGAAAATCCACGCAAGATTTTGAGAGTCTTTGGGTGATGCCAATCTTTCATAGCTTCAATCTTTCTAGGATCCACTCGGACACTGGCCTTGCCAACAAGATGACCCAAGTACTTGACTTTTGAGGCGCCAAAAGCACATTTAGATTGTTTGATAAAAATTTGGTGTTGAGAGAGTAGATGCAAAACTTGATCCACATGAGAAAGATGGGTTGTCCAGGTTTTACTATAGATGAGGATATCATAAAAGAAAACTAAGAAAAAATGATGGAGAAAAGGATGAAAGACATGATTCATGAGGCTTTGAAAAGTGGAGGGAGCATTACACAAGACAAAGGGCATGACCAAAAACTCATAGTGGCCCTCATGAGTTCTAAATGCAGTCTTAGGAATGTCTTCCTCGTTCATATGGATCTAGTGGTAGCCAGTGTTGGATTACTAAGAGGGGGGGGTGAATCAATAATAGTGAAATAATAATCCTTTTTATCCAAATTGATCCAAGTGTTATATCAAAGTAGTATTATTATCCAATAATGAGAAATAATAAAAGAACAATCACACACATACACAATACACCAGTGTTTTACATGGAAACCTAAATCAGGAGAAAACCACAGAATGTTTTTTCTTATATGTCTTGAAGAATTACACTCATTGGAAACACCAACTTCCTTTGTTTTCCAGCTGCAACTGGAAGGAGGCTATAACCCCCTAGATTCTCAGACTACAACCTGAGGGAAGCTCCAACTCCCCAATTCTCTGGCTACAACCAAAAGGAGGCTACAACCCCCTATATTCTCCAGCTACAACCACATGTCCTTATCTCATCCTGCCACCCTAAAGTAGAAGTAGAATGATGGAACCACTGTCAACCTATCACTGTGATATATACCACTATAAACCTGTACCAATAAATATGAACCATGCATCAACCTGTACCTCAACCTGTAATCAACCTGTACCATAAACAAGTGTATGAACCATGCACCAACCTGTACCAAATAAACTGTAATCAACCTGTACCATAAACAAGTTCATCCAACCATGTATGAAGTATGTACCAATAATTTTTCAACTACTCATCAACTATGACTCATCAATATGTACCAACATCATCAACTATACACCTCATGTATGTGCCAACTCATCAACTACTTGTCTCAACCATGTACTCAACATGTACCTCAACCAAAATCCCTCATCAATTTCATCATCCAAATATAATTTCTAGCTCTGTAATATACCTGGTGTATATGATCACATTCCTGCAAACTTTCCTTAACTTTAACAACAAGAGACTAGCATTTTCATCAAACTTTTCTTTAGTCTCACATGCCTAGTTTTGGATTAGTCAACAACCCTAACTTGAAGTAATCATAACTTTGTACTTGTAATGTACAAAGATCTGAAACTGATACACAATGTTATTTAGTGTTTTTAATGCAATTCATCCAAGTGTCACTACTTGAAACCTCTCAGAAAAGGATTTATAGAAAAAATGGCATACCTTTCTGAATTATGTCTTATTCTAGAGAGCGACCTTGTAGAGAGTGCCCCGCACAGAATATTTGTTTAAATGATATGAAACTTTTACAAAGCATACTATAGAATGTACCCTAAAAAAAACAGTTTGTTTCACTGAATTTGGATCTGTTATGAATATGTTATGACGTTTTTACCCGAAACCCCTGTTTTTGACTAGTTTTAGGACTAGCCACAAACCCTATTTTCCACAAAGTGTAACTCCAAAAATACAACGACACACAAGCTGAATTTTTTACCAAGGATAATTGGATATGTTTTCTCAATGGAATAGAAATTTCACAGTCTGAATCATTATATAAAAAAAGTTATAGCGAAAAGGGTGAGATGACCTGTAAATAACATACCTTAGAAAGCACCATCAAAAGAATTTATCCTTCCTTGCATTCCGGCCTTCTTTTCTTCACCTTTCCTCATAATTTTGGCTTAGATATCCTTGGTTACCTCTGACACATATATATATTCAATATTCTCAAGTGTGAATAAAATGAGAGAGCCTTGCCTCTTATTTATACTCTCCAAGTAGCTTCCTTAAAAACATCTTCTAGGTCACTTGGCCCAACTTTCCTTATTTTAGGGTTAACCCACTTCTAATTTCTCCATTAAATTTATTATTTAAATAATTTATTTTTTATTCACTTTGAATTATAGTAGACTCATCACTTCACTTTATTATTTACCTTTTAAAATCCCTTAAACCACTTTGACTACTTTGACCTTTTGGGGCTTCTAGATGACATGTGAAAGGTCCTCCAACTTCGTAAGGCCATAACTCTCAAACCGTGAGGAGTTGTGTGACGTTCCAAATACCACCAGAAATCGCATGACATGTACTATCTATATAGAATATTATTTTTTGAAAATATATCATAACTCATACCGTTACCCATCAAACAAACTTGGGTCCATTACCCAAACCTGGGGTCTCCAACTTCTGATGGCCATAACTCTCTAACCGTGAGGAGTTATGTGACGTTCTACATACCACCGGAAATGGCATGACAAGAAATATACATATAGGATATTTTCCCTAACAAATTAAATTTCCTTTATCTCATTATTCCACAATTAAGCATGGGTTCTCTTACTCCGCAAAGCGTCTTCCGGTGAGGGCTTTCACCATAAGGGGACCACTTTGGAGTTCATCCATCTTTACTTCTTATCAAAGATGAAAAGACAATAATGAGTCATAGTTACATCAAACAATATTGGGTCCATTACCCAAACCTTTGTGTTGCGGGGCTTTCTTCAAGGGTTGACATCAATGACAACCAACCTTAATCAACAATCTCCCCCTTTGGCATTGATGGCAACACTCTGATGAAATATTGAAATTATATCACTCATGCTCCCCCTGGAACCATGCCTCTATCCTCTGTATCTGATAAATATGCTCCCCCTAGAACCATGCCTCTGTCCTCTACATCTGATAAATCTCTCCCCCTTTTTCATCAATGGAAAAGGTATCTTTCCATCTGGGGTTTCTCCCCCTGACTGAATTGTCCTCTTATGGTGCTTCCTCATGTACATCTAATACATATAAGATAAGCATTCAAAAAGCATTCATTTTGGAGAATAAATAACTCCAAGTCTTTGGTGAAGATATTCAAAGGCTTCCCGTGGAATTGGTTTTGTAAAGATGTTTGTCACTTGTTCTTTTGTGCCCACGTACTCAACTCTGATGTTCTTTTATGCAACCTGTTCCTGTAGAAAGTGATACTTGATTGGAATGTGCTTCGTCTTGGAGGGCATCAACGGATTTTTTGAGATACTGATGGCACTTGTATTATCACAATATATTGGAATGGGCTCATCATACTCAACTTGTATATCTGTCAAAGTTTGTTTCATCCAAACAACCTGTGTACAACATGTTGTTGCTGCAATATAATATGCCTCTGCTGTAGATAGAGATACTAATGATTGTTTCTTTCTTAGCCATGATACCAAACACTCACCTAAGTAGAATGTTGCTCCATTGGTGCTTCGTCGGTCATCAATACAACCTGCCCAATCTGCATCTGTGTAGGCAATAAGTGATATATCTTTTCCTTTTGGATACCATAATCCAAACTCTTATGTTCCTTTGAGATATCTGAAAATCCTCTTTATTGCTAATACATGTGATTCCTTTGGTGCTGCTTGAAATCGTGCCACCTATCCAACTGCTTGCATTACATCTGGTCTAGATGTTGTCACATATAGTAGGTAGAAAATCATTGACCTATATTGCCTCTGATCTGTAGACTTCGAATCATCATCTTTGCTCAACTTACAACTGGTTTGCATGGGAATGATAAATGGTTTGCAATCTTCCGTTCTGAACCTCTTTAGCATTTCTCTGATATACTTGGTTTGAGAAATAAAAATTCCTTGGTTGCTTTGACATATCTCAAGTCCCAGAAAGAAGGATAGTTCTCCAAGTAACGACATTTCAAATTCATTATGCATGTCTTTTGCAAATTTTTGGCTTAACCTGTCATCATCACTACCAAAAATAATATCATCAACATAAGCTTCAATTAATAAAATATTACCTTGATGTAGAGGTTGTTGTCTGCACTTCCTTTTCTGAACCTTGCCTATTGCAGATACTTATCTAGTCTGGAGTACCATGCTCTAGGATCTTGTTTTAGACCATACAAGGCCTTCTTTAACTTACATACATAGTTTGTGTTCTCTGATAACTGAAATCCTTCTGGTTGTTCAATGTATACTTCTTATTCAAGTTCCCCATTCAGAAAAGTTGATTTTACGTCCATCTTATATACTTTAACACTTTTGGAGCATGCATAAGCTAAAAGTAAATGGATTGCTTCCATTCTGGCAACTAGGGAAAATGTCTCTTCAAAGTCGTTTCCTTCAATCTGTGCATATCCTTTACATACCAATCTAGCTTTGTTCCTTGGAACGTGTCCATATTCATTCAATTTATTCCTGAAAACCCATTTTGTGTCGATCACATTCTTATTCTTTGGTCTTGGAACCAATTCCCAAGTGTCATTTTTCTCTATTTGATCCAATTCTTCATCCATGGCCTTATTCCAAAATTCATCCTTATTGGCTTCTTCAAAACAGTTTGGTTCAATTGTAGATAAGAGTGCTAGGTGTGTTTGTTCTGGTGAACGGATTTTTCTTCTAGTCTCAACTCCTGCATCTTTGTTTCCAAATAATCTGATCTGAAGGATGATTCTTCTGTACTCGTTTGCTAGGTATCTTTGGAGATACTTGTTGAACTTGCTCTTATCCTTCTGTCGGATTCTCTTCATCTTCATCTTCCTCTTTTACTTCTTTTTCATCTTCTTCTTCAAAAATTTGTTCCATTGATTTGTTTTCTTCTTTCTTTGATTTTTGTCTACCTGTTTCATCAATTGTTACGTTGATGCTTTCCACAAATTTGTTCAATCTTATATTGTAACACTTGTATTCTTTCCTTGTACTTGAGTAACCAACAAGTATTCATTTTTCCACACGAGAGTCAAACTTTCCCATTCTGTCATCTCTCTTGATGTAGCATTTATTTCCAAAAACTCTGAAGTGCTTCACATTTGTTGGTATTCCTTTCCATAGCTCGTAGGGAGTTTTATCAGTGTTGTTTCTGAGCATTACTCTGTTTCAAATGTGAACTCTTGTATGCACTGCCTGTGTCCAAAATATATTTGTCAATTTGGAATCCATTAGCATTGTTTGAGCCATTTCTTGTACTGTCATGTTCTTTCTTTCAACAACTCCATTCTGTTGAGGTGTCCTAGCAACGGAGAATTGTCTTTTTATTCCATGACTACTACAGTAGTCCATAAATTCCTTTGAAGTGAACTCTCCTCCATTATCAGATCTCAAGCATTTGATTCTTGAATCCATCTCATTTTCAACCATTTCCTTGTAGATCTTGAAGTTTT